>CM077458.1:32971462-33476462 GCA_039654765.1 Mylopharyngodon piceus | reverse complement strand
CGATCTCATTTGTAGGTTTACATGTCATGTGAATAATGCACATCATGACATCCAGAAACACTGTAATACAGGGAAAACTGAACGTGGGGTCACTGATCACAGCAGCCGCAAAAACAAGCCCATCGGAAGAGCTGCTGACCCGAGACGCCCCGGACCATTCAGATGAACCGGGCAAACCACGGCTGCATGTATTAGATCAGGACGGCTTATCCAGCAGCGCTCCAGCATGAACAGGAAGAGAATTTACCGCAGCACCTTTGAAAGGAAGGTTTAAAAAGCAGGCTGATTTCAAAGCTCGACAACAAACTCCGACTGTACCGTCCGTCTCAAAGCGGATCTCTTTACACTTCCGACTGCTTTAATAACACATCATAACCGCAAGGCTTTTATGATTCCCAGAACCTTTCAGAGCTCGATTTTCATGCCTGCCTGTTTTCACATTATGAGGAGGATTGGAAGAGGATGTTTCTGTTGAGATTATATATATATATATATATATATATATATATATAATATTATAATATATATATTTAAAAAAAAAAATATATATATATAATAAAAATATAATATATAATATTTTTACAATTTAAAATAGCTGTTTTCTATGTGAATATATAGTAAAATTTAATTTATTTCTGTGATCAAAGCTGAATTTTCAGCATTATTACTCCAGTCTTCAGTGTCACATGATCCTTCAGAAATCATTCTAATATTATGATTTGCTGCTCAAGAAACATTTATGATTATTATCAGTGTTGAAAACAGTTGTGCCATTTCATATTTTTGTGGACAATACATATATATATATATATATATTATATACACAGTACCGGTCAAAAGTTTGGACACTGCTATTTTTCAATGTTTTTGAAAGAAGTCTCTTATGCTCATCAAGGCTGCATTTATTTGATCAAAAATACAGAAAAAATAGTAAAAATGTGAAAAATTATTACAATTTAAAATAATGGCTTTCTATTTTAATATACTTTAAAATATAATTTATTCCTGTGATCAAAGCTGAATTTTCAGCATCATTACTCCAGTCTTCAGTGTCACATGATCCTTCAGAAATCATAGTATAGTAATGTTTCCAAACTTTTGACCGGTGCTGTATATATAAAATCACTGAGGGTCTCAGAAGCAAACAGAGAAATACATTCCAGTGAAACTATACAGAGTCGGAAAAATAAACTGTTTGCTGACTCCACACATTTTCAAGGCAATCATATCAGCAGACATCAGTGAGCATGAAAATTATACATGCACATCCGAATTCACCCATCTGAGAGTATGAGAGAGTCACTCACTCGCCCATCCATGTGGCGTAGCTCTCCGGCAGCTTGGGAACAAACAGGATGGATTTCTTGGAGTCCACGTCGATGGCACCATAGCAGTCGGCCTCTGTCACACCGAAGGTCCAGTGGAAAAACGACTCCTGCAGAACAACACATCTGACTCAGCGAGAGGTTTAAGAGCCTCTTCTGTACATAAAGCGAGCAAACTGAACTCAACCATACAGCATCATTTCCATACATACACGTGTGTAACCGTGTTTCTATGGACTGTATTGCTGAAATGAGCCATAATACAGAGAGCATTCAGTGTTATTAATACAAATGGTTAATAATGCCACGGCTGACTCAATCTGGAGATATTGTTTGTGCTATGAAATTATATATTGTTTGTGCTGTGAAATTATTTGTGCCTTTAGGCCTGAAACGTATGCAAACACTTAACTATGCAAGCTTGATTTCATGCATTGCTGTGCTACGAAATGTGTCAGAATGCAATTCATAATGCAACACATTTCACACAATGCATTTTTATCATTGTAGCAAGAGGAGCTATAGTGGACATTGACATAAGCGGCCAGTTTTGACTATTGTCATGGTTGAGTTTGAAGAGAATCTCGCTGCGCTAACTAACAAGAAATTAAGTCAATAAAAGTTGAGTAGAACAACATGAATTTCAAAGAAAGCCCTAAAAGTGCTGTAAGTGTTGATTATGAACACGTTATTATACACATCACATTTCCAGGAATTAATAACATTTTCCAGATATTAATAAATAAATCATTAAATAAATAATAAATAATAATAATAAATTCTAAATAATTTAAGAAATTAAAATATAAAAATATATTACAAATATTAATTATTTAAATAAAATTAAATTAAATTAACATTTAAATTAAAATAAATTAGAAATAAAAATAAAAAAGCTAAAATAAAATTTAAATTAATTTAAAATAAAATAAAATAAAAATTAATTAAAATAAAAATCATTTAATTTAATTTTATATTTTATTTTAATACAAATTAATTTAAATTTTTTATTTAATTCATTTTTAATTAATTTTATTTTAATTTATTTTAATTTAATTTCATTTTAAATTAAATTAAAATAAATCGAAATAAAATAAAATAATTTTTGTAATTTAAATTTAATTAATTTTTTTAATTTAATTTTAATTTTTAATTTATTTTATTTTAATTTTTAATTTAATTTAATTTTCAATTAAATTAAAATAAAATAAATTAAAATAAATTAAAAAATTAAATTAAATTAAATTAAATTAAATAAATTAAAATAAAATAAATTAAAAATTAAATTAAATTACATGCTTACATGCTACATAAATTACATGCTTCTATCCAAAGTGACTTCAAGGAGTTTTCACAGAGCCAATAATATTTGGATTATACAATGCCAGGTTTATAGATTAGGAAGCAAGCTAGAGAAGAGTAGAAATTATTCTCCACAGAAGACTTTTTATTTATTTTTTTGTGAGTGTGTAAGTGCATTGGTTTATGAATAAATAAACTTTTGATTATTAATATGTATTCATTTTTGAAATTTGTTGTAAAGCTTGCACTCGGCTAATGAATCTCCTCTGGTGTGTGACTGCGTTGCATTTCTTTGAATTGCATTTCAGTAAATGTATCTTGTATCATTGCGATTCAACATCCTGTAGGTTGTGGCCAATTTATTTCAAATTCACACTCATGAATAAAAAGCAGTCAATCTTCAGTTGGGTGAGATCTCCAGCAGAGGCTGAACGGCTCGCTCTCGAACACGATCAGATAACCGCAGTATCTCATCCATTTCCTTTGTGCTCAAGTGATTTTATTGTCTTGAGCACATTACAGAGTTCACGTTCTGTACGGATTGTGTAATGGACCGGTAAAATAAAATCACCGGAGGACACGCACATATTAACGAGCAGAAACTGTGTGCAATTAGAAATGTGCCACGAATTTGATTCAAATTAGAAACATGCAAGTTAACACTTCAAAAAGAAGGAAAAAACTACAACACAAGACAAGCAAATTAATGGTTATGAATTATTTACAGTTAAATTATGATGAAAGCAGGAAGGCCTCAAGTAATAAACATCACAACAAAATCGCAAGACTCGCTCCATGAGATACCGGCGCGTAATCTCTGCCAAACAACACAGGATGTGGACGTTTTTGTAGCTAATGAATGAGAAACACGCTCCTCATTATGTTCAATCAACTTATGTAAATGCAGTAAATTACGAGGCTCTATCAGACACCCAACAGTAGCGCTGAAATAAAAGGTCTGAACTCACGCCTCTTGCCAACACAAATTACCATTTAGCATAACATAAACAAGAGCACCACTTACGAACCGGTGTAATGGGAAGACGAACACTCAATAATCAATTAGAAACAAAACCGCCGAGTCATCGAGATGTTTCTCGTCAACGCACGATGCATGCAGCAGTTTTTGGTAGGTGTAGTGGAGATGCATGAAAAAAGTTGTAACAATTAACAATAAGGTCTAATTTGCTAACATGCATTAATTAACATTAACTAACAATGAGCAAAACATTTCTTACAGTATTTATTCATCTTTGTCAACTGTTCACTGTTAGTTCATGTTAGCTAGGCTGCATTAAATCATTAAATAACAATAATTGTGATTAAAGATTTGATACTGTTTTGTTCATGTCACATACAGTGTAAGCCTGATACACTACTTTTTGTTACTTGGAATTGTATATAATAATAGAAAATTATAATAAAATAAGCCCATATGATTTACTTTAATGCTGTGAAAATTAACGTTTATATAATATAATATAATATAATATAATATAATATAATATAATATAATATTTTTTGTTACTTGGAATTGTATTTAATAATAGAAAATTATAATAAAATAAGCCCATATGATTTACTTTAATGCTGTGAAAATTAACATTTATATAATATAATATAATATAATATAATATAATATTTTTTGTTACTTGGAATTGTATATAATAATAAAAAATTATAATAAAATAAGCCCATATGATTTACTTTAATGCTGTGAAAATCAACATTTATATAATATAATATAATATAATATAATATAATATAATATAATATAATATAATATAATATAATTTTTGTTACTTGGAATTGTATATAATAATAGAAAATTATAATAAAATAGGCCCATTTGATTTACTTTAATGCTGTGAAAATTAACATTTATCTAATCTAATCTAATCTAATATAGTATAATATAACAATATAATATAACATAATATAATTACATAATATAACACGATATTCATAACACGACATGACATAAAACAATCTGATTAAACCCACAAGCCTGCATTTTGTATGAAGGAAGACCTTTGACTATCTTTGTGTATTACTTTATATCAGTGTTTTTTTATATCTTTATTCTCTACTCTCTGCCAGATTATGATCCTCCCATTTCTCCCTTCCACACTGGAATAAGAGACACAATATTGTGCATTTGATGGAATTTCTTTAAGATGAAATTATTTGGATGGCAAAATGCACAGGTTATCTCAAATAATTGCAATTAGATCGAATAAGCACGATCAGACACTAATTGCGACAGGCCTAGTATTAGTAAATACTGAAATTACCATGAACTAAGATTAATAAATGCTTTAGAAGTATTTTTCATTGTTAGTTCATGTTAACTAATATCAACTGTCTGAAACTTTACTGTAAAGTGTTACCAAAACTTTGTTTGGTTTTCAAAAATCTTCTTTAATTTTATTAGCCAGTTCAGAATACGTGTAAATTATCTTGAGTTTTCTTCCGGGAACGAACACGTCACAATATTCCTCATTTAAATAATTAATACGCAGAATAAAGGGGCGGGGCCTGGTTGAGTTAGTTAAAACTGGCGGTTATGATAAGGGATGGGACATTTGACAAATCACAACACACTGCTCCAGCCGACCAATCCGAGCACACTGTGCTTTTCAGAAGGAGGGGCTTCATAGAGACAGGAACTAAACAGAGCGTTACTGACAGACTGGGAAGAGAGGAGCTGAACAATGGAGAATATGAGGAAAATAATCAACATTCAAGCAGGAAAACCTGTTCTAGTAGAGCCCAAAAACAACATCAGGACTTTGTAGAGCATAATAAGTCGCCTTTAACTCAGCACCTGTCTGAAGATCACGTCGGTGTCGGTGCAGTATCTCTGCTTCTGTTCTCCTCCCTGAAGAACCACCACAGATCCAGCCTGTAGATCCTTCTCAGCTTTCAGGCCTCGACACAAACGCTCTCGGTTTTCAGCAAACAGGGCGGCCGATACTCTCAGGGTATCTTTTCCCAGCCAATACACTGCCTTCCTGTCATAGACAACACAGAAACATGCATGTTATTCACATAAAACACCGCAAATCACACTGTGCCAAGAACTTTAACCACAATGTAGGGCTCTTTCCTTTCTACTCATTCAGATAGTATAAATTGTTGTTCATTTTACCTACAAAGAAGTACATAAAATGATCAAAAAGAGATGAAACTAAAAGCTTTGTGACTGTAACACAGCTGTTACGCAAGAGCTGGATTTGATCCCAGGATAACAGGGAAGAATTCTTTCTGCAGAAACACTGAAGAACAGCTGAAAAACATTATGACCGCAGGCGAAACTTAAAGGGATATTCACATCTTTTCTAAATACGTATGCTGCTATTTAAAGTTTTGAACACCTTCTTGTTGCTTTTTTCCCCATTTATAGTAACTACATCTATCAAGATCCAAAAAAAAGCAACATGAACGTGTCAAAGTTTAATAACAGCAGTGCTTTATTTCAAAGCTTCTGAATTTCTTCAGTCAAAACCAAGTCATTATTCTCTGACGATACTTTTACCTCTCATTCTCAATGTTCAGATTTAAAAAAATCCATATCAGGAACAGATTATGCTTCTGATTAAACTCCTTTCTCATATAATCTAACATTAAAATCACGCTCACGCTTGACTAAAAGGAAGACAAAGCTCTTTATCACTGATAGTGTGTGTAAAGATTAACAGTTATCATGGGCGTCTGTACAGTATGTGGTCAAAGGTCACAGCTCACATTCATGAACCTTTTACACGCTCACTCCTGTTAAATCACCCATCCTGATAAAAAGAGTCATATGTCAGGAATAATGTACAGTCAGCAGGTCATTATCACAAAATAAACCCCAGCAGGATGATCAGTAGATGAAGAGGAGAGGCCTGCTATCAGCCTGAGGGTTTATTTTTATGATAATGACAGGCACATTACTCTGCTTATTACACGGCTATTTAAAAAATAACAGATGGACATGAACTATAATATTTGAGTTGCAAGTAATATTTCAGATTCACTTCCTCAGAGGAAAAAAAAAATCTATTAAAGATAGAAAGTGGTCTAAGAACAAGATTAAAACTGAAACTACATGCAACATGTATATAATAATAATACAATGCAAATTTGATCTCTGAATGCCATAAATGACCAATCAGAATCAAATATACTAAGAAGACGTGCGATAAAATCAGTTTGCATTTTGCATATTTGTGTCAAAAGCAGTGCCCTATAAAATAATACACTTCATATATAACTATTTTAAACAACATTTTATAGACATTTTGACAGACTACTTAAATACTTCAGTACAAATATACAAACAAACACAAGATCATTGAAATGAGCTGCAAAAACCGATTAAAGATGTTAAACTTATAAGGAAATGATGACCTTTTGGATATATTTAACCTAAAACTTTGATGATAAAACTAAGTTTAGAGATAATTGGTCAAATTTCACCTAGTTATCAAACATCGCTCCTTTACCATGGTATTACTACAGTACGTTCTTGTAAGGGAACGTACACCACCCAAAATCAACTAAAAACATTGTTTATTCGCAAAACAACACAGAAACAAAAGCTGTGACGCCAATTAAAGAAGAAAAAATCTGCAAAACATCTGACAGAAACCTTAAAACGCATCTACATGTAAAACACCCGAACTCCGCGCATGCGCAGGAGTAAACACCTCTGCATGCGTTTAATGTTGCGTGGTTATGAATAAAATAAATATCCAGAATAAATTTAAAACACTGGAAACTCACTGTTGTGAGGATGCCATGCTGCTGCTACTGCTGCTGCTCAGCTGAGAGATCGAGTCATGTGATCAAGAGCAGCTGATCACTGCGCGCGCGTGCACTCAATCACATGACCGCGCCTTTTCCGAGTATTGCTCAATTCTTGAGCAATACTCGGTGTGTTACTGATGACTAGGGGAGTTACTGCACAGATATTATCCATCAAAACATACTGAACCTGTTTTAAAAACACAGAGATAAAGTGCAATGTAATTTGTTATTTACGTACACCATGGAGGAGCCATGTGGCTCTTTTCAAGTGTAAGTACCAAACAAACACCTGTAAGTTACTTATTGAACACCTCAGACACAAGATGTTGAAATGGAATGACAGAAAGAAGAACTGGACGAATTCAAAGAAACTGGAATTTCATTAGTCCAAAACTAACTGTTAGGCCCAAACACCATCGATTTGGACTAATCTTGTTTATTTATTCCCTTATATGTAAAATACATCTTTTTGTCATCCAATTAGACATTTCTCTACGGTTCAATACAGTCAAACTCATTTTAATTTTGTCATACAGCACCACAAAATGTCAGTTATATTGTTTTTAGGTAATTTGATACAATATATAGTCAATACATTAACATTTTTGATGTCAAAATGTGTATATAGAGTAGATTGGTTTCTGTAATGTTTAAGTATTTATTAAATATAACTGAAATTAATTTAATACAAACTTATATAGGTGGATATTAATATCATGTTGTGTGTGTGATGACACATCTGAGTTATATTGAAAAATGAAAATGCATTTGCACAACTCTTACAGCATTTCAGTTTACTATTACCCAAAGCTACATTTACAGTCAACAGGAAATAAAATTGACTGTCTTAGTACATGTTCCTGGTTTTATTATGCACAATTCATCAGTCGACTTTATTCTATAAAAAATAATGCTGGTTAATGTGATAAATGTGATTCAGCAACAATATAGGCTAGCAGAGAGGGTTGTAATGGGGTGGAAAATTTCTGGTAAATTTCCAGAACCTTTCCATGGGAAGTTAAGATGGGAAATTCTGGAAATATTCCAAGTTGGAAATTTAATGGGAATTAAAGGGATTTAAATGGAAATTTGGGGTAACTGTATAATATTAAAACATAAATATAAACATTTTGTTTGGTCATAAGCAGACATGTATGCAAACTAAAACTTACATTTTTGATTTAATTGTGAGTAGAAAATAAATGTATTCCCTATGACCCCCTCCCAAAAAAAAAAAAAGTCCCATTAAAAATGTGCATGTGATTGAGGAATGGGCAGGGTAGAAATTCAACTATATTTACATTAAATCTGGTTGTTTTAACGAAGATTATGCTGCTTTTTTTTTTTTTCAACTACACTTAAGTTCCCTGTTAAAGGCTAACATATAAAATTGTGCAAATTTCCAGTTTATTCTCATTAATTCCCATATATTCCCAATAATTCCCATGGAAAGTTTCCAACTTTGAAAATTCTTGGAATTTTCCAACCCTAAAGACCAAAGTATAATTCACTTTTTACGTGCCGGATTTTTGTAACCGCGTGTACTTATACTTATAATTTAATTTTTTTTTGCAGTAATTAGTTTATCCACAAGGTGGCAACCGTGCCCTGGGCAGCGTCGATTCACAAGGTAGTCGAAGAAAACCTGCATAAACAGAACAGACCGGAACACATGCAAGCTACAGCGACAATGGAGGCCTACATAGACGAGAAATTGTGCAAAGAGGTTAAAAAGTACCCTCATTTGTACAACTCTAGCATGAAAGAATACAAAGATGCATACATGGGTTGTAACTAGTGGTGAGAGATTGCTCAAAACTGCGCATGCGTCGAACGCCTGTGTACGCGTACAAGTCAAATGAAGTGTGCTTTGCAAGACTGTGTGTTCGACTGTGTGCGTGCGCTAGCGTATGTGTAAAAAAAACGAAGTATACCCAGGGCTTAATAGCAGATAATGATAAAAAAGACTCTGAAGGGTGAACTTGACCTACAGACCTTCACATCCCAGTCAAAAATCCTCCTCAAAAGTGGCTTACAGAATTAAAACGGGTTGTGAATGTGTTTTCTTGTTAACTTTGTGAACATTAAAGGCTGTCTATGGAGGGACAGAAATCTCTCAGATTTCATTTAAAAGATCTTCGTTTGTGTTCCGAAGATGAACAAAAGTCTTGCAGCTTTGGAACAGCATGAGGGTGATTAATTAATGACAGAATTTTAATTTTTGGGTGAACTAACCCTTTAAAATGAGCGCTCAATACTCGGCCTACTCTGATGTCTTTTGTTGGGTGTAAAACATTCTGTAAACCACCGCATTAAACCATAACAGAGGAATGAGCAGAGCAAAACCATCTGTTAAAATGAGTTTTTCATCTTTCATTGGTTCATAATTCCTCTGAATGTAACACAGCGATGGCGCTTTGAGCCCGAGAGAGGTATTTTCTGCAACACCATTACAAGTTTTTCTCCTCAAGGAAATTAAAAGACAATTTGAAGATGGCACAGTACAATCTATTGCTGTGTCATCCCTCTTTTTATCATTTAATCCTTTCAGGATGTGTCCCTTTCCGTCAGGGCTAGATTTGTGGATCTTATCATCAGCCCTAAACTCTAAAATAATAATATAACAACAGCAGAAAAAACACACAATTGCGTTTGTCTCACATTCCCTACAGATGTTGCATTACCGGTCTAATAAAAGTCTGTGAGAAACGGATAGATGCATTTAAGCAAAAGCTCATCCTGCTGTCCTTTGTCTAATGTTTCTCGTGACAGATAACCACATGACTCCATCAGGGATGAATTTGCATACAGTTGCCTCGATATGACTTTTTTCTTGTGGTTTTTAAGCAGCCTTGTGGCTTTGATGTTGTAATTGCATCCACATAATCTTGCTGATTAGCTTTTTTCTTTCTCTCCATTAAATGGGAGCGTCTTTCTCAAGGTCTGTCTGTAAATAATGAAGCCACTGTCCTTCACTGCCCTGTTTTACATGCAGATACCCATGGATGTTGTTTTGTGCTGTAATTTTCACTGCCTTATTCTGCTTTTAGTCAACATGAAATATCAGTATCGACCCTGTTTGCTCTCTAAAATATATCCTCAAAGTAAAGGCCAATCGTTTGTTTGTTTGTTTGTTTTGCTCTTATTTTTTCAGAATTTGGATGGACAGTTATCTGTTTTATTGTATTTCATATAATTGCTTTATCAATCAATCAATATCAGTGTTATTTTAGTATCACTGAGATACTATTATAGTTTTTATTATTTTGAATGTTTTTATTTTTATATTTTCTGTTTTCATTTCATTATAGTTAAAGTTTTATTAATTTTGTTGTTTTTTTGTCATTTTAGTAGTTTATCTTTAAATATGTCTATATTGTTTTTATTCATGTTTTATTTGAATTTTAATTTGAGTTATTTTAGTAAAATAAAATGAGAAATGTTGCCTTGGCAACTAGGTAAACAAATAAGTTTTTTTTATATATTTTATTTTATTTTAAGTTTTTTAATTTCAGTAACAAAAAAAAAAAAAAGCTTTTAGTTTCAGTTTTAGTTAACTATAATAAACCTGTATATACACTACCAGTCAAAAGTTTGGAAACATTACTATTTTTAATGTTTTTGAACGAAGTCTCTTATGCTCATTAAGGCTGCATTTATTTCATAATAAATACAGAAAAAACAATAATATTGTGAAATATTATTACAATTTAAAATTATGGTTTTCTATTTTAATATACTTTAAACTGTAATTTATTTCTGTGATGCAAAGCTGAATTTTCAGCATCATTACTCCAGTCTTCAGTGTCACATGATCCTTCAGAAACCATTCTAATATGATGATTTATTATGAATATTGGAAACAGTTGTGCTGCTTAATATTATTTTATAACCTGTGATACTTTTTCAGGATTCTTTGATGAATAAAAAGTTAAAAAAAATATCAGCATTTATTTAAAATAGAAATCTTTTGTAACAATATACACTACCGTTCAAAAGTTTGGGGTCTGTAATTTTTTTTCTTTCTTTTTTTTTGAAAGAAATTAATACTTTTATTCAGCATGGATGTGTTAAATTGATAAAAAGTGATAGAAACGATTTATATTTTGAATAAATGCTGTTCTTTTTAACCTTTTATTCATCAATGAATCCTGAAAAAAAGTATCACAGGTTCCAAAAAATATTAAGCAACACAACTGTTTTCAACATTGATAATAACTGAGTAACAAATCAACATATTAGAATGATTGCTGAAGGATCATGTGACACTGAAGACTGGAGTAATGATGCTGAAAATTCAGCTTTGCATCACAAAAATAAATTATGTTTTAAAGTATATTAAAATAGAAAACCATAATTTTAAATTGTAATAATATTTCACAATATTATTGTTTTTTCTGTATTTATTATGAAATAAATGCAGCCTTAATGAGTATAAGAGACTTCGTTCAAAAACATTAAAAATAGTAATGTTTCCAAACTTTTGACTGGTAGTGTGTGTGAATATATATATATATATATATATATATATATATATGTGTGTGTGTGTGTGTGTGTGTATATATATATATATAGTTTATTTAAAGGAATTCAATAATTAGAGGATTAAACAGGATTTAATGAAATAAAGAAAAATAAATAAGAACGATAAAAATTTCAGGTCTTCGAACTTTTACAAGGTCTTTGTTTGCAAATAATATATTTTTTTTTTAAATATGTACACATTCACTTTTATTTGTATATCTAATATGTAAAAATGCAAAACGTTTGTCTCGTCAAATTCAGTAATGACTTGCATGAATCATATAAATAATGGCGTATTTTCAATAAAAAATGTTGAGTAGTTTGCATCACTGGATATTACTGTCGGTCGCTGAACATTTCTATCATAAAACAGTTTATCAGTTTATTTCAAATATTAAATGTTTAGCTACTTACATCTTACTACGTGCTCTTTCACTGCTAAAACTAAAGCGTTGTGTTGGCATTCGCACTAACAGTAAGCCCCACCTTCTTTGATTTGATTGGCCATCTCACTCATTCTGACAGTGATGAGCGCTGTTAGACCGCTGAGGCAGACCAGCCTAAAAATGTAACATTTAAAACTTTTTATCATCCAGAGCGGTGTGTAATGGAGAGCAGCAAGAATATCAAATATTGGAGGGGATAATTTGGCCATTTCTAATTATTGGGATGTACTTGTCCTCTTCAGTGTCTACTGTGGTTACGGCCCTGTTGAAAAGCACATATCCGTTAACCACTAGTATGCAGTCTGAATGAGACTATACAACCCCAAACCAGGTTAGGCCTTAAACCCTGCTGTGCATTAGGGAACGTCCAGCATCTGAACTCTGAGTCTGAGTGCATGAGCTCACAACAGAATGCTTTTATCATCTCTCCACATGGGTCTGTTCTGGATGCCAGCTGCACTTTCATCATCATAAAGTTCTTTCTCTGCATCACTTAAGGTCATCGCCACCTGCAGAGCCTTTCAGAACATTCTCTACTGGAACAGAGGGTTTGATGGCACATTAAGGTATATTACTATACTACTCTCACTGTTTTTGCAATATGTTTTTCTGTATGCATAGAATAC
This sequence comes from Mylopharyngodon piceus, assembly GCA_039654765.1. Classification (NCBI taxonomy): domain Eukaryota; kingdom Metazoa; phylum Chordata; class Actinopteri; order Cypriniformes; family Xenocyprididae; genus Mylopharyngodon; species Mylopharyngodon piceus. The sequence continues at coordinate 33,463,445 of CM077458.1, read as the reverse complement.
TCACATAGCCTACAGTACTATATTAAATATGCAACCACGTAGCACGACGTTTGACCTTCCATTTCCAGTGTGATGAATGAAATGTTTATCATTGAAAATTGATCAGTATGCATAACACTTTATTAGAAATGTTTTCATCATGTTTCATGTGGTTTTCTTACTGTCAGGTGTGAAAAAAATCCTTCACGCTTGTGATCTGTGATCTTCTGGTCTGTAGATGTGGCTTGGGTTCCTCCTCCATTGTGCACCTGTGGGATTTTTTTTTTTTTTTTTTGGTCCATCAGGTGAAACATCTGATCAAGTATCAGCACACTCTCCTCAACAACACACATGATGGGAGGAATCATTCATGTCCGTATCACCCACTAATAACATCCTCCATCTCGCATTTATCAGCTGACTGCTTAATATTCAGATTTTTTGTTTGATTATTGTTTTTCATGTAGAACAGCTTAATCTGTGTTAAAGTACACTGGAAATATTCTAAGGTTATTTTTTTACCTTTATTTTTAAGAGTGTAAGTGATCAGATGCACGATTTTAACCTGCTGGACCATAAAACTGGTGAAAAAAAAATCACAGAGATGCACAACAAATGAGACATTTCTACACTTTTAGAAAAAAAGGTTCTATACAGAACCCTAGTGTTCTTGACTCAGTTTTAAAGAACCCTTTATTTCAATAAGTTCCCATATAAGGAGAAATGTCTTGCATAATACTTTCATGGTATTTCAATTTGTTTCTAGTCATAAAGTGTGTTTATGAGCTGCTTAATTCATACAATTCAATTAAAATTAAAAATGAATTAAAACAAATTAATTAATTAAATCTAAATCCATAAAATGATCCTATAATCAGAACCCCTAAAAGGTTCTACATATGAAGCGCCTGACGAACCCTTTTTGGTTCTACATATGAAGCGCCTGACGAACCCTTTATGGTTCTACATATGAAGCGCATGACGGAACCCTTTATGGTTCCACATATGAAAAGCCTGACGGAACCCTTTATGGTTCCACATATGAAACGCCTGACGGAACCCTTTATGGTTCCACATATGAAAAGCCTGACGGAACCCTTTGAGGTTCTACATATGAAACGCCTGACGGAACCCTTTATGGTTCCACATATGAAACGCCTGACGGAACCCTTTATGGTTCCACATATGAAACGCCTGACGGAACACTTTAAAGTTCTACATATGAAACGCATGACAGAACCCTTTAAGGTTCTACATATGAAACGCCTGACGGAACCCTTTAAGGTTCCACATATGAAACACCTGACGGAACCCTTTAAGGTTCCACATATGAAAAGCCTGATGGAACCCTTTATGGTTCCACATATGAAACGCCTGATGGAACCCTTTATGGTTCCACATGTGAAGCGCCTGACGGAACCCTTTAAGGTTCTACATATGAAACGCATGACAGAACCCTTTAAGGTTCTACATAGGAAGAGTCTGACGGAATCCTTTATGGTTCTACTGTATCTCGCAGAAGTGAGTACACCCTTCACATTTTTGTAAATATTTTATTATATCTTTTCATGTGACAACACTGAAGAAATGACACTTTGCTACAATGTAAAGTAGTGAGTGTACAGCTTGTATAACAGTGTAAATTTGCTGTCCCCTCAAAATAACTCAACACACAGCCGTTAATGTCTAAACCGCTGGCCACAAAAGTGAGTGCACCCCTAAGTGAAAATGTCCAAATTGGGCCCAATAAGCCATTTTCTCTCCCCGGTGTCATGTGACTCGTTAGTGTTACGAGGTCTCAGGTGTAAATGGGGAGCAGGTGTGTTAAATTTGGTGTTATCGCTCTCACTCTCTCATACTGGTCACTGGAAGTTCAACATGGCACCTCATGGCAAATAACTCTGAGGATCTGAAAAAAAGAATTGTTGCTCTACAAAAATGTGAGGGGTGTATTCACTTCTGTGAGATACTGTATATATGAAGCGCCTGACGGAGCCCTTTAAGGTTCTACATAGAACCTTTTTTTCTAAGAGTGTACAACCACATAGCAACACCCTGGCAACCACCACCAACCAAAATGTAAACATCTCATCTGCACTACAGTGATGTCCAGTGGAGGTGACGTCCAGCAGTTCGGTATGTGTCCATATGAACACGCTGTTTGACGGACGTCTTTACACTGGAAACTGCTGGAGAAAAACTAGAACAACCTTGACTGTGTTTCTTCTCTCGACACATGCGGGAGAGAGGACTGTCTGGTTCAGTGCGGCTCACGAGGGCTGTGCTGCCTTTGAAATAGAGTCTCAAGGACTCCTTTGATATTAAAGCATCTACAGCAGAGTCCCTTTCTCTGGACGCTCAGAGAAGAGACACATGCAGCATGAAGAAACTTCTGATTCTGCGGTGTGAAATGCATAAGTCTGGCGTTAGAGAACATTTGGATCACAGCGCACAGCTGTGCTTCTGCCGTGATGTCGGTCTGATCAGGAAAAACAGCTGTAGGTTTGTCTCAGATTTCACAACCATCTGTGTGAGATACAAAGACCCTCTAAAACTGGCATGAAGTTTCTTTGCAGTGTCTCAAAATCATAAAATGGCATTTACCTATTTTACGGCTGCAATGTGATGAATATCCAAGTGAGAAACGTTCTTGATTTTATTCACAAAGAATTGATTTGATGGTGTAAAGACAGTGTCTCTGTGATATTTTTTTTTCTTTCAAATAACGCATATAGATAAACAAGTCGTGAAGTGTGAATTCATGTTGATTTTAACATCTTGAAAGCAGAAAGAGATTGAATAAAAGAGGGTCTCGGTCAAGCATTTACTTTAAAAAGCCATGTAACAGTCAGGGTTTCACATTATTAATGGTGGCTCATTCAATAACACGTTGGACAAATCAGGAGTTTCATTTCATTTTAAAGCTGAAAGGTATTTTATGTTTCAGGACACACTCCCTACTAATTCCTTCAGGAACATTTGCTCTTCAGATCACACTGGATGGGAAATCCTGCCATCTCAGGCTATATACGGAGGTAAGAACCAAGTCATGGATGAATGCGATTTTTGTCTTGTCTTGTTTTTTGAAGGCAGCATAGATCTATGAAGAAATAACCATGGGAATATTTCAATGCTTATCTCTAAAGCTTATTTCAATTTGTTGCATGTGACATTATGGTGCTTTGGGCCTTGTTCAAAAAGGTATTAAATTATTTTAATTTTTTGCCAATCTGTTTAGAAAAAACACATGAAATCAGATATTCTCAAGCTTGATCCAAATCCCCTTCAAAAGTGATTTGAAATCCGATTAAAGTCTGATGTCTGTTGGTGCATCTGATTTCATGTGTGTTTTCCTTATCATTTGTTGTCTTGTGACAAACAAAAATCCACAGAATCAACAGTTTTTTAAAGCTGTTGTCAGAAATGGGGATTTGGAAACTGCCATCATGAAAATGAATAAATTTGCAGTTGCTTTAAATGGTGTTTGGGTTGAGTTTTTGTTGCATTTACACCGTTTTTACCAGCAGGTCCCATCAGCCTGTGATGTTTTAAGTGCTTTGAAACAATGAATAATTATGCAAAGCAACTGTTTTAATTGATTCAGAGTTTCGAGAAGCTTCTCCAATCACTGATTACAGCCAGTGCAGACATTTTAGCAAAAGCAACTGCATTTTGAACAGTCAGTCTAAGAACCTAAGAAATCTGAAACTAGTTTTTGCAGGACCTAAAATGTGGGTACATTTATTTTGAAAATATGATGTTTGTTTTATAGATTTATTTTAATGAATTGATTGAGTGGGAGTATTTGATCAGTAATGATGTGTGGTGTCCCCAGAATGTGTCTGTGAAGTTTCAGCTCAAAATACCCCACAGATCATTTATTATAGCTTGTCAAATTTGCCTCTATTTGGGTGTGAGCAAAAACACGCCATTTTTGTGTGTGTCCCTTTAAATGCAAATGAGCTGCTGCTCCCGACCCCCTTTCCAGAAGAGGGCGGAGCTTTAACAGCTCGCGCTTCGGTCGCTCAACAACAACAAAGCTGGAGAATCTCACGCAGCCAAAATGAGGATTGTCAGTAACGGTGTTCAGCCTTACATTGTTCAAACCGGAGTCGACACTGATGGAGAGACTCAGGAAGAAGTTACAACTTTTAGACGTTTCTGAATGGTTAGTGGATAAATTTATGTAGTTGCTGTGGAGTTGATTCATCACTTTGTGCAGTTTCAGTAAATGGACTGGGGATAAAGTCAAGATCAAGAACAATTTGTTTGATTTTAATGTAATATATTATTAAGATCTGATCTCTCATCCTCATTCTACTCTAATGATTCTGATGCAGGATTTCATGAGCAGCCTGATCATGGATGAGTGCTTAACATTCTCTGCATGTTCACGATGATAATGTTAGTTGATTAAAGCATAATCTTTTGATGAAAGAATCCAGCCGCTTCTTGAGACGTACCAGTAAATCTTCATATTTATGAATCTGGATTAGAGCTTGCACAAGGAGCTTGCACAAGAAATAAGAGACGTTACAGTGAATGTATTGGCGTAATCAGGGCCGGTTGTTCAAACAAGTGAACTAAGTGGGCGCTCCGAGGCCTCCGGCAGATCAACACAAATCACCTTCTGTTTTTAAATGAGATGCAAAGATATAAAACGTCTGTGAACAAGCATCATTTATGCAGCGGAGCGGAGCAGCATGTAGTTATTGCTCTGTTGGAGTCAGAGGTCTGTGTTTTACCACATTTGATTGTTGTTTGAAGTTACGATATGAACAGGCTTTTGGAAGTGCAATATTGCTTTGGTGAAGTAGGTTAAAATTGATTTGCATATATTTAGACATGTCAACATGACACGATCCGTTTTACTTCTGTAATGTGATGCATTTGATTTCAGAGTGAAATCTGATATTCAGAAAGAGAAACTTGATGTTATCCATCAGGATGGTGAAAAGCATGGATAGAGGGAATTGGGGGTGAAAATCTAGGGATTTGTGACATCAGCCGAAAAGGATAGTTGTTTTATAGGCAGAAGTTATTATATTTTGATGAAAGATTATGAGAGTGAGAGCAGGAATATGCATTAAGAAAGCAAATATGTTCTTTTGGGCTTGTTTTTTTATATTTCTATTTAGCTTTCATTTATATTTATTTCAGTTTTAGTAATTTTAGAACTTAATCTTAAAAGTATTTTATTTCACTTAGTCACCAAGGGAAGGTTTGTTTAATTATTATTCATTAAACGTGTTAATAAATGTTCATTTATTAAACATATTAATAAATGTTAATTTCCAACCTAATTTGGGTTCATATTAAGCAAGCAATATTGTAATTTGTAAACAATAGTTGAGTTAAATAAAACTACCTAGCAGGTTGGGCAAACATTTAACCCAACCGCTGGGTTAAAACAACCCAAATCACTGGGTTAAAACAACACTTTTGCTGGATTAAAACAACCCAAACCGCTGGGTTTAAACAACCCAATCACTGGGTTAAAACAACACTTTTGCTGGATTAAAACAACCCAAACCGCTGGGTTTAAACAACCCAATCACTGGGTTAAAACAACCCAATCACTGGGTTAAAACAACCAAACCGCTGGGTTAAAACAACCCAAATCACTGGGTTAAAACAACACTTTTGCTGGATTAAAACAACCCAAACCGCTGGGTTTAAACAACCCAATCACTGGGTTAAAACAACACTTTTGCTGGATTAAAACAACCCAAACCGCTGGGTTTAAACAACCCAATCACTGGGTTAAAACAACCCAATCACTGGGTTAAAACAACCCAACCGCTGGGTTAAAACAACCCAATAGCTGGGTTAAAACAACCCAAATCACTGGGTTAAAACAACACTTTTGCTGGATTAAAACAACCCAAACCGCTGGGTTAAAACAACCCAATAGCTGGGTTAAAACAACCCAAATCACTGGGTTAAAACAACACTTTTGCTGGATTAAAACAACCCAAACCGCTGGGTTTAAACAACCCAATCACTGGGTTAAAACAACCCAATCACTGGGTTAAAACAACCAAACCACTGGGTTAAAACAACACTTTTGCTGGATTAAAACAACCCAAACCGCTGGGTTAAAACAACCCAATAGCTGGGTTAAAACAACCCAAATCACTGGGTTAAAACAACACTTTTGCTGGATTAAAACAACCCAAACCGCTGGGTTTAAACAACCCAATCACTGGGTTAAAACAACTAAATCACTGGGTTAAAACAACCCAATCACTGGGTTAAAACAACCCAATAGCTGGGTTTAAACAACCCAATCACTGGGTTAAAACAACACTTTTGCTGGATTAAAACAACCCAAACCGCTGGGTTTAAACAACCCAATCACTGGGTTAAAACAACCCAATCACTGGGTTAAAACAACCAAACCGCTGGGTTTAAACAACCGAAATCACAGGGTTAAAACAACCCATTCGCTGGGTTAAAACAACCCAACCACTGGATTAAAACAACCCAAATCGCTGGGTTAAAACAACCCATTCGCTGGGTTTAAACAACCCAATCACTGGGTTAAAACAACCAAACCGCTGGATTAAAACAACCCAAATCGCTGGGTTAAAACAACCCATTCGCTGGGTTTAAACAACCCAATCACTGGGTTTAAACAACCCAAATCACTGGGTTAAAACAATCAAACTGCTGGGTTAAAACAACCCAAATCGCTGGGTTAAAACAACCCATTCGCTGGGTTTAAACAACCCAATCACTGGGTTAAAACAACCCAAATCACTGGTTTAAAAAAACCCAAATCGCTGGGTTAAAACAACCCATTCGCTGGGTTTAAACAACCCAATCACTGGGTTAAAACAACCCAAATTGCTGGGTTAAAACAACCCAATCGCTGGGTTAAAACAACCCATTTGCTGGGTTTGTCCATTTTCAACCCAACTTGGCTTGTTTTTAACCCAGAACATTTATTAATACTTAATTATTTATTAAACTTAATGTTCATTTATTAAACATATTAATTAATGTTAATTTCCAACCTTTTTTGGGTTCATTTTAAGCAAACAATACAGTAATTTTTAAACAATAGTTGAGATAAATAAAACTACCCAGCAGGTTGGGTCAAACATTTAACCCAACTGCTGGGTCATTTTTAACCCAGCATTTTTTTTAGAGTGTATTATTAATGCTCTTATATAATTGCCAAACGAACCGTGTTCTCAAACACCAATCATCACTGAGTTCTCGACTGTCTTGCCTGCTTGGTTTTGAAATGTTGACCCGATAAACATTTAAAGTCTGAATTACTCTGAGGAAAAGCTCTCGACTCGTAATGCCTCAAACCGCTGGAAGACACGGCCAAAAATAGCTCCGGCCAAAATAAATCCAGCTGACCGGAGGGTTCACAGCATCCCAGCGCTTGTCACGTAACCCGCGATCAATATTTAATGTTCATTTTCAAGCTGTCGGCTGAAATATAGAAAATTGGTCTCCTCAAGCTGGCGGGGCGGTGACAGAGATTGGAGTTAAATATATGGCCGCGGGATTGCTGAAGACACAACTCATCTCTGCACTCCTCTCGGAGACAGACGGATGGCTCAGTGGCCCTGACACCAACATGAATCCTCCCGCAGCAAATAAAGTCATCCACGCTCCGAATAAAGACAACAAGCGCAGCTCACGCTGACGCTCCATTACAAATAGACTGGAACGCTGGCTGGGCAGACAACGTATAATGACATTTTATGATGAAAAGGGAATATACATCAGGAACCGCCGATAATGCTTGGGTTTTTTTTGCAGCTTGCAATAAGATATTTTTGTCCTGTTTTGTTTGAGGCTCTATTGGTCTTTCTGGGCATAGAAATTTCTGCCCACACGGATATTGATTGGGCACTTAGGGGAAATGGTTCGAATGGAACACTAGCCTTCTGCACAGTAGAGCTGCTCGATTCTGGATAAATTGAGAATCACTATTTTTTCGGTTACACTTTCTTTCAGTGGTTCACTTTAGACAGTCTACTAACAATAAGTAACTTTGCATCTACATGCCAACTAACTCTCTTTAGAGTATTAGTAGATTGTAGTAGACTGTTAGGTTAGGGTTAGTAAAACAAGTTGACATGCAGTTGCCAAGTTACTTATAGTCAGAGTGTCTGTTGGGAGCATCAAAATAAAGTGTTAGCAGATATTAAGCAGACAGTCTACTAATTCTCTAATGACGACAAGTTGACATGTAGTTGCAAAGTTACTTGAAGTTAGTAGACTGTCTAAGGTGGACTATCGAAAGAAAGTGTTACGTTTTTTGTTAAATCGAGATCATGATTCTCCCACGATTCTGAATAGACAACTAAACAAAATAACATATAATTCACTATTTAAAAAAATATTTAATTATTTGAATTATTTAAAAAAAAAAATGGTTGAATGAATGATTCAATGACTCACTCATTTTTTAATCACTCCATAAATCAGAAAATACACTAAAAAATGCTGGGTTAAAAACAACCCAAGTTGGGTTGAGAATGGACAAACCCAGCAATTGGGTTGTTTTGACCCAGCAGTTGGGTTAAATGTTTGCCCAACCTGCTAGGTAGTTTTATTTAACTCAACTATTGTTTAAAAATGACTGTATTACTTGCTTAAAATGAACCCAAAGTATGTTGGAAATTAACATTTATTAATATGTTTAATAAATGAACATTTATTAATAAGTTTAATGAATAATAATTAAACAATAAACATTTATTAAATTGCTTTTTAATAAATGTTCACCTTTTGATTATTATTCATTAATATGTTTAATTAATAATAATCAAAAGGTAATTATGTGTCTGATTTTTAATTTCCAACCTTTTTTGGGTTCATTTTAAGCCAGACATATAGTCATTTTTAAACGAGTTGAGTTGAGTTAAATAAAACTGTCCAGCACGTTGGGCAAACATTTAACCCAACTGCTGGGTTAAAACAACCCAACCACTGGGTCGTCATAACCCATTAGCTGGGTCAAAACAACCCAACCCCTGGGTAAAACAATCCAATCGCTGGGTCAAAACAACCCAACTGCTGGGTTAAAACAACCCAACCCCTGGGTCATAACCCATTAGCTGGCTCAAAACAACCCAACCCCTGGGTCATAACAACCCATTAGCTGGGTCAAAACAACCCAACCGCTGGGTCATAACCCAATCGCTGGGTCATAACCCAACCGCTGGGTCAAAACAACCCAACCGCTGAGTTTGTCCATTTTCAACCCAATTCGGGTTGTTTTAACCCAGCATTTTTAGAATGAACTGTCAATAGCCAGAAAAATGTTTTTAGGAATGAAATAAATCAGGCAAATTATATATGAATGATCCCCTCTGTAAAACCCTTCAGAATATAGATAGGAATAAAGCTGTAAAATTTGATGTAATTTCTGCTGAAGTGGAGATTTCTGACTCACAGCCTTTAAAGATATGTATCATAATTGAAATCTACACACGCAAATAGATAAAACACTCATATATATTTTGGATGTTTTCTTTCCACTAGCCTGAAAGAAAATAATATGGAAATAAAATCTCAAAATTGACCAGTGCATGTTAAAGTAATGTTTTTACCTGTAGTGTCTTGTCTTAAATATTTTGGGTAATTTCCAACCTATTTTGGGTTCATTTTAAGCCAGACATATAGTCATTTTTAAACAATAGTTGAGTTAAATAAAACTGCCCAGCAGGTTGGGCAAAGATTTAACCTAACCGCTGGGTCAAAACAACCCAACCCCTGGGTCAAAACAACCCAACCCATGGGTCATAACATCCCATTAGTTGGGTCAAAACAACCCAACCGCTGGGTAAAACAATCCAATCGCTGGGTCAAAACCACCCAACTGCTGGGTCAAAACAACCCAATCGCTGGGTCATAACAACCCATTAGCTGGATTTGTCCATTTTCAACCCAACTTGGGTTGTTTTTAACCCAGCATTTTTAAGAGTGTATATTAATGTTTTACCATGTTTGTGTCCATTCTGTAGAATTCCATAGATTTTCCCACATAAAAAGCGCACAAATTTCTAAAAGTTAGAAAAGCAATAAATCTCCAAGCTCTCTGAGCAGATATGAATAATGGACATCTAATATGGATCCCTGTGACCCGCTCCAGAGTAGCTAGAGGGCAGTTTGAACGCTCCGGACATGAAGATGAGCACAAGCGCTCTCTCTAGACGGCTGTACTCGTCTCTTCAGGGGCCGTCGACAGCATAGGACAAATAAAAGTGTGACTCTATGACCCCTGTGCCGAGCTGAAGCGTTTCCTAGAGGCCTGACACTGCACATGCTAATGAGGGCGGCTCCTCCTGAGCTTACGACTCACAACACTGCTGCACTGTAGATGTGAGCTAAATAAAGGGGGCTATATCTGACAACCGCCCTTCGGGGACACCTGGGGACGTCCTAAATGGGTAATTTTTCCTTTCTGAAAATGAAAGGCTTTCTTTTAGGGTCTGTTACATGCCCTTATTTAAGTAGTTAGATAAAATTAACAATTTTGACCCCTGAAGTCTGACAAAACCTTCATTTTAACCTTCAAATTATATGGAAAGTTTTGTGTGTGTGTGTGTGTGTGTGTGTGTGTGTATATATATATATATATATAATCAATTTATGGAATTATTTCATTAATATTTAAAATATTTATTTAATAATAAAAATATTTAATCAAACTAAATTATTTTGTTAATTTAATAATATTTTAATTAAAAATTTAACAAATGTGTCCCCAGAAGTGTGCTAAATCTGACAAAACCTTTATTTACTATATATATATAGTAAATATATATATATATATATATTTTATACAATATATATATATATATATATATATATATATATATAGTATAAAAACATTTTTTAATCATTTAATTAAAGTAACTAAATTGTTTAATTTATTTTTATTTATTTGTATTTTTTTTTTTATTCTAAAATGCTAAAAGTTTACTGTAGGGGTTAATGTGTGTGTATAAATTAAGAATTTAATTATGTCATTATTTTTAATATTTATTTAATAATAATAAAAATTATTTAATCAAACAAAAATAATTGATTATTCATTTAATAATAATAATAATAATAATAATAATAATAAAGTAAAGTATTTATTTAAAGTATTTATAAAGTATTTATTATTTAATTAAATTGTTTTATTTTAAGTTTTTTAAGTTTTGAGTGTGTCTCTGTGTCTCTGTGTGTGTGTGTGTGTGTGTGTGTGTGCGCATTTGTAAACATGAGTCTTAAAGCACTTGCTGCTAAAGTGTAGATTCACATTCCGGTGCTGTAGTTCATTAAGCGGCCGCTGCTCTTCATTTATCTTGATCAATGGACGGGTCGGTCCAGACGGCCGCAGTACTTTCCAGCACACTCCACTTACAGTAACGCTGACTCACACATAACTCAGCATACTGCAATTAAACAGATACGAGCTCAGAGGGCAGCCAGGCCAGAGAGTTCATCCCGGATCCAATCAGCGTGGGCGGCCCGCGGGTCACTCCAGTCCATAACTTCAGATGAGTTTAAGCGCTAATAAAGTCCTGCATTGAGTGAACTCAGATCAATGCGCTCTGCATCCCTTCATGTCTGCGGTTGCTTTGAGGCTGCTCAAAAAAGCGAGAAGGCAGGCAGAAAAATGTGAGAAAGCTGTGTTTGCGAGCTGGAATAAGCATATTCATTAAAACGCGTCTTTTGGCTCCGTTATCTGTGTGCGCTTCCCACATTCAAGGCAGCGACCTGTGTGGAAAAGAAATTGAGAGCCTAAGGGTTTTTGCTTTTAACTCTACACATGTTGGTAAATTCACAGCCCGCTCGCATTTGCATATCTAATTTCTCTCTCCATTGAATTATTTTGATCTTTTGCTCCAATAAAACCATTTGTTTTGCCTGTTGGTGAAGCGTTCTCATTCATATAGCAGCATCACCGCAGGCCTGTTTGCTTTTTATTGGCCGTGTTGGAAAGAGTTTCTTTTGCTGGATTTAAACGGCTGTGGATATTTCCCAGGTGGCTGGATTGTTGCCGGTTTTCTTTTCTCTTAGTTGTGGCTTTTTGGTTCCTCCGCTGCTGTCTCGTCGGGCTTTATTGAAAATGACAAGGTCACGGGGCACGTGGATGGGGAATATTAGTAATCAGCATTAGCAGCGATACGCTGCCGTAAACAGAATCTGCACATAAACACATGCGAGTGAATAATGCAGGCTTTCAGTGGCCTTGGTTCTGCATTTTCTCCACAGGGATTTTAAAAACATTCTTCAAAAAATACAAAAGCATCCAGGTCACCATGACCTGCTTATGGCCGGGTTATGACTGCTCTGTGAAGCACTGCAGATGATTAAATGAAATCAGCAATGACAGTACAGTATAAAACTATTATATTTATTATATTATGGAGTAGTTTGAGATTTTCAATGAAAACTTATGAGCTCTTTTTATGTCCCGCTTTCTTTCTTAGTTACAAAATAAAAAGAGAAAATAAGTGAAAGAAGCACTTCTCATCTGCAGAAAATTTGCTGGAATATCATTTAGGTATTTCAATAGACACTATCGCATGATTATGTAATATATAACTTTTATTTATTTATTTATTTAGGAATTTTAATACGTGATTATTCATTTATTTTTTAATGAAATTCCAGCCAAAAGCAAATAAGCAAGCAAGCAAACAAACAAACAAATAAACTGTTTGTTTGTTTGCTTTGTTTATTTATGAAATTCCAGCCAAAATTAACTGGATTTTTATTTCAATAGGCATTACCACATAATTATGTAATTTGTTTGTTTGTTTGTTTGTTTATTAAATAAATAAATAAATAAATAAATAAATACGTAATTACATAATCACATACTGAAATGCCTATATGAAAATAGTTAATTTTATCTGGAATTTCAAAAATAAACAAAGCAAGCAAACAAACAAACAATTTATTTATGTAATTTGTTTGTTGGTTTGTTTGTTTATTAAATAAATAAATAAATAAATACATAATTACATAATCACATATTAAAATGCCTATATGAAAATAGTTAATTTTGTCTGGAATTTCAAAAATAAACAAAGCAAACAAACAAACAAACAATTTAATTGTTTGTTTGCTTGCTTGCTTATTTATTTATTTTTGAAATCCCAGCTCAAATTAACTCTGTTATCATTTATGCATTTCAATACGTGATTATGTAATATATTATTTATTTATTTATTTATTTATGAAATTCCAGCCAAAAACAAATAAGCAAGCACTCAAACAAACAAATAAATTATTTGTTTGTTTGTTTACTTGCTTTGTTTATGAAATTCCAGCCAAAATTAACTGGATTTTCATTTGGGCTTTTCAATAGGCATTACCATAGGATGATTATGCAATTTGTCTGTTTATTAAACAAAACAAACAAACAAACAAACAAAAAAACAAATAAATACTTAATTACATAATCAGATATTGAAATACCTAAATGAAAATAGTTATGTTTTTCTGGAATTTCAAAAATAAACAAAACAAGCAAACAAACAAACAAACAAACAAACAAACAGTTTATTTGTTTGTTTGTTTGCTTGCTTATTTGTTTATTTTTGAAATTCCAGCCAAAATTAACTGTATTATCATTTAAATTCCAGCCAAAATTAACCATTTAAATTACTTAGACAGTGATTTAAGATATTGTTTATACTCCTCAGCCATACTTTTGTTTAAAATTATTTTATTATCATATTTCATTATATTATTTCATTTTTAATATTTATTTATTTAACAATAATAAAAAGTAATTTATAAATAAATTACTCAAATTATTTAAATTATTTTTTTAATTCTAAAATTAACAAATTTCATCACCTTGGAATTATAAGGTTCTATCTGACATTTTTTGTCAAAATTGGGTTATTCACATATTCTTATTTACATTTTTTTTTTTTTTTTTTTTTTTAAGTTGTGTACATTTTGGGACTTCTTTTAGAAAACAAAAAGGTTCTATCTACAAAGGAGTATGAAATGCAAAAACTTTGAAGCTCAATCTCTCAAAACCACTGAACCGTATAATTCCAAGGTGGCGTTTTGTCTCCAGAAGTGAGCTAAATCTGACAAAACCTTTGTTTGTAAACTTTATATATATCGGCATACCACCACGTAAGACGGACCACATCCAACAGGAGTGACTGTGGACGCAAGAGGAAGCTGTCTGAAAGGGATGTCCAGATACTAACCCAGATCCAAAAAACATAAAACCACAGCTGCAGAATTGAATGCGCACCTCGACTCTCTCTGGATCTCTGACTGACACGTGATGAACTGAACAAACAAACCCCTCCACATACTAGATTCACTTCAGCAGCTTCTCTCTCCAGGAGATGGTTTGTCTGAGTTTCAATGCTGTGAGCGCTAAACTCTCGACATAAGCTACATAAATGCTCATGCAATCAGCGATGGAGAGCCGGTTCAAGCATCTGAAACTAAAGCATCAATTTGCTGATCTCAAACTCCACTTCAGAGCTGCATGTGAATGAGTCTGTGAGCGAGTGTTTGCTGTTTGTGTGCACAGAAAGAGACAGAGTAAAAAGTGCCATCAGAGCAACTGCCATTGAGTTGAATGGGAATGCTAATAGATAGATTTTAATACATTGCGACATGCATTAAGAAAGTTAAACTTTGATTTTTAACATTTTGAAGCTGTTCATGAATGAAATGGTGATTATATTTGTAACTTACAGTAGTAAATGCAGTTCAGTCCCTGTGCAGCAGAGGGCGACATGACAGAGGCAGGACATGAGACAGGTGAAAACATTTAATCATCAAAAAAAGAATCATATGATTTTATCTGCTTCTGCTAATTAAGTTTTCCTTCTTGTCTGTAGCTTTGAGGTCATAAAATGAACTTTTAGCAGATAAATATTTTGCTCTCTGAAGATATTGAGTTCAGTCAAGCACAATGAGCAAACACAACCAAAGCTTCTAACAGCCTCGGAAGTTGGTAATAAAGTTCATTTTCTGCCTTTGTGAACTTTGCGACAATCTGTAATGATCAGTCTCTATCACACCCTTTGCTCTTCTGCACCTACCTTTTGATTTTACTCCCTGAAGAACTTTTTGCATTTCTGATTTAAACTTTTATTGTTTATTTTCATTATGCATAGCATATATTATAGGAGTGAATGGTGAGATTTGCCTCATTTCTCTCTTTCTTTGTTTCAGAGCCCACAGCATTGCTTTATATCTGCTACTGTAAGTGAAGTGGATTGTGCAGATGGATCCGTCAGAATCATTGCGGATGTTATGAACATTCACTGGCATCACGTAAGACACATATCTGATTTTTAATACATCTGTAGTTTGATTTGATGATAATTGTAATGTTTTGATGATGAGGTGAGGCGTTGCGGGTTAGTAATGTTGCTGTTTGAGCATAAACAACATCTACAAAGTTACGATGCTCAAAGTTCAACCTCCAGTTTCATTCTAAAAGTTGTAACTTCTTCCTGAGTCTCTCCATCAGTGTCGACTCCGGTTTGAACAATGTAAGGCTGAACACCGTTACTGACAATCCTCATTTTGGCTGCGTGAGATTCTCCAGCTTTGTTGTTGTTGAGCGACCGAAGCGCTCCACCCTCTTCTGGAAAGGGGGCCGGGAGCAGCAGCTCATTTGCATTTAAAGGGACACACACAAAAACGGCGTGTTTTTGCTCACACCCAAATAGGGTCAAATTTGACAAGCTATAATAAATGATCTGTGGGGTATTTTGAGCTGAAACTTCACAGACACATTCTGGAGAGACTTACATTACATCTTGTGAAAAGGGGCATAATAGGTGTCCTTTAAATAACACAAAAGAACAAAATCCAAAACGAAAATAAAGCAAAAAGGTGAGTGCTAAACACAACCAACACAAGACCATGAACTGAGAGAACTGAAGAGAGAGCTCAATATTAAAAATTTAAATCCAAACACAAAGAAATGTATTTTTTGCAATACATTTGTGCATGTAATTCAGAACAGCCTTTACCTTTGGTAAACTTTTATCATAATATGCTTGTACTAATTACTTTTATTCTGATGTTTTTAAGGTCACCATGAAATCAAAATGGACTATTCTTATTTTTTTTATGAAACATTTCTGTTTATTATAAATGATTTATTCATGCACATCGTTATTGTGTTAAATTCATATTCCTCGTGATCTTGAATCAGAATATCTTCTCCTCCCTCTTGCAGCATCTCTTCTCTGCTCTGATGATGAGGGCGGGGCAACCTGTCACTCACATGAGATCCACCAATAGCAATCCACAACCATCCAATCAATTCCCCACAGACAAAATCAAACCCCGCCCTACATTTTTTCTTGTTTCACTCGAATATATGTCACAATAGAGAAGAAAAGACTGTTGCAACTTCGTTTTCATGCCAACTTTGACACAGGAGGGTCTATATTCTTGGACTTCTCTATGTTAGCATTCCCATTCATCTCAATGGCCGTTTCTTGGTTTGTGTAGGACACCTGGAAATACAGAAAATGCGTGCTGTCATTTTCGCAAGTCTATTTCATGCAAGCAATGGCAAATTAATATATTTTAAAATGCATTATTTTTGATGCAATACACCACTATTTTTCAGTGGCCGTCAATGAAGAAAGATGCTGTTTGTGTTCAGATTGTGGCACATCTACAGCAGCAATGCGTCACATTACGGTGGTTGCAAATGACTTTAAGCTTACAGATGTCATTTTAATGGCTGACTACTGCAGTAAATGTCCATTCTGATGAATCTGACATCTCAGACTAGTTCTTGAGTATCTAAAATCATATAAAAACAGTAGTGGAGATGACATTCACAGGGAAAGTCACATGTCAGATGAGATGCATGTGGTGTCTTCAGTCTCCTCACAAGAACTGGAGCAGAATGTTACTGACTGGCTCGTGCCCTCCGAGAGAAAGACAGATAGAGACAGACAGACCGACAGACAGGTAGAGACGGGCAGACAGACTGAGCGGCTGAACCCGAGGAGACGAATAATCAGGTTACTGAGGATGGATGCTCTGAATCACATATAACCTCCACCATCTCTGATCTCCCGACACATACACACAAGCAAACTGGCACAAGACAAGAGCCATAAACAAGATAAACAACAAAACAAGAGTTATAATCCCTTCTATATCTGTTTCAAAACCTTTAGCTTATACTTTTAAAGCCTCCTAGATTTAAACTGATATTTGTACACACTCATAAATGCACATAAGATAAGAAAAAAAAAAAAGATAAAATAAGATCTCAATTGCTTATCCTAGACCAGTGGGTTTCAATCCACCAGAACTGCACATTTTGGATGTCTTCCCTATTAAACAAACCTGATTCAGATCATTTGGAGAAACACTTTTAGAAAGAGTTCTCATTGGCTGCGTCTGAAATCACATACTTCCCTACTATATAGTAGGCGAAAAGAAGTATGTGACAAAAGAAGTATGTCTTAATTCACAGTATTTATAAAAGAGTAGGTGAAAAGTCCTGCTACTTCCGGCAAGATTCTGAAGTGAGCATACGATGGACACTTTACTATCCCATGAGGCCACAGGAGAGGATTTGTGAATGCCGGTGAAGCGACACAACTGACGCTGGTAGTTAGTAGTTAGTATTTATATATAGTATACTATTTATATAGTATGAATCACATACTCTTGAGTTTACTTATTCAAAACAAGTACCTCCTCAAGAGTATGTGATTTCGGATGCAGCCACTGTCTCAAACTGTGTTTCTCATCAATATTATGTAGTCTCATTCCCATTAAACATTAATCTGTCCGGACACAATAATTTCTTTGGTTTTATTCATATTTTTTCTATTAAAAACCAGCATACATTCAGCACAACAAATACCACCACGTTGTATAACCTACTTTAAAGTTTAAATAAACAGCAAAAACTAGAACAGAAAAAAATAATGAACATTTCTGCTGTAAAAACCTGTTAACTGTACCTTTAGCATACAATGTAAAGTAACCTATGCTGTAAAGAATACGGTAACAAAATTTCATCCTGTAATGCTTTTACTTGTATTAATATGTTTGCATTTACAGTAAAGAATATAGGTCTAAACTGTAATAAATCTATCAATCCATCAATTCTGGTGTACCTCAAGGTTCCGTTCTGGGCCCTCTTCTTTTTACTAGTTACCACTAGAGCAAATAATCAAATTTATTTTAGAATACAGATTTATTTTAGCACTCCTCCCACCTCCCACAAAGGAGGGTCTATAATTCTTGGAGTCCTCTGTGTTTGCATTCCCATTCATCTCAATGGCCGTTTCTTGGTTGGTGTAGTACACCTGGAAGTACAAAAACCGCATGCTATCATTTTCGCTTTTGTGTGCTCAGTTACAGAAAGTCTATTTCATGCAAGCACTGGTAAATTAATATATTTTTAAAATACATTATTTTTGACACAATACACCACTATTTTTCAATGGCCGTCAATGAAGAAAGATGCTCTTTGTGTTCAGATAGAGTATACGGTCACAAAATGTCATCCTGTAATGCTTTTACTTGTATTAATATGTTTGCATTTACAGTAAAGAATATAGGTCTATACTGTAATAAATCTGTTAATCTATCAATGTTGGTGTACCTCAAGGCTCTGTTCTGGGCCCTCTACTTTTTACTAGTTACCACTTGGACAAATAATCAAATGCTATGGGTTCAGTTTATTTTAGAATACAGATTTATTTTAGCACTCCTCCCACCTCAGTGTTTCCTTCTCCTTGCTTCAAGGAACTCAAGCTTTTGCTGGAGGCAAAACTGGGGGTGATACTGATTGGTTCTAAATCTGTCTCTAAACTAACTGGGCAACTGATCGATTTGGATGGTGACCTGATTATGCCCTCTACATCAGTTCGAAATCTTGGTGTTCTTCTCGATTCTAGTTTTTCATTTAATGATCACATTGGTAAAGTTGCAAAGACAGATTTTTTTGCATCTACATAATCTCGTATTCGAACCTCTCTTGATCAGCAGGATGCTGAAACTTGTATTCCTCTAACCTAACTTTGTAACGTGACCCTGTACGGAGCCCCTAAAGGGAAATTGTGGTGGGAAAAAAAAAATATGAGATGGGAGGGAATATAATAAGTCAATGCTTTTGCGTTCTTTCGCAAATGTTTTGCGTTCCCTCGACAATCTTTGCGTTCGCTCGCCAGATATTTGCGTTCCCCCGAGAAACTTTGCGTTCACTCGCAAAACCTTTGTATTTTCTGAGGGTGAACCAACCCAATCTCATTTTACGAGGTGGCTAATTCGTACGAATGACCTACCCCTAACCCCACCCCTAAACCTACCCGTCACTGGGGTTTAGACAAATTGCATGAAATCGTACGAGTGAGGTCGTACAAATTTGTACGAATTATCCACCTCGTAAAATACGTACGAATTGGTCATGGGATAGTGTTGGATGAACGCAAAGTTTCTCGGGGGATCGCAAACGTTTTGCGAGGAAAGGCAAAGTTTCTTAGGGGAATACAAAACATTTGCAAAAGCATTGCCAAATCATTTCCCCTCGTATCTCATTTTTTCTTCACCATGTCCCTTTAGGGGCTCCGTAACCTTAGACTCTGGAAAGGCGCTATATAAATAAAAGAACATATATAACTATTATTATTATAAATGTTTTTAGAAGTTGTACATAAAACGATTATTGGTACATTTTACAAGAAAATACTATTTCAATCTTTCTACTTCAGAATTTCACTTTTAATTCAATGCAAGACTTGCCATTTCTTTGTGAAATTTACTAGCGATTTCAGAGTTAAAGTTAATGAGTGATTGTCATGAATGTCGAAATGCAAAAACAGTGATTGCTCTAAAGAATACGTGATTTTCTTCAAGCAAAATAATTTTTTACTTCCCTTGTTTTGTGGGTGAATGTGATCTGCACATGTTCTTGACGGGTTTCGTGAGATTCTCTCGTGCAGTGCTGTGTGATAATGAGTGAACGCAGTTACAGCTCCACTCTATTCACACTGAATCACAGCGCGAGGACACCCACACTGCGCGAGCGCTCTCTCTCTCTCTCTCTCTCTCTCTCTCTCTCTCTCTCTCGTGCTGTTAGAGGCGGTGCATCCTGCGCTCATTCGTCTGTACAGGGAGTTTGAGTTCCGATCCTCTTCATCACACAGAACTGAACCTGCTGACAGTTTTCACGCGGATCCCGCGCGCGCGCACTGCAGATGCGTTAACACTTTTGCGGCTTCCTTCCACAGAGACTCACAAAGGAAATATATATCAGACACGCGCATCATTCCAGCGGACCGAACCGGATCTGCAGGTCTGGATCCGTGGACGGCAGGCAACAGGAGGATCTCGAGCACAAGTGGATGTTGAATCGCGCTTTCCATGGTGCTGAAATGATCTGATCTGATCTGATCTGATCTCAGCCCCTCATCATCATTATCATCATCGTCATCATCTGCACAGGTCGGTTCCATAGTTTTATTGTCTTCCTGCACAAATGGATTCATTTCACAAGCACTAACTTGTATGAGAAGGTGGTTAAACATCTTACAGCCCGTACACAAACTTACCATGCTGACCACACGCCAAAATACCATACTTATTTTTATTAGCTTAATGTAAAACAAGATTTTGAAGTCTATTTGATTGATTTATGACTGTACAATAGTAACAGTAACTAGTAGCTATGGAATTTTACCACATTATGGTATGGCAAGTATGGTTTCCATGGTAAACTTTTTGTAAGGGTGGCGTTATGCTCAGAGTACTGACAGTCTGCAGAATGATTCATTTGTTGAATGAGCTTTAATTGATTCCAGTCGACTCAAAGCTGAAGATCTGTCAATTAAATTTTAAAGTGCATGGAGTATGACATGAATCAGAACAGCAGGTGCGACACTAACTGGATTCTGTTCATGCACAAATAATGTCACTTCTTCCATGATGAGCACAAGCAGAGATAAAGCAATTATGCATGTTTAAGTGATTTTGTTACAGGAAGATGCAACTATTCAAGTGCATACCGGTCATCATGTGATTAAACAAGTTTAAACAAGCATGCAAGTTTAATCTTTGATGCATAAGATGAATATCTGCGCTATAATTTCCACATTATTTTTGACATTGATGTAGGTTTTAAGTTTTTAATGCGCAGTTCAGATGTATTGAGCTACTGGATTGCAGAAAATTTCAGACTGTAACTAAATTCTTGTATTTTGAGGTCAGAGCTTGACAACACTGAAGTTTTTGATTGATAAAACTCATCCCAGTTTCCCGTTTAGTGCTCCATTTCTCAGGACACATGCCCTTCATTCTTTTTTCACTGCTTTGTCATTTTTGAACACGCCACATTAATTCAAGGATACTCTGATTTACATTGCAAAGCTGTATAAAAATGACATGAGCACGAGAAACCTGACGAATGATGCTGTCAAGCTCCGTCGGTGGTCAGTCAGGTCGCTATCTGTCCTTCTCCGACGAGGCTGTAATTTATATTCTGACTTTGAAAATGCTCCTGTCAGGACTATATATCATGTATCCAGAATGAAAGAAAAATCAGCAAAACCAGCAGCGTCTGTCATTGAACTGGAAAGAGTGAGTGCGTGTGTAAGATATATTGCTTTCAGGCCTCGAGAGACTTAATGAAGTTCTCACTTTTGCATCAGTTTCTCCTAAAACTCCTAAAAATAGTAACAAACAAAACGTAGCTCAAGAGCATATCAACGCCGAGGTCAAGGGTTTGATTATAAATGATTTATCTAGGGATGCACGATATATCGGCCACCATATCGGTATCAGCTGATATGTTCATTTTTAATGTTATCATTATCGGCCCAATAAGAATATTTGTCTGATATATTAAAGCCGATAAATAATGTATTTCCTTCAGCTGAGACACTTCAGATGCGCACTGTCTGCCATGATGGTTTTGAGTTGCTTGAAATATGATTGAAATCACTTCAAAAAGGAAAATACAGTTAAGTGCAACATGCACAGCACAAGTCTGTCATATAGGCTACATAATATTATAATGAGAATTGTGTGTTTGGGACATGGTTTTTAATGGTAAGACTTTTGTTTTTGTAATCAGGATCTTAAAAATATTATATAAAAATGCTGATTTAGATTTATCGGCCAATATATCGGTTATCGGCTTTCAAATATAAAGAATTATCAGTTATCGGTATCGGCCAGCATTTTCATATCAGTGCATCCCTAGATTTATCCATGCTCATCATCATATTTAAATCCATATAGCTTGTAATCTTTAATCATTCTCTTATCTTTTCTTCTCTGATGACGAGGGCGGGGCAACCTGTCACTCACATAAGATCCACCAATAGCAAACCACATCCATCCAATCAATTCCCCACGAACAAAATCAAGCCCCGCCCTACATTTGTTCTTGTTCAAGAAGCATTTTCACTCAGATATACGTCACAATAGGGAAGAAAAGATGAGCTCAACTTCCGTTTCATGCTGACTTTGGTATCATGGCAGATCTCACTGCTCTAGAGGAACATCATCCACTCTCCCTTTTCTCTCGTTGTTGTCGTATTGTCATCTCGAGTCGGTGCTCTGCTCTGCTAGCATCATGCGGTGGGCTGGAGCTGCTGGTGTACCGCGGGGTCTGACGCACACAGGCTGCGCTGTCAGGTTGCCTGTGTTAGTACGGAGAGTCTCAGCGCTGGCGTGAGACCAGCAGGCAGGAACGTACAGTCACACTCCAGATGGCTCCGCCGTCCGCCGCGTTCCCACAGACCTGAGGAGAGATCCGCTCCAAACTCCGCAGGGGAGCCGAGCAGAGCTGAATGCAAAGCGTTTGTGCATGTGAATATGCACCTTTTATGATTTTTTTTCCATATTCATCTTTTTTTAGTGTGTAATGTTGATGTTTGATCATGAAAAAGCTCTGCAAAGTTCCAGTTCTTCTCTATATCAGTGTCTGTTTCTGAACTCCCTGAAACACCTCCATTGTAGTCTTGAGGTTTCTTCTGGGAACAAACATGTCACGTATTCCTCATTTAAATAATTCATACGCAGAATAAAGGGGCGGGGCCTGGTTGAGTTAGTTAGTAGTGTGTTGAAACTGGTGGTTATGGTAAGGGGCGGGACACATTTTAATAGGCGCTTTTACATTTAGCTTTGAAAGCGAATCTTCCGCCATCGTCTTGTCAGTCAGCTCCTCACTCTCGTGATAAATGAAATCGGACTCCTGCTGCTGATCTGTGCTGCGACTCTTGTTCGGCTCAAACACATTTCCCAAACACGCTCGAAGCGCTTGACCAATTGCAACACACACTGCTCCAGCCGACCAATCAGAGCACATTGTGCTTTTCAGAAGGAGGGGCTTCATAGAGACAGAGCGTTACTGACAGACTGGGAAGAGAGGAGCTGCAACAATGGAGAATATGAGGAAAATAATCAACATTCAATTTGCATGGAGGTCAAATTAGTTTAAAAGATTAAAACAAGGCTGTACAGTTGTTCATTCTGGTGTTGATTTTTCAGAGATTCACCCATATGTGCATATTAATGTGTGCATGTTTCTTCATTACATAATCTCGATCCCTTTAATTAGATAAATATGGACTTGAAGGGAACAATCAGTCTTGTGTTCGTGTATTGATTTTCAATACTAGTTTATATTCACTTTCTTCAGCGCAACTGAAAATTGAAGCGTAATTCGCTAAATTTGAGTTTAATCAAGATGAAAGACTTTCCTCCATTAGAATAGCACTTTAATCAGGTTTGATAGTCAAATTTGCACTGTAGAGAAGAACATTTGGCCCGTGTGCATTACTGAAGTGAATGAGAATGGCAGAGACAGAGAGTATCTTAGATGTGATTCTGGAAGGAGGCCTGGGCTTTCAGCTGAAAAGCTTCTTATTTCTATCTGGGTCCTTTTCAGCTCAACAAAAAGCCATTAACCATTTAGATAAAGAGGGAATAGACCTGCGTCTACAGTTCACTATGGGGATGTGAAATCATTTTGCATTTTCATGGTGCTGCAGCATCTGCATGCAGTGGCATTTCACACCTCGTTTATTAACAAATAATGATGATATTTTCTAGAATGTCTTTCTGGTACCCTTGTGAAAAAGTGCACATGTAGTGTACTTCAAATCATATCAAAGCATATTCAAATCAAGTATATTTTTTAATGACTGTACTTGTAGAATATAATATTAATAAAATAAAAGGCCACTTAACAAACTTAAGTACACTTTTAAAAAGTGCACCTTTTGTAATAATGTCAAATTACATTTTTTTCTTTAAAGTACATTATGATAAACACGATGTTCATTAGCCTAACTTTAGACTGTTTATGATGCATCAATATTTACATTTGTACATTTAGGAGACGCCTTTATCCAAAGTGACTTACCATACCATAGAATTATAGAATTAAACTGCTGCATTTTGACTACTGAACAACAGTTCCAGATTTAGCAGTTTCAAATTTGTCAGAGAATATAGAATTATATAATTAAATTGCTGCATTTTGACTATTGCACAAGTTTCAAATTCGCCACAAAATATAGAATTATAGAATTAAGCTGCTGCATGTTGACAATTTCAGAACAGTTTCAGTTTAAAATTTGTCACAGAATATAGAATTATATAATTAAACTGTTATACTGTCGATTTCACAACAGTTTCAGATTTAACAGTTTCAAATTGATCACAGAATATAGAATTATAGAATTAAGCTGATGTTTTAAACATCCCTTTTTATGCTTTTGAGAAATACACCTATTTTGATTTGATGATAAAGCACATGCGCATAGACTTGTTTATAATTTTTACTGTAGTGTGTTATTTGAAATTACATTTAAAGTTAATGTATTTTAAATATATGTATATTACAAATGTATATAAATACATAACATAGAATTTCAGTTGAAATGACATTATACAGTACCATAAATGCTGTAAACTTTAACCATATTTCAAAGGCAGTAGAAGTAATTATGAAATTACATATAAAGATGTACTTAAGTCATACTTAAGTGGGTCAAAAAGGCACTCTTAAGTTCAGCTAACTTTTTCACAAGGTTATGAATACCTGTATATACTATATTAAAACTCTAAAATTGCATGATGCGTGTTTTATTGTTCAGAGAGTCTCTATTTGTAGTCAAATATCATAAATCTTGATTCAATTGCACAACAGTTTAGCAGTTTCAAATGTGTCACAGAATATATCATTATAGAATTAAGCTGCTGTATATTGACTATTGCACAACAGTTTCAGATTTAGCAGTTTCAAATTCAGCACAGAATATAGAATTATAGAATTAGACGGCTGCATATTGACTATTGCGCAACCATTTCAGATTTAGTAGTTTCAAATTCATCACAGAATGTAGAATTATAGAATTAAACTCTTGCACTATTTCACAAGTTTCAAATTTGTCAGTCTAGAATATAGAATTATAGAATTAAACTGCTGCATATTGACTATTGCACAACCATTATAGATTTAGCAGTTTCAAATTTGTCAAATAGTATAGAATTATAGAATTAAAAAGCTGCATATTGACTATTGCACAACCGTTTTACAGTTACAAATTCATCACAGAATATAGAATGTAGAATTATAGAATTAAGCTGCTGTATATTGACTATTGCACAACAGTCTTAGATTTAGTAGTTTAAAATTCATCACATAATATAGAATTAGAGAATTAAACTGCTGCATTTTGACTTTTGCACAACAGTTTTAGATTTAGCAGTTTCAAATTCGTCACAGAATATAGAATATTAGAATTAGACAATTATATATTGACTATTGCACAACCATTTCAGATTTTGTAGTTTCAAATTTGTCAGTCTAAAATATAGAATTATAGAATTAAACTGCTGTATATTGACTATTGCACAACAGTTTCAGATTTAGCAGTTTCAAATTCAGCACAGAATATAGAATTATAGAATTAAACTGCTGTATATTGACTATTGCACAACAGTTTCAGATTTAGCAGTTTCAAATTCAGCACAGAATATAGAATTATAGAATTAGATGGCTGCATATTGACTATTTCACAACCGATTCAGATTTAGTAGTTTTAAATTCATCACAGAATATAGAATTATAGAATTAGACGGCTGCATAATGTCACAGAATGTAGAATGTAGAATTAAACTCTTGCACTATTTCACAAGTTTCAAATGTGTCAGTCTAGAATATAGAATTAAACTGCTGCATATTGACTATTGCACAACCATTTCAGATTTAGCAGTTTCAAATTTGTCAAATAATATAGAATTATAGAATTAAAATGCTGCATATTGACTATTGCACAACCGTTTTACAGTTACAAATTCATCACAGAATATAGAATGTAGAATTATAGAATTAAGCTGCTGTATATTGACTATTGCACAACAGTCTTAGATTTAGCAGTTTAAAATTCATCACAGAATATAGAATTAGAGAATTAAACTGCTGCATTTTGACTTTTGCACAACAGTTTTAGATTTAGCAGTTTCAAATTCGTCACAGAATATAGAATATTAGAATTAGACAATTGTATATTGACTATTGCACAACCATTTCAGATTTTGTAGTTTCAAATTTGTCAGTCTAAAATATAGAATTATAGAATTAAACTGCTGTATTTTGACTTGCACAACAGTTTCGCAGTTTCAAATTCGTCACAGAATGTAGAATGATAGAATTAAGCTGCTGCATATCGACTATTGCAACAGTTTTAGATTTAGCAGTTTCAAATTTGTCACAGTTATGGGATTAAACTGCTGTATTTTGATTTGCACAACAGTTTCTCAGTTTCAAATGAATCAGAATATAGAATTATAGAATTAAGATGCTGCATACTGACTATTGCACAACCATTTCAGATTTAGCAGTTTCAAATTTATCACAGTTATAGAATGAAACTGCTGTATTTTGACTATTACACAGCCGTTTCATATTTAAGTTTCAAATTCATCACAGAATATAGAATTATAAAATTAAACTGTTACACTGTCTATTGCACAGCAGTTTCAGATTTAGCAGTTTCAAATTTGTCATAATATAGAATTATAGAATTAAACTTTTACACTTTTTTCTATTTCACATAGTATTCATCAAAATATAGAATGTAGAATTATAGAATTAAACTGCTGCATATTGACTTGCACAACAGTTTCAGATTTAGCAGTTTCAAATTCGTCACAAAATATAGAATTATAGAACTAAGCTGCTGCATATTTACTATTGCACAACCGTTTCAGATTTAGCAGTTTCAAATTTGTCACAGGATATAGAATTAAGAATTAAACTGTTACACTTTGTCTATTTCACAACAGTTTCACAGTTTCAAATTTGTCACAGAATATAGAATGTTGAATTATAGAATTAAACTGCTGCATATTGACTATTGCACAACTGTTTCAGATTGAACAGTTTCAAATTTATCACAGTTATAGAATTAAACTGCTGTATTTTGACTACTGCACAACCGTCATAATTCATCACAGAATGTAGACTTATAGAATTAAACTGTTACACTGTTTATTTCACAACAGTTTCAGATTTAGCAGTTTTAAATTCATCACAAATTATAGAATTATAGAATTAAACTGTTACACTGTCTATTTCACAACAGTTTCATAGTGTCAAGTTCATCACAGAATATAGAATTATAGAATTAAAGTGCTGCATATTGACTATTGCACAACAGTTTCAGATTTAGCCATTTCAAATTCATCACAGAATATAGAATTATAGAATTAAACTGTTACACTGTTTATTTCACAACAGTTTCAGATTTAGCAGTTTTAAATTCATCACAAATTATAGAATTAAACTGTTACACTGTTTATTTCACAACAGTTTCAGATTTAGCAGTTTTAAATTCATCACAAATTATAGAATTATAGAATTAAACTGTTACACTGTCTATTTCACAACAGTTTCATAGTGTCAAGTTCATCACAGAATATAGAATTATAGAATTAAAGTGCTGCATATTGACTATTGCACAACCGTTTCAGATTTAACAATTTCAAATTTATCACAGTTATAGAATTAAACTGCTGTATTTTGACTACTGCACAACCGTCATAATTCATCACAGAATATAGAATTATAGAATTAAACTGTTACACTGTTTATTTCACAACAGTTTCAGATTTAGCAGTTTTAAATTCATCAAATTATAGAATTATAGAATTAAACTGTTACACTGTCTATTTCACAACAGTTTCATAGTGTCAAGTTCATGAATATATAATTCACAGAATATAGAATTAAAGTGCTGCTTATTGACTATTGCACAACAGTTTCAGATTTAGCCATTTCAAATTCATCACAGAATATATAATTATAGAATTAGACAGCTGCATATTGACTATTGCACAACAGTTTCAAACATAGCTCATCACCTGAGCTTTTAGAGCAGATATGTGCGTTAGTGAGTTTTTGAATGCTCTCAGAGTTGAAGCAGTGTCTGAGCATTGGAGAATGTCTTGAGCGGCGTGTTTTGTGTGATATGTGAGGTCCAGGTGTGCAGCAGACAGCGGGACGTGCGTGCGGCAGATACAAGACTTCTGCTGTGGAAAGAGCCACCGGAGAGCAGCAGCACAGAGCAGCATGACAAACACACTTCAAAGAAACATCCTCCCCTCCCGTGACAGAGAAAAAGAAAGGAGAAGGTGAGGGACGTAGTGCAGAAGCAGTAGAGGAGAACAGGGTTTGTTTTAATCCAGCACAGCTGTTGTGTTTGTGTACAATCTTCACTCTGATGAACAATGAATTATTTCTCTGCCGGCTATAAATACATTCTGCCTTAAACGTGTCCGTGCTTCGGGCCTGGAATCTCTGCGCTGCTCCTCATGAGCTCATCATGGCAGAGTCAAATAATCCTGCGTTCACTCCCACTCACATGATCGTAACTGAATCAACAGATAAAACGGCCTTTCAGAGTCTATAGAAAACACATTAGAGCTTCTACAGCAACACAACATCTGTGCTGAAATGGAAAGAAAATGTACTAAAATTGCATTTTGTGCAGCCAGTGGAAAATTATCTATGGTTTACTAGGGTGTATAATCAGATTAAATGATTTATTATTCCTTTTCAAATGATGGTTGCTCTAATCATATAATCCAGCATAATCTAAAATAAGATTTTTTTTTATATTTAAGAAACTTATTTTATATATTTATGTGTATTCATTTTAGATGTAATATAAGATTTATAAAGCAATATATTTATTATTTATTTAATTTTATGTTTTTTTACTTATTTAATTATTTTTAAAGGGGACCTATAATGCCCCTTTCACAAGATCTAATATAAGTCTCTGGTGTCCCCAGAATGTGTCTGTGAAGTTTCAGCTCAAAATACCCCACAGATCATTTATTATAGCTTGTCAAATTTGCCCCTATTTGGGTGTGAGCAAAAACATGCCGTTTTTGTGTGTGTCCCTTTAAATGCAAATGAGCTGCTGCTCCCGGCCCCCTTTCCAGAAGAGGGCGGAGCTTTAACAGCTCGCGCTTCGGTTGCTCAACAACAACAAAGCTGGAGAATCTCACGCTGCCAAAATGAGGATTGTCAGTAACAGTGTTCAGCCTTAGGGCTCGTTCACACAGAACGCGTCTCTGCGTCTAAAATGCGAGACGTAGCGCTCAGGAATGGTTTTTAAAAAGAATGCGAGGGTCTCGAGACGCACTTTTGAGGCGTGATGCAATAACGGCAATAACCTATGGCAATAATGAACAAATAAAACAGTTGCCACACCAACTTGCTACTGTAAACAAAAGCTCGCTACACTTGCCCCGCCTCTGAGTTCTTCTGATTGGTCCACTGTTTTGGAACTGACGTTGATGAGCGGCACTGCGTGTAAAAGTTGAAATTCTTTTAACTTGACACGGCGTCTTAAAAACTCGGCGCTTATGTGCGAGACGCGAGCGTAACGGTCATGCACGTCCGTCTAGCACGTGTTTACATAGGAAAAACAATGGAAAAGTAGCGCATTGGAATAGAAAAACGTGTTCTGTGTGAACGGCCCCTCACATTGTTCAAACCGGAGTCGACACTGATGGAGAGACTCAGGAAGAAGTTACAACTTTTAGACGTTTCTGAATGGTTAGTGGATAAATTTATGTAGTTGCTGTGGAGTTGATTCAACTCATCGACTAGCATGTGCCGTCATGTTAATCTTTTTTTATTGAATTGACCCTCGTTTGTGAAGCAGTCCGGCATGGCAGCAACACTCTATTACAACAACTCTTCCTCTTCTCTAAAGCAGCCCAAGATGGCCTCATCCCCTTTGTTGCGTGTTCTCGGGGGCGGGGTTTATGTAAATGTTGGGTTTGTGATGTCACAAACCTATATATATAGGCAGACGGCTGGGTCAGAGCATCTCCAAAACTGCAGCTCTTGTGGGGTGTTCCCGGTCTGCAGTGGTCAGTATCTATCAAAAGTGGTCCAAGGAAGGAACAGTGGTAAACCGACGACAGGGTCATGATGCACGTGGGGAGTGAAGGCTGGCCCGTGTGGTCTTATCCAACAGATGAGCTAATGCATTATTGAATTATTATCAGTTCATATTATCCACATTAGCCTATCCATCCAAGGCTCACTATTTTTAGAAGCTCACTAGTATTTGAAACTGAACTATGTCCATGTTTCCCGAACAAAACCTTCAGCAAATTCGATCCTTCATGCAGCACATGTAAACGTGTGAAAGTCTTTCGTCTGGCTGTCGTAGAGCCATCGAGTCTCTGCAACACGAGGCGTTTGATTTCAGTGCTGTTCCTGACAGCTTGTCTACGAGTCGGCCGCTCTCGGGAGGAAATCTCTCCCCCTCCCACATCACCTTTAATGAGGATAAAAGGTCAGAGCTTAATTATTCATCTGGGATGTCAGACAATCCCCCAAAGACTGAAGTTTAGAGAGCCGGTAGCGGTGAATAATGCATGAAGCATCTCCTCTCGCCTTCAAACAGTTTGTTTGCTTGTTTTCTGTTGGATATCTGGTCACACCGACCCTCAGAACTCGCTTCGACCTCTGCTGTCACTCCCTGATCAAGCTTCTAGAAAACACCTGAGAAAATTAGCACAAACTCCTCCAAATGCGCCGTTGTGTTGTATTTTAAACAGCCGTGGATGTGGAGCCATTATGAGCCGCGCTGGAGGAATCTGCTCTGCTAGACTGAACACTCCAGTGAGGTAAAGCAGCTTTGTTAAGCTTTAAGAGTGTTTGTGTTGGCAGAGGAGACGGCAGCAGATATCGGCACTATTAATGTGTATTAAAGGGAAGAACAGCGTAATGTGATACGCTCGGAAAAGGATTAGAGTGGGAGAATGAGGAGAGGGAGAGTGCAGGAGGAATACGCCACCAACGCACTGCACAGCCTGTCAGTCAACACACTGGAACCAATGATATACGTGGATGAGGAGAGAGGGCGGGGCTTATTAGTGATCCATATATGGCATTCCCAGCCTTGATGTCTTTGCTCATGGGCTCAATTGTTTTGGAGCCAATCACCTGAGCTGTAAATGTCATGTGACTCATTATACCATTCAATTATTTGGGGTCATTTTAATTTTTTTTTAAAAGAAATGAATACTTTTATTCAGCCAAGGATGCATTAAATTGTTTAAAAGTGACAGTAAATACATTAATAATGTTATAAAAGTTTCTATTTCAGATAAATGCTGTTCTTTTGAACTTTCTGTACATCAAAAAAATCCTGAAAAAATTGTATAATGATTTCCACAAAAATATGAAGCTGTTTTCAACATTGATAATAATCATAAATGTTTCTTGAGCATCAAATCATCATATTAGAATGATTTCTGAAGGATCATGTGACACTGAAGACTGGAGTAATGATGCTGAAAATTCAGCTTTGATCACAGGAATAAATTACAGTTTACTATATACTAACATAGAAAACAGCTGTTTTAAATTGTAATAATATTTCACAGTTTTTACAGTATTTTTTGTCAAATAAATTCAGCTTTGGTGAGCAGAAGAGACTTCTTTCAAAAACATTTTATAAATTGTACAGACCCCAAACTTTTGTATAATAGTATACACTCAAAAGCAGCAGACTAGAAAAATGAGCCTCCAAAATAAAAATAAAGATAAAAAATCAGTCATAGGTACATCTACTATAGTATAATGAAATATTGTTAATTAACCCTCATGCTGTGTTCGGATCATTTTGACCCGGAGAGGATTTTCCCGTACGCAAAGATGCTAGTTAATGTTATTGCATTGGGCTAAAATTTACTGACTTTACTCATCCAGAATCTAACAACTTTCCAATTTTTTTTTTTGATATTTTTTGTAATTTTTTGTGGGTTTTTCCCCCCACGTTGTTACACTTGTGATGTTCCCGGTCAAAAATGACCGGCCTACAAAAAATTGCTTATAAATGTCTCATTATGCTACATTATCACCAAATATTGGATTCAATCTTTTTGTCAACTTGTTTTCTTTCAATTAGGACAGATTTTATATATAACTGATCGATCGTAGGCCTTATTTATCTGAGCTTATATGTACCTCGTTTTTTGAGTGAAAAAAAGCGTTATTTGTGAATAATTTTGTCAATTTTACATAAAATATATATTAAAAAATTGCACCGTTTATCACACTAGTGTGCTTTAATGTTTAACTAGGAAATTTGTTTTGAAATGCTTTTATTTTGTACAAAATGGCACAAAGTCACACTTGTGGTGTTCACAAAAAAATAGCTTATAAATCTCTTGTTACGATATTTTATTACCAAATATTGGATTAAATATTTTTGTCAACTTGTTTTCTTTAAATTAGGACAGGTTTTGTATTTATTTTTGAAACTGATTGATCTTAGGCCTCAATGATCTGAGCTTAAAATCGGAGAAACATTTAGTGTTCAGGAGTGTGTTCATCATGTTTGTGTTCACATTTACATGTGTGCGAGCAAAAATAAAGGCCTCGGACTTCTGCATGTGTGGATACAAAAAGATTGAATCCAATATTTGCCGATAAAATAGCGTAACGAGTGATTTATAAGTTATTTTCTGTAGGCCAGTCATTTTTGCCTGGGAACACCACAAGTGTGACCAAAATTTTGTACAAAATAAAAGCATTTCAAAACAAATTTCCTGTTTAAACATTAAAGCACACTAGTGTGATAAACAGTGCATTTTTTTTTTTTTCATATTTTATGTATAATTGACAAAATTATCCACAAATAACGCTTTTTTCACTCAAAAACTGAGGTACATAAGCTCAGATAAATAAGGCCTACGATCGATCACTTCCAAAAATAAATACAAAACCTGTCCTAACTGAAAGAAAACAAGCTAACAAAAAGATTGAATCCAGTATTTGGTGATAAGGTAGCTTAACGAGTGATTTATAAGCTATTTTTTGCAGGGAACATCACAAGTGTTATAGGGTTTTCAACACAGCACAAGGTTATGTTATTATATAATATATATGCAAAGTTTGTTTAGTCAAAATATAAAGGTACTTAACCCTAACTTAAACCTAACCCTCAAGTGTAAAATTAAGAATAAGTCTGAAAAACTTGAGAATATTTATTATGATTGATGTCAAACCATGTGCACCGTATTCCAAAAATAGGAAAATGCAAAAGAGATTTAAGTGCTACTGCACAGGGGAAAACGTTCCCTGAGGAACTTCCTTGCTTTGTTTGAAGAACAAAACAAACTTTCATAGGATTGAATATAGTGAAAAACTTTTATCTTATTTCAAGAGCTTGCATGAAATAGTTTGAGCTTCTCATAAGCTATTCTAAAGAGTAATGTTGCTTTTTGTGTGTTGACATCAATATGATCCTGGCTAAGATGAGAAGAACGCAGCAATGAAAACTTAGTTATCGCAAAGACAAGGTATAAGCTTATTGTGTTGTGTTCGGATGATACAGATGTTTATTTGATACCATTAAAATTGGAAAAATGACACCAAAAATGAGAGATTTGTTTCCACACTGTGTTTAATGAGCTTGCTGTGTGGTTTTGCATTGTCAGGACTTCTGAGGGAGATAATGCCCTTATTTTCCCGGTGTGAAGTCGCCCTGCACGCATTTACTGACAACACTCATTCATCTTCTCGCAGGTAGAGGTGTGTGTGTGTGTGTGAGACGGCACAAATCTGATCTTTCTGGCTCTGTGCTAACCAGGAAAAAACAGGGAGCTTTTGGAAGTGGAACCAGTGATCTGAGAATAGTTGGTGTCCATCAGGGGAATTCAGACGTGAACGCAGGTGGACAAGGTCACGCAGATCTGTTCTGTGGTGACATAAAGGCTCAATAAAGGTGGACAAACGAAGCCTCAGTGTGTCATTCCTCGCTGTGGGGCCCTTTAAACTGAAACTCCATCTGAGGCGGAGGCACCTGGCGTCAGCGTGTTGATCAATTAGGGCTCCGTGTCGCTCTTAACTTAATTACAATCATTTATTATGGCCTAGCGAGGCTCTAATCAGCAAGCTATAGCTGTGGCAGCAGGCAGATTATTTTTATTAAAAAAAGAATTAGGCAAGTCAAATGTATTTGTATAGCGCTTTTCACAATACACATTGTTTCAAAGCAGCTTTACATGTTTATGGAAGCCCGTTTCCACCACATAAGAAAGTCGAAATTATGACATAGAAAGTCTAAATTATTAATAATTTCGACTTCAATATGAGATAATGTCATTATTTCATAATCATAATTTTGACGTGTCTCATAATTATGACTTTTTAAGTCAAAATTTCGACCAAGTATGTAAATTTCAATGTCACAATTTTGGCTTTTTAATCTCATAATTTCAACTTTTTATGTCATAATTATGACTTTTAAAGTAATAATTTAAACTTTTCATTTTATAATTATGCCATTATTATGATTTACCAAAGCATGAGTATTTTCTTATGTGGCAGAAATGGGCTTCCATGCATGTTAATGGTTATAATATCTTAATATCTTCATGCCTTATAATCACATTTATTAGATTAGATCTGGGCTATAATAATATAGTTTACATTTTGTGATAATACAAGCAATCAAGCACAACTTTACACTAATATACTGTATGTATGTGAATGAAGTTGGACATATATATACAAAATTTATATAAAGAGCTAGCTAATATAGTGACGATATCAGTGTTATGCTCTAATTATTAGTTGTGTTTTTGCTTACAGTAGCTGTATTGTGCAAGATATTTCATATTTTTTTCCCTTGGTGGTGGATATTTAATGCACAACAGCCAAATTTATGCACTCTTAGGAAAAAAAAAAAAGTTTATTTTAATCTATGACTCAATTTTATGCCAAATTAGTTCTATAAAAGAAGAAATGTCTTACTTTATTATATAATACTTTCATGTTTAAAGGGTTATTTCATTTTTTCATTTTAGTGAAAAAGTATGTTTACGAGCTGCTTAATTCATACAATTCAAAATAAAAATGAATTAAAACTAAATTAATTAATTAAAGTTAAATCCATAAAAATGACGCATGATGGAGGTTCTATATATGAAGCTCCTGACGGATTCCTTTAAGGTTCCATATAGAACCTTTCCTTCTAAGGGCCGGTTCACACAGAACGTGTTTTTGCTGTTAAAAACGCGAGACGCAGGTCAGTGGAACGAAAAAAAAATACTACTTAACTACTTTTAATTTGATTGCCGCGTTTTTAGAATGCTGTGTCATGCGCGAGATGCTGCAAAAGACGTCAAATGCAAGCACAACAGTCAAACAAGTCTGTCTAGCGCACATTTACATAGAAAAACTATGGAAAAAGTAGCACAATGTAATGGAAAAATGCGTCCCGGTTCAGTTTCTGTGCTGTTGTTCATTGGCAATGGTTTATGTCGCTCATTTTGCCTCAAATCACCAGCTCTCATTGAATATGCATCAATGCAAATCACTCTCAGTATGAACATGTTTTTGTGAAACCATTATCCAGCGAATCGCGCCGCGCTGTCCGGTCAAGGGCCTATGCAAATGATTGTTCTGCGCATCTCGGTGGAGTAGCAGAGTTTCATCCCACATTTGGCTTCTTGTAGTTCAGGAACAGTTGATGACTCATTCTTTGAACTGTGCGCTTCTGAATTTTGAAAGTGGAGTGATGCTGTTAAACTTCACAGATGGAGTGGGGAGGGAATGTAGACAACACACATCCAATCAGCGGATGTCCACACATGATGGGGGAGGAGAGAGAGTTAGCCAATCAGCAGTAGGGGGTGTTTCCACTCATGATGGGGGAGGAGAGAGCAATAGGGGGCGTGTCCACTCATGATGGGGGAGGAGAGAGACTAAGCCAATCAGCAGTAGGGGGCGTGTCCATTCATGATGGGGGAGGAGAGTTAGCCAATCAGCAGCAGGGGGTGTATCGACTCATGATGGGAGAGGAAAGAGCAATAGGGGGCGTGTCCACACATGATGGGGGAAGAGAGAGAGTGAGCCAATCAGCAGTAGGGGCTGTATTCACTCATGATGGGGGAGGAGAGAGAGTGAGCCAATCAGCAGTAGGGGGCGTGTCCACTCAAGATGGGGGAGGAGAGAGACTGAGCCAATCAGCAGTAGGGGGCGTGTCCACTCATGATGGGGGAGGAGAGTTAGCCAATCAGCAGTAGGGGGCGTGTCCACTCATGATGTGGGAGGAGAGAGAGAGAGCCAATCAGCAGTAGGGGGCGTGTCCGCTTATGATGGGGGAGGAGAGAGAGTGAGCCAATCAGCAGTAGGGGGCATGTCCACTCATGATGGGGGAGGAGAGTTAGCCAATCAGCAGTAGGGGGCGTGTCCGCTTATGATGGGGGAGGAGAGAGAGTGAGCCAATCAGCAGTAGGGGGTCTATCCACTCATGATGGGGGAGGAGAGAGAGTGAGCCAATCAGCAGTAGGGGGCGTGTCCACTCAAGATGGGGGAGGAGAGAGACTGAGCCAGTCAGCAGTAGGGGGCGTGTCCACTCATGATGGGGGAGGAGAGTTAGCCAATCAGCAGCAGGGGGTGTATCGACCCATGATGGGACAGGAAAGAGCAATAGGGGGCGTGTCCACTCATGATGGGGGAGGAGAGAGAGTGAGCCAATCAGCAGTGGGGGGTGTGTCCACAAATGATGGGGGAAGAGAGAGAGTGAGCCAATCAGCAGTAGGGGCTGTATTCACTCATGATGGGGGAGGAGAGAGAGTGAGCCAATCAGCAGTAGAGGGGTGTCCACTCAAGATGGGGGAGGAGAGAGACTGAGCCAATCAGCAGTAGGGGGCGTGTCCACTCATGATGGCGGAGGAGAGTTAGCCAATCAGCAGTAGGGGGCGTGTCTGCTTATGATGGGGGAGGAGAGAGAGTGAGCCAATCAGCAGTAGGGGGCGTGTCCACTCATGATGGGGGAGGAGAGAGAGTGAGCCAATCAGCAGTAGGGGGCGTGTCCACTCATGATAGAGGAGGAGAGAGAGTGAGCCAATCAGCAGTAGGGGGCGTGTCCACTCATGATAGAGGAGGAGAGTTAGCCAATCAGCAGTAGGGGGCGTGTCCGCTTATGATGGGGGAGTAGAGTGAGTGAGCCAATCAACAGTAGGGGGCGTGTCCATGATGGGCGAGTAGAGGGTTTGAAGAAATAGAGATGGCTGAGAGACTTTTCAGTTATCAAAAACGATTTTTAATAGTTTTAGTTAATGATAACAACATTACTTCATTGTTGGCTTTTCTAAAGTGTTTAAGGTATCTTTATGAAACAAATTTGCAAGCAACATACAAATATTTCCTTTTTTATAGTAGATGTTTTACCAGTGACTTTTCTTGACAA
The DNA here is from genome assembly GCA_039654765.1 of Mylopharyngodon piceus. Classification (NCBI taxonomy): domain Eukaryota; kingdom Metazoa; phylum Chordata; class Actinopteri; order Cypriniformes; family Xenocyprididae; genus Mylopharyngodon; species Mylopharyngodon piceus. The sequence goes on along the minus strand of CM077458.1, from coordinate 33,425,709 downwards.
TTTGTGTATCATCGACTGATCAGTGGGTTTCTGTATCTGCAGCCCATTTACTGTCCTGGTAATGTGTGATGGCATGAATATGGGACACCTTTTTTTGATTGTCATGAATTATTCTCCTCTCTCAAAGCGGCCCAGAATCCCTTCAGCAGGTGGTAATGTTCCAACTGAACGCCACATCAGATCTCATCTCACCAACGCGTGTGTTCAGCATGTGAGAGAGACTGACACTGAGAGAAACGCAGAGGAATCTGCAGCCGACCATGGTTCAGTATCTCTACCTGCTCAGGTGACGCAATTTCTGTTAATGTAACTGGTCCGTGTGAAATATCCTGTACTGTAGACCTTATGTAGCCTCGCCCATTTTCAGCGCTGCGCTCGTTGTGTTTTGTCTTCCGGTTTGTATTTCCACAGTATGACGGTAAGATCTTATGGTTTTATGAATGAACCACTCGTTTTAAAATCTTCCTGGTCTACTGACATTTGTTATGACATCCACTATAAACATTACAATAATCATGATAACTGTCCTTAGCTCTATAATAAGTAAATCCACTTCACCAGCTAATTATGTCGTAGATGTCATAGAAATATACAGAGCAAAAATGGAAGTTCAAACACGTGCTTCTCTATAAGCATCTGTAGTAATACACTACTGTTCAAAAGTTTGGGGTCTGAAACCCTACTGTACTAAATGTTAAACTTCCCAAGGATCAGCATTCTCTCCTAAAAGTGATCGGTCAGACCAAACCGTAAGTCGTAGAGACTTGAAACTTTGAGGGCTGGTAGTACTCACACCATCTACAATGTCACCAATTCTTACCCCGATCAGCCTGACGGGGGAGCTACAGCGGTCAAAAGTACAAAATCGCTTATAACTCGTAGCCTAAGCTATTATATTGTTGGAATCCTTGGCTCAAGACAAAACTAGTCCTAGGTTTTTGACCTGATCGGAACCAAACCAGTGCAGTGAGATTCTCTGGAGTCTGATTGTCAATAATTATCAAAAAAAAGTTGAAATTCTGATTCACGGTCCCTAAGGGCCGCCAAAACATTCAAAGTGGGTGGAGCCACTTTTACTAAAACGGCTATAACTCGTGAACGGAATGAGATATTTTCACCAAACTTGGCACACCTGTGTAAGAGCTCATTCTGTGGTCGCGTGAAAAAGGATGTGGCAACTGGCCACTTGGTGGCGATATAACAGGAAAAAAAAACATGAAAACGTCCGTAACTACTTCACTGTTAGTCCGATCAACTTGAAAATTGGCATGCAGTGTCTCTCTCCAAGGTGCCATGATTGTCTATGAGGACATTGACGCATCTCAAAAAACATGGCCACCATCATCCAATGAAGTTTGAGCAGCTATCAGACAAGGTTAACGGAGGTTGATTGGAACGAAACTCACTGGGCCTGTTTGACTCACGGCCCTAGAGGCCTGTGAAAAATTGGAAAGAAATTGGCCACCGGGGTGCACCTTCGTGTTTTTCACGTGCGTAAAGGATGGTGTATCGCTCGATTTTTCTCATACGCCCACAACATTCATACCACATGGTAGAACAACTCATTCTGAGGAACTTTGCCTCTAGGACCGCCGCTGTCCATTGAATCGTTCGTTAAAACCTCGATAACTGTTAAAAAGCTTTAAAAATATATATATTTTCCATGGTAAATTGCCTGCATTTGCTGTAAACTGTCTTTTCCATCTATGATCAAGATGGTTACAGGCTTTCTAATTAAAATATAATACCTTTTTACGTATATACGTAGAGGCCTCAAAGTTCTTGAACCCTGATAATTGCTGCTCGCAGCTATATTTATAGTTATCGTCTTTGGTGTGAACGGGCCTTTGAAGCAACATAAGAGTAAATAAATGATGATTTTCAGTTTTGATTGAACATTTGAAGGTGATGTTTTTTCAGTAAAGACCCGTACAGAATGATCCTTATTTCATAATCCTAATAATCATAAATTCTTATCCGAGAGTTTAATGTTGCAGCTCTTTATCAGGTTTTCATTGGTGACAGAAATGTGATGTGTTTCTCCTGGCTCACACGAGCAGAACAAACGGATGTGTTGATTTCTCATTCTGTTCATCAGCAAACACTGCTAAATGTTCTTGCAAGAATGTAGTTTTTGAGACTTTTGACTTGGCTTCATAAACAACCACCCACATTATGACGGCAACTTTTGCATAAGCAAGTTCTGCTTAGATATTCCTCAGAAAATCTAGTTTGTCTGAGCTGCAGGACTCTGTTAGGTCTGTATTTAATGTTGTTCACCTTAGTGGCCTGGCATTCATATGCAGCACACCATTATTTTCATTACCTAAAAGCATTAAGTAATGACCATTCAATACAGAGGGACACTGTACATTTAGTTAATGATCTGTAAACCACAAAAGCGAGATGGACGTTGCAAGGTCACACAGTCTTACACAAACACACAGTCTCGTCCATTTTAGTAATTATTAAAAGGTTCAATACATTCCCGCATTATCGGTGAGAGGTTTGCTAAGCTGATTTACTCCTGTTTATACACTAGGCGCTTACTGAATGTGCTTTAGTTCTCTGGGAAAAGTGGTAAAGCCATCTGATTGGATAGCTGACCTGTCAATCATGCCTTTTGAGGTCTGTGATTGGTGTTTTCAATGTGGTGCATATTTCCAGTTCGTTGGCAAATCAGCCATTCAGCATTGGATAACTTGTTCGTGGTTCAGTGTTCAGTTGCAGGTTCAGAATCGCTGTGAATCATCTGTTTGGTTGCACACAGCTGCTGCGGTTCGATGACGGACAGAAGCAGGTCTTTCCTGACAGCTGTGAGTGTTTGCACTGACTGTGACATCAGGCGGACCTGACACGACGCACTCTCAGGTGTCTGGTCCACTTCGGTTTGCCAGAATCGACGAGCCTTGCGGTGTAAAGTCAAACCTAATTACACATCTGGCCGCTGAGGTTTGGATCAAATGTCCGACTCGGATTCGTTGGTGATCAGCACCACAAGAGTCATTCAGGACTCATATCATGTGTAAAAGAAAATACTAGGGTTATATATATATATATATATATATATATATATATTTCCATATAATAATTAGTTACTTTTCGTTTGAATTTTAATCATTTTTAATTTTGTAAGTTAGTAAAATAATAGTTAGTTAAATTTATTTGTAGTTAATTAATGTATTTTTATTCAATTTAATTTTTTTATGAATTTTTACATTTTTAAATTTTACATAATTTACATTTATATATATATTTACATGTATATTATTTTTATACATTAATAAATGTAATTTTTATATATTTTTTATATAATTTTATATTTTTTTATATATATTATTTTATAATTTTTAATTTATTAGTTTTACAACAACTTTTTGACTGTAGGATGGCCTAATTTATAATTTTACTTTTCAATTTATATTTTAGTTTATTAAATTTTAAATCACATTTTCTTTTATTTTTTAATATTTCTATTCATCATTGTATGAATTTTTACATTTTTGAATTTTACATAAATTGTACGTATTTTACTATATATATATATATATATATATATATATTTTTTTTTTTTTTAAACAATTAAATATATATTTATATATTTAATTTTTTAGATGAATAAAAAAGATACATATATTTTTTATTTATCGACTTTTTGACTGTGGGATGGCATTATTGACCAAACTTTTCATATAATAATCAGTTATATTCTTTAATAAATAAAACTAATTTATACTTTTACTTTTCGTTTTATATTTTAATTTATTAATTAAATAATTTATTTTTAATCACATATTTTATTTTTTTTCATTCAAGCCGATTAATAATTTATCAATTTATTAATCATTGTATGAATTTTTACATTTTAAAATTTTACATAATTTTTTACATATTATAGATAGATAGATATAATTTTTATATATTTAGAAATTATCATATATATTTATGTATTTTACAACTTTTTGACTGTCAGATGGCCTTGACTAATCACAATAAAATATTCAAAATTTTCATATAATAATTGTATTCATTATTTAATAAATAAAAACTTTAATACAGAAAATATAATTTTATTTTTCATTTAAATTTTAATTCATTAATTTTTTTTAATTCAATTTTTATTTTTAATAATTTTATTTAATTTTATGTGTACAAAACAGACTGTTTCTCCTGTTCCATGATAAGCTGCAGGATCTTCAGTGATGAAAGCTCAGTGTTCGTCTCGAACGCATCCAGCGGCCGGTGAAATCTGTTACTCGCACAGGAACAGACCTTGATGTTGCTACAAATAATTCATCAAGAGGAGACACTCGTGGAGATGCAGGATTTTTACGTGTATCAGAGAGTATCAATATTTCATCTGGACACTAGCGAGCCTGTGTTTTTTTCCTCAAATGCTGTTGAATGCTGTTTGTGCTCCAGCTGAGGTTTCGCTCAAGGTTGCAGCTCTTCAGTGTCAGGAGCTGCGTCACGACGAGTCGCGGTGACACGAGAGCCAGCTTCACAAACACTCGCTGGCCTTCAGATGGAGGCTGTAGTATTGTTTGACGTTTGTTAGTGTGTGGAATAGAGACAGGCCTTTATCTGCGCGAGTGCTTCAGAAGATACAAACTACAGTGGGGGAACAATAGAGTATAAACCACTCTGAAAATGATTTGGCTCGGGCCAGACATTACATAAAACTTCACTGTGTGGTCAGATCACTTGTTGAATGATCAGAAGTAGAGTTTGTTACACTAGAACAGTGAGATGATTCGTTAAAAGAAGACATGCATTGTGGGAGAATCTGTCAAGAACATGTCCAGCTCATTTCATCCTAAAATCAGAAGAAAAATATATAAAATTATATTTTAGATAATAGTAAGAAAATGAAGCCTTTTAAATGAATCCTGTTTTCAGATCATTAAGATTTTGTACATTGTGATTCTTTTTCACGCCAATTTAAGCACATTACCAACCTCTTATTTTCAGTTTTTACAATTTTCATACATCTGTCTAAAAGGTACAAATGATATCCATCCATCCATCCTTCTTTCTATCCATCCATCCATCCATCCATCCATCCCTCTTTTCATCATCCTTCCATCCATCCATCCTTTTATCCATCCATCCATCCATCCATCCATCCATCCTTCTTTTCATCCATCCATCCACACACCCATTCATCCTTTTATTCATCCATCATCCATCTATCCTTCTTTTCATCCATCCATCCATCCATCCATCCATCCATCCTTCTTTTCATCCATCCATCTTTTCATCCATCTGTCCATCCATCCATCCATCCATCCATCCATCCATCCATCCATCCTTCTTTTCATCCATCCATCCACACACCCATCCAACCTTCCATCCTTTTATTCATCCATCATCCATCTATCCTTCTTTTCATCGATCATCCCTCCATCCTTTTATCCATCCATCCATCCATCCATCCATCCTTCTTTTCATCCATCTATCATCCATCCATCCCTCTTTTCATCATCCTTCCATCATCCATATTTTCATCTATTTTTCATCCATCCATCCATCATCCGTCTCTTCATCCATCCATCCATCCATCCATCCATCCATCCATCCATCCATCCATCCATCCATTCCTCTTTTCATCATCCTTCCATCCATCCATCCATCCATCTATCCTTTTATCCATCCATCTATCCATCTATCTTTTCATCCATCCATGCATCCATCTTTTCATCCATCCATCCATCCATCCATCCATCCATCCATCTTTTCATCCATCCATCCATCATCCCTCTTTTCACCATCCTTCCATCCATCCATCTATCCTTTTATCTATCTATCCATCCATCCATCCATCATCCATCCATCCATCTATCTTTTCATCCATCCATCCACACACCCATCCATCCATCCATCCATCTTTTCATCCATCCATCCATTCATCCATCCATCCATCTATCCTTTTATCCATCCATCTATCCTTTTATCCATCCATCTATCCATCTATCTTTTCATCCATCATCCATCTTTTCATCCATCCATCATCCATCCATCCATCCATCCATCTTTTCATCCATCCATCTTTTTATCCATCCATCCATCCATCATCCCTCTTTTCATCATCCTTCCATCCATCCATCTATCCTTTTATCCATCCATCCATCCATCCATCCATCCATCCATCCATCCATCTTTTCATCCCATCCATCCATCCATCCATCCATCCATCCATCCATCTTTTCATCCCATCCATCCATCTCTTAATCCATCCATCCATCCATCCATCCATCCATCCATCCATCCATCCATCTTTTCATCCCATCCATCCATCTCTTAATCCATCCATCCATCCATCCATCCATCCATCCATCTTTTCATCCCATCCATCCATCCATCCATCCATCCATCCATCCATCCATCCATCTTTTCATCCCATCCATCCATCCATCCATCCATCCATCTTTTGATACCACAGCAAAAACTACTAGCCTCACTAATAAAGTTGAAACACTAGTAAAGACAAGTGAACAGTCAGTAATAAAATAAGAACAAATACACAAGCACAGATCAATACAGAATCTGTCTATCAATCATGTGACCTGCATATGTTTTCATAAGGTTGAATCTGATGTGTTTAAATTCACGAGTAAGCATGTGACTCTCTCTGTGTGTAAACTGGTGTATGTTTTACTGTAGTCAGCATCAGCTCTTCTGTCTCTCTCAGTCAGTGTAATTGTGCGATTCACACAAACCTCATTATAAGCACAGTTCCAGGGCGGGCGACTGTACGTCTGGATAAAGTGCGTTTCTTTACACCTGACGCGCAGGTTTCCAGAACAGAGCTTCGACCGGACCAGCACATCATCTGTCATCCGCTCAAGACGAGAGTACTCCATTACTGTCATGATTCACCATCTCAACGCCGCTGTATTACAGCCATGAAAAGACCTGCCGTTCAGGGTGGGAAAGAGGATTGACGCTGATACATTTACATGACATTTATTTTCTTGCCAGATACATCCCAGAGGAAAATGATATTGCTCAGAGGCTTTTCTTTCATCGCTCAGTTAAGTGTCAGTGTTATCTCAGATTTTGGTCCTAGAAATAATGATGCACAAATGAGTCACTAGTTGTCGTCCAGTAAGAGTATAGAGCGATAGAATGAATGTGGAGAGACTCTCAGATCATTGGATGAGAAAAGTTTGAGCTCAAACTGAGATCTCTGACGTTTGATGGTAAACCTGAGCACAGTTTGAGAACCTGTAGAGATTATAATTGTGTTTTTAAACATGTTGAGATATGGTTTCTAGGTGTTTTCTTCCTGTCTGGCCAGTGTTATTTCAGTACTATTGAAATATCATTATGGTTTTTATTAATATTTTGAATTAGTTTGAGTTTTTATATATTTTTTTAAAAATAATTTTTATATGATCTAATATTGGTAATTTTGCTGTTTTTTGTCATTTTTATTTTTTCTAAATATCCTTTTATTAACTTTTATTTCAGTTTTAGTTATTTTACTAGCCAGTGTTATTTTAGTATTATTGAGATACTATTACAGTTTTTATTAATATTTTTAATTAATTTATATTATATGTTTTCATTTTAATTTAGGTATTTTTTTGTTTTTTTTTAAATATTTTTTTATTATTTTTTTTATTTCAGTTTTAGTTTTAGTTATTTTATGGCCAGTGTTATTTTAGTATTAATGAGATATTATTATAGTTTTTATTAATATTTTAAATTAGTTGTTTCTGTTTTCATTTTAATTTTGTTGTTTTTTGTCATTTTTATTAGTAGTTTTTTTAAAAATACTTTTTTATTCATTTTTATTTCAGTTTTAATTATTTTACTGGCCAGTATTATTTTAGTATCATTGAGATATTATAGTTTTTATTAATATTTTTAATTAGTTTATATTTTTTGTTTTCATTTTAATTTAGGTATTTTTGTTGTTGTTTTTTTTTTTGTCAATTTTTAAATCTTTTTTTATAAATTTTTATTTCAGTTTTAGTTTTAGTTATTTTACTGGCCAGTGTTAATTTAGTATTATTGAGATATTATTATAGTTTTTATTAATATTTTGAATTAGTTTTTTTTTTTTTTTTTCTGTTTTCATTTTAATTTTGGTAATTTTGTTGTTGTTGTTGTTGTTTTTTGTCATTTTTATTATTAGTTTTTTTAAAAATATCTTTTTTATTCATTTTTATTTCAGTTTTAATTATTTTACTGGCCAGTTTTATTTCAGTATCATCGAGATATTATTATAGTTTTTATTAACATTTTTAATTAGTTTATATTTTCTATTTTCATTTTAATTTAGGTAATTTTGTTGTTGTTGTTTTTTTTATAATTTTTATCTTTTTAAATACATCTTTTTATTAAAAAAAAATCAGTGTATGTTTTAGTGATGAATGAGAAATGTTTCTTTGGCAACAAGCTGAAATAAAATAAGTTCAAGTTTTTTTATATTTTATTCCTATTTTCATTTATTTTATTTGAAGTTTTTTTATGGTTTTAGTTTCAGGTCCCACACCTCAATGTGTGTCAATGGGATGTTTTAGCTAAAAACAGCTGCTGACCTTTAACCTGCTGGTGGCCTTGACCTTGGTGTCCGTGACATTTACAAATGCAAATTGATTTGTTACAAACATCGATTTTTCTGCTCCGCTGTACCAGAGCAAATATCACACGCTACAAATCAACCAATAAGTTCTGCACAGAGAATCATTTTTTCTTCCAAATTCAGCGTTGTCAAGAAAAGAGCGAGAGGAGACATAAGTGTGCTGCGGTCTGGCTTTTGAATGAATTTTAATTAAATGCGTTAAGACGTTACGAACTGAAGACAGAAGCCAGTTATCGGGAGTTTTTCATATGAATATTTCATGCTCCTATATTAGAATTCACGATCACGCCGGAGTCAAACGAGTCCTCTTAAAGACAAGCATCTTCCCCGCCGGCGATGGCAGGAAGTGCTGTCTGAATGCAGTCAGAGGCGCTGCGTTTGGCACAGACGGGCTGCGGCCCATATTGACTGATGAGTCTGGCGTCAGACCAGCGGATTGTAATTTAGAAATCCCCTCTTGCCCGTGCCAGATCTGAGCCACTTCCAGATTCATGGGCCTATTTATATCAAACTGGAAATGTCGCCATGCTGCCAACTTCCACAGTCTCTGAGAGAAACCAACAGGCGAGACAGACCCTCGACAGCCGGACGCTAATTTATATGAAAATGTACAATTTGATTTGTCTAATTTCATTTCGGAGGGGAAGGACAGGTGGATTTTGTGCGGCGTCTCGCAGATGAATGCGACTCGGTAATTAATAATTCATTCGCTTTCAGGCCTGCAGCATTTGTGCTCGTTATTTTAGCATCGTTAAAATACTTTTATAGTTTATAATAGCATTATATGTTTATTATATATAATAATATTTTCTAATTTTAGTTAAAATTTTAGTCATTTTGTTGTGAGTTTATTGGTATTTTTTAATGTTTTTATTATAATTATAATTTTAGTTTAATTAATTAATTTTAGTTATTTTAGTACATCAAGTTAAACTAAATAAAAATGAGAAAAAGTTAAAAAAAAAAAAATGTTATACTATATTTCAACATTTATTTTATTTCAAGTAACATTTTTTTTTATGGTTTTAGTTTTAGTTAACTATAATAACCCTGGGAATTTCACATAGGAATGCAATTCTGCTCTTATAAAAAATTAATATGCTCATGTTGTAATTTTAAGAAAATATTTGTATACCAAACACATCAGATTAATTAATTATAAGTTTGTATGTTCATAAAAAGCTAAAGTTTGTCGTTTCTCAGTGAGGCTCGTGTTCATATTCCTCTTTTTTCCTCTATAAAACATGATGGATCGGTTTTATTCCTCCTTTTATTTGCAATATTGTGCCATTTCAATAATATATTGCATCAGCGTACTGTGTTCCAGTTTGTTGATGTGAAAAAATGATTTGAAGTTGTAATGGAAAAAATATGAAGAATTAAATGAGTAATTATTCAACTGGTTTAATGTCCCTGTAAGGCAGTTTTCCAGTGGATGAGCTCCACATTATAACACACACAGGTCTAATATCGTTCTGCTAACTGACCCCGGGACAGTCATTAGTGAATAACTGATCCAAAAGAGACCCATGCACCTTAACCAACTGATAATGGCGGTCACAGCTTTTCTTCTATATGTAATACTGAGCATATATTTATCAAAATGCTCCTCTCTTATTCTAATATCTTATTCTTTCTAGCTGACTAATGAGTTTATGGATTTCTTTTCTGAGATTAAAGCTTCTTTATTGACGTCTTTCTGCATTTGAAACACTGAATAATCGATTACATTTCGTTGTACAGTATCTTTCAACATTCCTTCTGATGTTCATTCATGTTTATTTGGTGCTGTAACTAGTAGTAAAGAAGAGATGATCGCTTCACGAGCCGCTATACAGCGATCTGTCATCACACATTAAAGGATTAGTTCACTTCAGAATTCAAATTTCCTGATAATTTACTCACCCCCATGTCATCCAAGATGTTTGTCTTTCTTTCTTCAGTCGAAAAGAAATGAAGGTTTTTGAGGAAAACATTCCAGGATTTTTCTCCATATAGTGGACTTCACTGGGGTTCAACGGGTTGAAGGTCCAAATGTCAGTTTCAGTGCAGCTTCAAAGAGCTCTACACGATCCCAGACGAGGAATAAGGGTTTTATCTATTGAAACGATCTGTCGTTTTCTAAAAAAAAAATAAAAAATTATATACTTTTTATCCACAAATGCTCATCTTGCACTGCTCTGTGATGCGCCACGCATGACATAATCACGTTGGAAAGGTCACGCGTGATGTAGGTGGAAGTACCGATCCAGTGTTTACAAAGCGAACGTGCAAAAACTAAGTCCTTTACAAAAAAAGGTAAAACAACGATGTCGGACGATTTTGAAGTTGAAGGAGAAAATGAGATGGAGTTTTTCGCCCTACCGCGGTACTTCCACCTACGTCATGCGTGACCTTTCCAACGTGATTACGTGATGCGTGGCGCATCGCAGAGCAGTGCAAGACGAGCATTTGTGGATAAAAAGTATATAATGTTTATTTTTTTTAGAAAATGGCCGATGGTTTCTCTAGATAAGACTCTTATTCCTCGTCTGGGATCATGTAGAGCTCTTTGAAGCTGCACTGAAACTGACATTTGGACCTTCAACCCGTTGAACCCCAGTGAAGTCCACTATATGGAGAAAAATCCTGGAATGTTTTCATCAAAAACCTTCATTTCTTTCCGACTGAAGAAAGAAAGACATAAACATCTTGGATGACATGGGGGTGAGTAAATTATCAGGAAATTTGAATTCTGAAGTGAACTAATTCCTTTAAAGAGCCACAAAAAAACATTTATTCTTTGAGTTTTGTGATTAAAATTGACAGAATTTGAAAGGTGAGACTGTTTCATATCAAAAGTATCAAAGCTTATTGCGATTATTGGATGGTAGACGCTACAAATAATGTTTAGTGAAGTTTTGTTCACACATTAACCGAAAACAGCAGACTACTGGATCTCATTTCATTAAAATGAAAATTAAATCGATGTTATTAATCCAGCCCTAGAGTTCACATGACATGTTTACCTGTTGTAGCTTATCCACGTTGTGTGCACAAAATATTTTATTTATTTATATTTTATTATATTTCTAATAACATTTTACTTTTTTATTTTATTTTATTTTATTTTGTAATGCTTATTTATTTATTGTAATTTATTTATAATTTAAAAATTATATTTGGTAATCTTTATTTATGCTTATATATTTAGTTGCTAGTTTGGTTTAGTTGTTTTTAAAAATGTGCATGAAATAAAGACTGATACAACCAAAAAGCTCCTTCGGAGAAGTGGTAATTAAATGTCACCATTTCGGTCCATGATTTCAGCCCTCCTAAACTTTTTCAATCTGATCCAAAATTCGGTTGCTGAAATGTCAGTGCATTACTAATTTTATATGCACTGATGAATCATTCACAATGTTTATTAAACTAAATTTCCGTCTTGATTTCATGTTGACTTTAAAATGAGAAAAACATTGTAGCTGGACAAATCTTAATGTCATTGGTGTTTGTCTTCAGATGTGTGTTTGTGCATCTTGACCGGAGCCGGTAGGGCTGGTGGTGGGATGCGAGCGGATGTTGTTGAAGCATCAATCCCACAGGAGAGACAGTATCTGGGTCACCGCCGCTCCCCAAATTGAAATTGCTTGTCTATTATTCTCTCTTTTTCAAATCTCCTTCCTCAAATTCATTGGCGCTCTGGACCCTGCAAACAGAGAAGAGTTTAGATGAAGCGTTTGAGTTCCTGCTGCATAATTGAGGCACTTTAAACATGAGTGCAAAACAAGCCTCTGCCTTTAGTGCTCATAAAATTTACAAACACCAAAAACACACTGTCATTTTTATATACATGTGAGAATTAGAGGCGTAATTTAAGATGAACATTCATTTAGCAAAACAAGATTTACAAGGACTTTCCTCAGGTGATCTGTTAATTTATTTGCTGTATGATGCAGAGAAAAAGTGCTTTTGGGCCCAAGCGTAAGTTTAATACTTAAAGTGCCTTTTCAGATATTCCCGTTCATGTAGTGTTAAGGAGCTGTTTGTGAATGTAAAATGTCTGCAAAGTTTCAAAGATCAAAGTGCAGATAAATGGAGATTTTGTCTCCCAAATGAAAGAATCTGTTCTGAACTGACTAGAAGGAGTCATCTGTAATTCAGTCTCACTTCCTGCTGAACCTACATAGGTTTGTAACTAATTTGCATAATGCCAGCCTGTGATCTTCATTGGCTGAACAGCGTCTCTTTGCCCCGCCCTCAATCACTGTAGTTGTATCTGAGACTGGAAGAGTTTGGTTCGTGTTGTTCATGTCGAGAAGACGCTGTTTTCTGCTGCCAAAGCAAATCCACTTTGATGAGATTGATTTGCACGCAGGATCGCCATTACAGCGCATCTGAGGGGAGACGAGACAACGGCGTGCACAGGTAAAGTATACTTACCTGCTTTGCTGAAATTAGTAAACTTTATTTAACATAACAGCCATTAATGCACAAATTAGATGTGTTACATAAATGCCTGAAATGAAAGAAGAAATAGAGACAAGCTCACGGAATCACGTAAGAAAATCCGTCATGTCCTGTCCCAATAAAGATGTAACTTTGCATGAATTAAATAATACAGCCATGAATGAGCACATGTTGAAAATAAAAGCGCTGAATTTAATTCTCTCTCTGTTGTCTATGCTCATCATTAGTCTCGTGAAGTCGTCTTCATTTTGCTGTTCACTCAGCGGGTTGATGCTCAGGAAATGCTCCAGCACGGCCACTGCATGTAACTTTCAACAAGATTCACTTGTTTAAAACACTGTAATTATATAAACATTTACTATATAACCATTAATTCGCTAATAAATATCCAAGTAAACACAACTCTATGGAAATTAATTATTTATTATCTCCGCGAGCGATCGCAATTTGAGTGTAGTTCTGTGTAAATGCATAGATAAACAGCACTTTGTCAGCAGATATTTCATAATCTAGAACGACAAAAACATTATTAATAATTCTGATATAACATACCAGTTGAGAAATGCAATAAAATACGATGTTTTGTTTGTTATATTCCAGTATTCCAGAGAATATTATTCAGTTATTTAACATTATCCAGTGAATTATTCTCTACTCTTTACTTTAGCCTATTAAACAGCTTATAAATCTACTAAAACTGTAGTTTAAAATGAAGTATTACATTTCTGCAAAGTTGATATGACTCCTGTCTTTAATTTATTTTCTCCATTTGAAAACCTTAGACATTCTACATTTATTTTGCTTATTGTTAACATTAGTGTTGCTGCTGATGCTTTTTATAAATAAAATTATTTTTGTAAAATGAAGATTAAAATTAACAAGACTACTAATTTTCAACAAAAACAGTTCAGTAACAGTGCACTTTTTTATTTTTGCACTTTCAGACCTCTATTTATTGGTGTATAAATAAGATTTGTTTTGGTTTGTTCAGTTCAGTGGTGTAATCGTGTCAAAAACAGAAGTATAACAGTAAATAAATATCGGTTCTGCATATCGGTTATCGGGCACATAAACACACAAATTATCGGTATCGGTATCGGTTCTAAAAAATCAATATCGGTCGATCACGAGTTATTATCCTTAATGAAAAACACAACAACTAGAAAACACTAATCCTTTGCAGGTCCCCTATTAGCACTGGGTTTAAATCCAAAAATCTTCCGCCATCGTCTTGTCAGTCAGCTCCTCACTCTCGTGATAAATGAAACTGGACTCCTGCGGCTATCGTTCGGCTCACGCTGCATTGAGCAGATGTGTTCAGTTTTTAATTGTAGTGTCTGTTTTCTAACTGAACTAAATGATTTTATTATGATAAAAAATCAAAACGACGGTGGGGGGCGGTGGGCAAGTGACGTAACCGTTTTGCAGCAAGCCTAGTTTAGCAACTACAAAAGTAAAGTAGTTGTATCAGTCAGCGTTCAGTTAATGAACTGTGACACTGGCGCCCAGAGTGGTTTTATATCGCTGCATTAATACTGCAGTCCGCCTGTGGCACGGATCTATACTGGACCTGCTTTCAGAGAATGCCTCCATCAGCAAAAAGCACAAATCAAATGCAGAAGAGATGCTGTATTACACAGGTCAAGGACTCGCAATTCACCTCTGTATTCCCGCAGCCGGACCTGAAGGCATTTTGTAATGAAGGAGTGTGAGCGGGAGAGATGACTCCATAAAGCCGTGAATGTGTGGCGTGTCACAGCGCTGGGTTTGTGCATCTCCTGAATAATCAGTCATATGTGACATCTTTGTCTCAATTCAGTTTAATATTGATCCATTAAGCAAATATCCAGAACCTTTAGTATCCATCAGGAGCTCCCTATAAACCACAGCAACACCTATTAACTGCCCAGAACACCCTAGCAACTGCCTAGCAATGCCATGGCATCATTGTGACTTAGAATTTCTTTTCCTGATTTAAGAGGGTAAAATTCTACTTATGTAGAGCTCTATTAAAATGTCTTGCTATTCATTCATTCATTTATATTTGGTAGTTTTATGTTTATTTATTTTTATTTATTATATGATTTGATTTCTAATAACATTTTAATTTTATTTTAGATTAGGTAATATTTATTTAATTTTATGTTTATTTATTTACTTATTAGGGGCCAAGCACCGAAGGCACCTATTGTATCCATTGGCTTTCTTATTCTTCTTCTTCCGCTCTGGTAGTCTATGGCAGCCCATAGAACCGTATGCTAAAAAGTTGTGAAATTTGGCACACTGATAGAGGCCAGTCTCAACTGTGTCCATAGCAAATTTGGAGTCTCTAACTCAATCTCTCTAGCGCCACCAGCTGTCCAAAATTTCACTCATGTTTATGGTAATAACTTTTGAACCATAAGGGCTAGAAACAATTTTTTTCCACCATTTTGATTTTTCCGAAAAACCTACTTTTTCAAACTCCTCACGAAAATTGAACCAGAGCATCTTGAAACCATGCCGACAAAAAGTTATCAAAAGCTTTTTGATAGAACCATCCATTCTCGAAAACGGCACAAATGAATTCGACAAAAAGCTCGCCAAATGAGATTTGAGGCTATATCTCCACAACGCTTTATCGTATTCAGACCAAACTTGGTACGTGTCATCACAAGCATGACCAGAGGCAACATGCAGCGTTTTGGTGCAGCGCCACCTACTGGTCCGGATATACAAAAAATGGCTCTTTTTGCTTATAACTTCTGATAGGTTTGTCCAAAAATTTGGTCTCGTTAGATTCGGGGCATCATGCCGAGTGATATCCAATTTTTCTATATCGGCCATTTTGTCTGTCGGCCATTTTGGATTTTGTACGAAAATGCTGTATTTTATGAATGCATTAGCATATCGTTACGAAACTCGGTTTGGGTCATCAGCACGATGCCCTGAAGGAGCCTGAGAAGTTTCGGACCAGCGACACTTAGTGGAGAAAAAAATTATTTATATGCTTATAACTTTGGACGTGGTTGACTTATTTTCACGTGAGTCATCATCTTAGACTCCTGAATCCTTGCCGAGTCCAACGATACCAAACATGCTAGGTTTTGCCTTATGGTTTGTGTGACGTGGTGATTTAGCGCTTAAAAAACAATTGTGAATCTCTTCGAAACCGTTAGTCCAATCGAGATGAAACCATCGTAGGAAACACGGAACCTTAGTTGATTAATTAAATGTATTAGCCCAAATGTCAAAATTTTGATAGGAAGTGGCAAAAAAATCAAAAAGTCATCAATGAGTCATTTTTTTATGTTCTCATACATATACAGGTCTATAACACCGAAACAAAATGAGATATTTTCACCAAATTTGGACATACTCTGAGCACACATAAAAAAAAGTGGTGGGATTGTGCCTCTTGGTGGCGCTATAATTGAGCAAAACACGAAATTGCCATTAACTGCAATACAGTATTATGATATGAAATGCTATATTATATGAAAATGTTGTTCCATTACGAAACTCAGTATGTGTCATCGGCACCATGCTCTGAAGGTTCTCAAATGGTTTCGAGACAGCGCCACCTTGTGGTCAAACGTTGTAATAACATTTTTAAAAAATTCTAATAGATTTATATAAATGTGGCCTATTGTAATGAGACTGGCCTTAATTAATTTCGTGGGTCATCCTGAGAACAATGATGCCAATTTTGCCATAGTCAGCCAAACTTCCTGTCCGCCAGTTTGATTTTCTTTAAAAACATGCTTTTTCGAACTACTCCTAGACTGTTAGTCCAAATTTCACCAAAATCGAATTGTATCATATTCAGACCATGCTGGCAAAAAGTTATGGATTTCGTGTTGATACACGAAACCCTTTTCGTATACCACAGCAACGAATTTGAGGCTTGATGCCAAAATGACTCTTGAGGCTGTTTCTCTGTAATGCTTTGACATATTGACACCAAACTTTGCGATTGTCATTGTCACCTCACTCTGACCATACTGCATTAATTTGGTCACAGCGCCACCTATTGGTCCAAAGTGATAAACCAGTAAATCTTTATTAATGACTGTATCTGTGATTTTTCAGCTCTTTTGCCTAACATGATCTTAATAGGTCTTTAATTGCTCACTGTTGCAGTTGGTCTGATGCTCAGAGCCATGTTGTGCCGCCTTTGTGCTTGGCCCCGTAATTGCTGCTTGCAGCTATATTTTTTTACTTGTATTTGTATGGTAATTTATTTACTTTTAATTATTTATTTAACTTTATATATTTGGCTTTATTTATTTATTTATTGTAATATTCTTATATGTTATTTCTTTTTATAATATTTGTATATTGCTGATTATTGCTATTAATTATAGTTATTTGAATATATTTATTCACATTTTTATTTCTAATAACATTTTAATTTTATTTTATATTTGGTAATATTTATTTACTTTTATTTATTTACCTTTTTATGTACTTGCATTTACATTGTTTTTATTTACTTTTATTTATTTACCTTTTTATGTACTTGCATTTACATTGTTTTTATTTACTTTTATTTATTTACCTTTTATATTTAGTTAAATTTATTTTTAACAGTTTATTTATTTCATTTTGGTAATATTTATTAATTAATTAATTCATTTATTACATATTAGTATTTTTATGTTTATTTATTTTTATTTTTCAGTTTTTTATGATTTTAGTTCTAATAACATTTTAATTTTATTTTAGATTAGGTAATATTTATTTAATTCTATGTTTGTTTATTTACTTGTATTTATATGGATATTTATTTACTTTTATTTACTTATATATTTGACATTATTTATTTATTGTAATTTTTTTGTTATTACTATTTATAATATTTGTTTATTGTTGTTTATTGTTATTTATTATTGTTATTTAAATGTATTTATTAATTTTTTTATTTTTATATTTGGTAAAATGTATTTACTTTTATTTATTTACCTTTTATGTACTTGCATTTACATTGCTTTTATTTACTTTTATATTTATTTACCTTTTATATTTAGTTATTTATTTTTTTCAGTATATTTATTTCATTTTTATTTTTATATTTTGATAATATTTATTTATTTTTATTTATTCACTTTATTTCTAACAACCTTGTTTATATTGGGTAATGCTTATTTATGTCTATGTTTTTATTTGCTAATTTGGTTTAGTTGTATTTAAAGTTGTATTGTCTTAAATTTAGTGATTCAGTAAATATTGCTCCAAATGTAGTTTTTCTCCTCTACTTTCCCTTGTTTCTCTAAACAAACTCTAAAGCGTTTCTGTGAACTCTTCAGCTGAACCGCATTGAAATCTGTGCTTGTGTGACATGAAACAATGCAAATCTGAACTTACGGCGAGCGTCGCTCCATCGATCCAGCACTTCTGTACCGTCCGCAGCTCCAGCCTGTTCAGGGTATAATTAACCAAACAAAGCTTATTGATTCTGCTTGTAGCTGAAATTGTTTGTGTGCACTGGAGGTTGGAGGAGCGCTTTGTTGGCTATAAATAAAAACAGAAAGGAAAGCATGTAATGGATGCCGGAAAGCCGCTACTTATATATTTCTCTGTCAGTTTTAGGAGGGTTGCTCAGGTTTAGGGCGGTATCGGTCTTTATACAGATCCCCCCGTATGTCATCTTAAGCTGTATTGAAGCTGGATGTGGTTTTATGTTGTCTGGAGGCAGGCGTGGATTTATTTAACACACTAAATCAGAAGATTGTCCGACAAACAGCCGTAAAACACAAGGTCCTGCGAGGAACAACAGACAGATTGTTTTGAGGCAGAAGCTCTAAACTAACCGCTCTGACAGGAACAGTTTCAATCTGTGCCTGAATTCAGCAGTGACGTTTGCTTTTCTGTTTGTGTGTTTGCTGACGGTGAGTATTTGTGTGACTTTAGCTGTGTGCAGTAAATGGAAGTGATTTATTGAATAACGCTGCATTGTCGGTCTGTGAGTCACATTCAGAGTGAAAAAGAGTGTGTGTGTGTGTCTGATATCAAGCAACATTCATATCTACTGTAATGTACTGTAATTTTAGTCAAACTTGCCTTATTGTCTTAATTCATCAGACATTCAAACACAACACAATGTCTCCAGAGTAAACATCATTTTGAGCTTTGTTTATTAATTCAATTGACTAGCTTTCTCTCCTGACGAAGGACGGCCATTGAGGAAAACGCTGTGCGCTCAGAGGTTGTTTTGCAAACGCATTAGAGACGTGCGCTCAAATAAGAGGCTATAGGAAATCAATTGAGGGTTGAATACTCACACACACACACACACATACACACACACACACACATTAATAACAGGCCTGATTGAATACAACTGTGCAGGAAAACCTGCTCTCAATTTAATTAAACTCTAATTAAGATTATTATGTGCAGCGTTGCAATTATTCCGATGAATCTAAAGAGTGTAATTCGGTGTAAAAACAGATCCGAGCGCTTTAACGCATGATTGTGTGTGTGTGAGTTTTCATCCACAATGATCCACATTACAAAGTGTCAGGAATAAGTTGATTTTGGCTCCTTGACATTAAAACAACATTTTGCTGCATCACCTTTAAAGCAATAGTTGAACCAGAAAATTAAATTCTGACATTATTCAATCTCACAATGTTCCTTCTGAAATTTAAGCCACTGAAAAGCTACTGCATCTCTCTAGTATAAGACCCAGCCCAAACTGGGTGTTTTCAACCCAAGGGCTGGGTAAATATATGACAGAACACATGTTGGGTTAATTTTACCCAGCAAATTGGGTTATTTAACCCAGCATAATGGGTCAATTCATTTTTACTATAATACATGCTTTTTTTTTTTCTTTTACTTCATACATGAATTAATGATTTCAGATTAACTTAAATCCTCTAAACTTTTTTAAATACTCCACACAACCACTGTAAATCCTTTATTTTCAATCATATTTTATAGTATAGCATAATTTATATCGTTTTTAATACATATTGCCTACATTTAAGCTTGTTTAACAAATATTAGAAGTAAAAATTAAACATTTAGAAGTAGTTCAAGTGTAACCGACCAGTCTCTGTTGTCCTGTTTCCACCGTAACGGCGCTGGATCCTGTGCCGGAGATGACTCGCGTTCGGCGGGGAACTGATAACTTCAGACCGCCGTAGCCGAAACATTCTGTGACTGACTCCATAACCTGTCCATAAATAATCAGTGTATAGTTTTGATGAGTATTTATATTCTATATCTTTTGAATAAAATCATAACATTTTATGCAAGGCATCAGGCATTTCCATCACGTGAAAAGACCGACGCGACACTCGGTTAGGTGACTCACATCGTATGTTGCTTTGCATAAAATTAAACGATATACAGAACAATAATGTATTTTTTTTGATAAAATAAAACGCACACAAACCTGTATTTTATCAAAGACATGCACCAATTTGACGGAGCTGCACTGCTCTCTCCTGAAGAGGGCGCAAAAAGCCCGCGATAAATAACTCAACCCCTGGGTTATTACGTCTGACCCAGGATCAAGTAACACAAAAACTACCCAAACACTGGGTTATGTCATGTCTGACCCAGGATTGTTACGTCTGACCCAGGATCTGGGTAACACAAAAACTACCCAAACACTGGGTTGTTACATCTGACCCAGGAGCTAGGTACCACAAAAACTACCCAAAAACTGGGTTGTTACGACTGACCCAGGATCTGGGTAACACAAAAACTACCAAAAAACTGGATTGTTACGACTGACCCAGGATCTAGGTAACACAAAAACTACCCAAACACTGGGTTGTTACGTCTGACCCAGGATCTGGGTAACACAAAAACTACCCAAAAACTGGGTTGTTACGTCTGACCCAGGATTGTTATGTCTGACCCAGGATCTGGGTAACACAAAAACTACCCAAAAACTGGGTTGTTAAGTCTGACCCAGGATTGTTATGTCTGACCCAGGATCTGGGTAACACAAAAACTACCCAAACACTGGGTTGTTACGACTGACCCAGGATCTTAGTAACACAAAAACTACCCAAACGCTGGGTTGTTACATCTGACTCAGGATCTGAGTAACACAAAAACTACCCAAACGCTGGGTTGTTACGTCTGACCCAGGATCTGGTAACACAAAAACTACCCAAACACTGGGTTGTTACGTCTGACCCAGGAGCTGGGTAACACAAAAACTACCCAAACACTGGGTTGTTACGACTGACCCAGGAGCTGGGTAACACAAAAACTACCCAAACACTGGGTTGTTACGACTGACCCAGGAGCTGGGTAACACAAAAACTACCCAAACGCTGGGTTGTTACGTCTGACCCAGGAGCTGGGTAACACAAAAACTACCCAAACACTGGGTTGTTACGTCTGACCCAGGAGCTGGGTAACACAAAAACTACCCAAACGCTGGGTTGTTACGTCTGACCCAGGAGCTGGGTAACACAAAAACTACCCAAACACTGGGTTGTTATGTCTGACCCAGGATCTGGGTAACACAAAAACTACCCAAACACTGGGTTGTTACGTCTGACCCAGGATTGTTATGTCTGACCCAGGATCTGGGTAACACAAAAACTACCCAAACACTGGGTTGTTACGTCTGACCCAGGATCTGGGTAACACAAAAACTACCCAAACACTGGGTTGTTACGTCTGACCCAGGATCTGGGTAACACAAAAACTACCCAAACACTGGGTTGTTACGTCTGACCCAGGATTGTTATGTCTGACCCAGGATCTGGGTAACACAAAAACTACCCAAACACTGGGTTGTTACGTCTGACCCAGGATCTGGGTAACACAAAAACTACCCAAACACTGGGTTGTTACGTCTGACCCAGGATCTGGGTAACACAAAAACTACCCAAACACTGGGTTGTTATGTCTGACCCAGGATCTGGGTAACACAAAAACTACCCAAACACTGGGTTGTTACGTCTGACCCAGGATCTGGGTAACACAAAAACTACCCAAACACTGGGTTGTTATGTCTGACCCAGGATCTGGGTAACACAAAAACTACCCAAACACTGGGTTGTTACGTCTGACCCAGGATCTGGGTAACACAAAAACTACCCAAACACTGGGTTGTTACGTCTGACCCAGGATCTGGGTAACACAAAAACTACCCAAACACTGGGTTGTTACGTCTGACCCAGGATTGTTATGTCTGACCCAGGATCTGGGTAACACAAAAACTACCCAAACACTGGGTTGTTACGTCTGACCCAGGATCTGGGTAACACAAAAACTACCCAAACACTGGGTTGTTATGTCTGACCCAGGATCTGGGTAACACAAAAACTACCCAAACACTGGGTTGTTACGTCTGACCCAGGATTGTTATGTCTGTCCCAGGATCTGGGTAACACAAAAACTACCCAAACACTGGGTTGTTACGACTGACCCAGGATCTTAGTAACACAAAAACTACCCAAACGCTGGGTTGTTACATCTGACTCAGGATCTGAGTAACACAAAAACTACCCAAACGCTGGGTTGTTACGTCTGACCCAGGATCTGGTAACACAAAAACTACCCAAACACTGGGTTGTTACGTCTGACCCAGGAGCTGGGTAACACAAAAACTACCCAAACACTGGGTTGTTACGACTGACCCAGGAGCTGGGTAACACAAAAACTACCCAAACACTGGGTTGTTACGACTGACCCAGGAGCTGGGTAACACAAAAACTACCCAAACGCTGGGTTGTTACGTCTGACCCAGGAGCTGGGTAACACAAAAACTACCCAAACACTGGGTTGTTACGTCTGACCCAGGAGCTGGGTAACACAAAAACTACCCAAACGCTGGGTTGTTACGTCTGACCCAGGAGCTGGGTAACACAAAAACTACCCAAACACTGGGTTGTTATGTCTGACCCAGGATCTGGGTAACACAAAAACTACCCAAACACTGGGTTGTTACGTCTGACCCAGGATTGTTATGTCTGACCCAGGATCTGGGTAACACAAAAACTACCCAAACACTGGGTTGTTACGTCTGACCCAGGATCTGGGTAACACAAAAACTACCCAAACACTGGGTTGTTACGTCTGACCCAGGATCTGGGTAACACAAAAACTACCCAAACACTGGGTTGTTACGTCTGACCCAGGATTGTTATGTCTGACCCAGGATCTGGGTAACACAAAAACTACCCAAACACTGGGTTGTTACGTCTGACCCAGGATCTGGGTAACACAAAAACTACCCAAACACTGGGTTGTTACGTCTGACCCAGGATCTGGGTAACACAAAAACTACCCAAACACTGGGTTGTTATGTCTGACCCAGGATCTGGGTAACACAAAAACTACCCAAACACTGGGTTGTTACGTCTGACCCAGGATCTGGGTAACACAAAAACTACCCAAACACTGGGTTGTTATGTCTGACCCAGGATCTGGGTAACACAAAAACTACCCAAACACTGGGTTGTTACGTCTGACCCAGGATCTGGGTAACACAAAAACTACCCAAACACTGGGTTGTTACGTCTGACCCAGGATCTGGGTAACACAAAAACTACCCAAACACTGGGTTGTTACGTCTGACCCAGGATTGTTATGTCTGACCCAGGATCTGGGTAACACAAAAACTACCCAAACACTGGGTTGTTACGTCTGACCCAGGATCTGGGTAACACAAAAACTACCCAAACACTGGGTTGTTATGTCTGACCCAGGATCTGGGTAACACAAAAACTACCCAAACACTGGGTTGTTACGTCTGACCCAGGATTGTTATGTCTGTCCCAGGATCTGGGTAACACAAAAACTACCCAAAAACTGGGTTGTTATGTCTGACCCAGGATCTGGGTAACACAAAAACTACCCAAACACTGGGTTGTTACGTCTGACCCAGGATTGTTATGTCTGACCCAGGATCTGGGTAACACAAAAACTACCCAAACACTGGGTTGTTACGTCTGACCCAGGATCTGGGTAACACAAAAACTACCCAAACACTGGGTTGTTATGTCTGACCCAGGATCTGGGTAACACAAAAACTACCCAAACACTGGGTTGTTACGTCTGACCCAGGATTGTTATGTCTGTCCCAGGATCTGGGTAACACAAAAACTACCCAAAAACTGGGTTGTTATGTCTGACCCAGGATCTGGGTAACACAAAAACTACCCAAACACTGGGTTGTTACGTCTGACCCAGGATCTGGGTAACACAAAAACTACCCAAACACTGGGTTGTTACGTCTGACCCAGGATCTGGGTAACACAAAAACTACCCAAACACTGGGTTGTTATGTCTGACCCAGGAGCTGGGAAACACAAAAACTGCAGTTTTTCCAGTATGAAAGATGAAGATGTCTAAGCGTTGTCAAATGTGGGTGGTGGTACAAAATTTATCTGCAAAATTAGACGTTTACATTTCATCTCTATTTATTTGTAGACTGTAGACACTCTGGCAACATCAAATCACTATGGCAACATCCTCCGATTTCTGCAACTGTATGTTCTCATTATCTGAGAGATGACCTGACCGTACGCTCATTTACATACACTGCAGAAAATCTGACGAAGGATCAAGACGAAATGCACTCTTAAAACAAGTACTCAGATTTCCAAAATGCAAGACAATAGACATTATGAAATTAGTTTGAAGAACTCATTCTGAGCAGATTTGATGTAAAAATTACTTATTGTTTAGCTGGAAAACTATTTTTTAAATAAAAATAATAATGAAAGTGCTATTATTTTTAGTTATTATTTGTACTAATTTTTCAGTGTTTCTCATTGCACACAGCAAAACTACACGTGCAGTTTTTGATATGCCAATAAAGCATCACAATATTTAACACATTACAATATTCCTCATTTAAATAATTCATACGCAGAATAAAGGGGCGGGGCCTGGTTGAGTTAGTTAGTAGTGTGTTGAAACTGTCGGTAATGGTAATGGGCGGGACATTTCCCAACCGCCAATCGCAACACACTGCTCCAGCCGACCAATCAGAGCACATTGTGCTTTTCAGAAGGAGGGGCTTCATAGAGACAGGAACTAAACAGAGCGTTACTGACAGACTGGGAAGAGAGGAGCTGAACAATGGAGAATATGAGGAAAATAATCAACATTCAAGCATGAAAACCTGTTCTAGTAGAGCACAAAAATAACTTTAAAAAGGGCATAATAGGTCCTCTTTACAGATTTTCTTGTAGTGTTGTCAGCATTAATTTTCTTTTATTAAATTCTCTCTCTCTCTCTCTTCACCTTCAGTATTTGACGTGGTGTTTTCCATCCTGGTTGTTCCTCCTGTTTTCTTGTCATCTTGTTTCCCTGGTAAGCTGTGTCTCACGCTGTGACAGGTTCTCTAATGAGACTCACACACTAACGAGCCTCATTCTGCTCCAGAATATTAATTCTCTCAGAAAACCTACTATAATTATACACACAACAGCGGTGTAACAAAATTCCTGCTTAACCGTTTTAACATCTGCATGTATTATTACTTTCAAAGAAATTACATTTCCTGTGCAGTATAAAATTGACATTTATGAATGCATTTAATTAAGTTATATTTTTTTTTCCACTCCACCAACAAACAACGAATTTAAAAGGTGGATATGTTTAAAATCAAATACTTGCATATTGCAAATTACTGTATATACTGTATACTGCCTACAAATGAAAGAAGTTGTGAAGCAGTATGCAGTGATTTGTTGTTGTAAAATGGCCTCATTCAGTTGCATGTTTAATTCAGTGGGTGGCTTCTAGTTATTATCTCACAAACAAGTAGTTATTTTTCATCTTTATTCAGTTATGTGTAACTTTTGGCGGTCTGATCACCTAATGAGTCAATTACAGGGATGTTAGTCAAGTGCATCGCATTGTGGGATGTAGTATTGTGCATATTGCATAGAAACACTTGCATACTATGTACAGTATTCATGCTATATACACTGCAAAAAAAAAAAAAAAAAAAAAAAATTCTTACTTAGTATTTTTATGCTGTTTTCCAGTAAAAATATCTAAACATTTTTAGATAAAAATGCATTTACTTGAGAAGTGAAATGACTGAAGATATTAAGTCTGAAAAATGTATAAAAATTAATTGAGTTTTTGCTTAAAACAAGAACAAATATCTGCCAATGGGGTCAGAAAAATAATCTTAGTTTATTTTTCTGGCCCCATTTTTATTATAAGCATAAACTTCATTTTAATATATATTTTTTTTAAGAAAACAAGACTTCATATCTTAAGTAATTTTGCATCTCAAGTAAATGTATCTTAATTTAAGAATTTTAACATATTTGTACTGGAAAACAAGACAAAAATACTGAGTAAGAAAAACATTTTGTTGCAGTGTATTGTAGAAATAGTACAAGTTTTGTGCTAATTTGCTGTTTTGAACATGTCTGCTTTGTGAGAGAGCTCAATCTGTCTGTGTTTTTGTGTTAGTACATCAATAATGTGTCCAGTCTTGTTCCTTCAGTAACTATAAACAGAAGTAGAGCAGAACATATGAATCAAGCACACGTAAACACATCTTCTTTAAGCCTTTAACCTGATTACTCTCAGTGATATCCATCACCTGTCGTCAGTTCTGAGATCAGGTAAAATAAATAGTATTTCCCCAGTTCTGCCTGTCAATCTCTCATCCGGCGCTGAGCTAATGGGCCGTTGAGTCTATATGCATTTGAGCTTATTCCTCTATCGTTCAGTCGGTTCGGTGAAGCCTCTTCTGTAAATACGAGTGCAGCGGCGTTATGGGCTAATTTGATGCCGACACACGTATTTTACACTCTGAGGAACATGACGTGAAATTAAACTCAGAACAGACATATGCCTCTCAGGGAAGTGAAATGCATTACATAGTCATTTTGATTTTTAAAAACTGCAGCTACATTGAAATACGATGATGTTTTTGCTCATTTGTCAGACCGAATCCTAAAACTCCTCCTGATGATCTGATGAGATGCTCTGGTTAGTCTGCACACATTCAGGGTTTTACTATTCATTTTTGTAACTTGTTTTGCATTATTTGGGCCTTTTGAGTAGTGAAGTTACTCTTAGTTAAGAATAACTTTTTATATTGTTAGTAGTATTTCAAGTTGGACTGAAGCAGCTCAGGTTTACTTGATTATCCAGTCATCAGGCTTTTGAGGAAGGTTTATTTGTTCATCTCTCAATCATCATTGTATTGCATTGCATTATATGTTTTAAAACTACAGAGATTCATTTTAATCTAAGTAGTCTGCTATACTGTTATAAATGTCTCATTGATTTACATTACGAGCATCAGAATATCATATTAATATCAGCATCTGCACCAAATTGCATGTTTTTGCTCAGTTTGAGTCTCTGAATAAAACTGAGCTGTTTTTCCCTCCATATTCTCACTATATCAGACTATATAAGTCATAAAATCCTGATGTATCAAATATGATACTCAACAAAAAACACATGCAAATGTATGCAAAATATTTTGCGTAAAGGTTTTCAATAAAATTATTATTACTATTTATTAATTACTATTTATTTGTCAGACTTTGCAAGGATGAAATGTCTTTTATAGGTTATATTTTTTCAACTATTTTGCACCATTATTTATTCTAAATGATTTATCGATGCACATCGCGATTGTGTTAAATTCATGTTCCTTGTAATCTTGAATCAGAATATCTTCTCCTCCCTCTTGCAGCATCTCTTCTCTTCTCTGATGACGAGGGCGGGGCAACCTGTCACTCACATGAGATCCACCAATAGCAAACCACAACCACACAATCAATATCCCACAGACAAAATCAAACCCCGCCCTACATTTGTTCTTGTTCCAGAAGCATTTCACTCGAATATACGGCACAATAGAGAAGAAAAGACTGTTGCAACTTTACAACGGGGTGTTTATATGTAAATGAGGACGTGTTCACAAACTCTTTCTCTCTCGTTCAGCAGGTGCGTCTTTCGCTCTGAGCTGTGATGCTCTTCATGGATTGTAAGATGGTGGATGCTCTTCGTGGCCGGAGGAGGTTGCGGGTGTCTGTCTTTAAGCCGCCCTGCTCGTTCTGGTTTCTGCTGCTGTTCGGTGTCGGAGGACTCGTTCTCTTCATCCACCTGCAGGATCTGTCTGATATGGTGCTACAACAGTCTCCAGGTAAGAAGAAACGGACGATTATGATCAACCATCAACATGTAGAGTGAATTCAGATTGGGATACGTCGTGTGTGCCGTTCGTTCCCAAGCTCATGGAAAAGTTGATGGTTTATTGCTTGTGGTTTTTCTAATGGATGTGGTTTGTGGGTTTTATTTATAAGCTTGCACACAGGGTCCAAAATGTTCTTTTTGCAACATCTGTGAATTGAGAAAATAGCGCTGTAAAAAAGCCATGAAACTTGCATTAGAAATACTTATATTTTTGTCAGAATGAGTTCTCTAGCTGTTTTGTCCTGCTGATTTGTGGCAAACAGCACAAGCTCTGTGTCACTCGTTCACCAGCCAGTGTCTCTGTGCAACACCATCTGTCACAGAAACATCCACAACCATCATGATTTTGCTCCTAATTTTCATTTTTTTGGGGAAGAATGTCTCACCACAGAGAGAATTTTAACCCTTGTAAAGCCTGACATAAAATTATAGTCATTTTTTTTCTTCTTTTTTTTAATAGAACAGTTTATTGAAACTTTAGACAAAATATAAGAAAAAAGTTTGCATATGTGTTTTTTTGTTGAGCATCACATTTGATCAGGCTTTTATGGCTCATATAGTATGATATAATGAGAATATGGAGCTCATACTCAAGGAGCTTAAAGGGGACCTATTATGCCAAATCACAAGATGTAATATAAGTCTCTGGTGTCCCCAGAATGTGTCTGTGAAGTTTCAGCTCAAAATACCCCACAGATCATTTATTATAGCTTGTCAAATTTGCCCCTATTTGGGTGTGAGCAAAAACACGGCTTTTTTGTGTGTATCCCTTTAAATGCAAATGAGCTGCTGCTCCCGGCCCCCTTTCCAGAAGAGGGCGGAGCTTTAACAGCTCGCGCTTCGGTCGCTCAACAACAACAAAGCTGGAGAATCTCACGCAGCCAAAATGAGGATTGTCAGTAACGGTGTTCAGCCTTACATTGTTCAAACCGGAGTCGACACTGATGGAGAGAGTTACAAGTTTTAGACGTTTCTGAATGGTTAGTGGATAAATGTATGTAGTTGCTGTGGAGTTGATTCACACAACTGTTAATCTTTTGTGCAAATCCAGCAGTGCTTGGCAAGTGTTTATTTGGGATCCTGCCTTTATATGGCCCACTTCAGTGTTGGCGAGAGGCTTTAGATACACATGCGGTCAGAAAAACATCTAGCAAACAAAACAGACAACAGGATAATTATTCAGATTTGAATACAATGGATAGATGATGCATTAGAATACTTGATTCAGTTGAGTCAGTTCATGTGTATTTGTGTTTATTTTGGATTATGAGCAGCTGATTGTAAAGGCGTGTAATGTTTTCTTGTCCTATATTTTTGCGCCACTTGTTAGACTTGTTTGCTAACTTTTGAGCGGTAGAGACACATCCCAGTAAAAGCACAGCGTGATAAATCTTGGCTACCGGTGATGATGTGTACCGCGGGGAACGGCTGTGATCATTACCGCAGGACTAGTTTCAGGCGGCACAAGGACACGCTGTAAACACCTGCTGTACGCAACCGTGTTGTGCTTCCAAAATGATGAAAACAAAAACACAGTGATGAACAAACACAGGCTGCGGATGAGCTCGAAAGGGCTCTCTTACAGAGACTCATATGAATCTCAACAGCTCTGCATTTTGACTTTTTGTTTTTGAAACTCTTTTTAGGCAAATTCACTATTTTTACTAGAGCTACCAAAAGAATAATCATGATGAATCTTGTGATTTGTGGTTAATATTACATGTTTAATTTGTTTCTGAATAGAATATGTTTCCCCTTCAGAAGTGAAACAAAACGGACCCAAATGAGTCACCAGTCATCATTTAGAAAGAGATTTTATATCCGTTTAATTTCATATCTTTTTAGGAGAAACAACAGAAATTAAAGAGATCTCATGTTTCTTTTATATGAGGGTATTTTTGTCAGTTTTTAGAAATCACAGAACTGAATGAAGTGGTTACGGTGTCACATTGGGCAACTGTGTTCGCTGTGATAAATATATTTAGCAGCGTTAACATAGTTAATTAATCTTTGGCAGCCATTATTGTTGTCCTCGTATACGCTGGTCATGGGACTTCTGCGCGATTTAATTTGCCTCATTTGTTTTCCCTCAGAGACACAGACTGAAAAGGCATTTTCTTTTATACTATTTTCAAACTAAACACATTTTTCAATAAAGAAAGAAAAAAGGATTATCCTGAAGTGCTCAGAGGACTGTAAAGCCGCTCTCAGCTGGAGCTCAGGAACGCCGCAGCCTTTCTGCTGGTGAACTGGATCAGATGGAGGGAATGAAGGTTGCATAAAAGCGTTCCCGCTGAACTTCAGCATGTTTCCTGAACACTCGTTGTGCTGTAGATATGCTGCTCTTCAACGTTACAGATGTGCTGCAGAAGACACTGTGAAACTGTAGTTCAACAAGCTGCAAATATCCGTGTCCATATCCATTTACAGTCTGAGGTAGCCCTGCTTGGATATTATGAGTAAAACTATTGCTCTATTTTGAAAAATAAACTTTGGAGGTGGGTTCATTTGTTTGTGAGAGTGTATTTTATACTATCATATACAGTTTTGCAACATAAACGGTGCTCAGATTGCATAATTTCATGAACGATGATGGAGAGCAGATCGTTCAGGTTAAATCTGATGTAAACAATGGATAATATATCAATATTTCATGGATTTATTGCTTTTGTCGACAAAAAGTGGACATTTTACCCAAGGTTGACGGATTGGATTCATCTCATGATCGCTATTTCATAACAAAAGTATGAAGTCCCATTTTGATTTTGCGTGTTGTCATTTGCACACCCGACACCGTAGATTGACACTAAACCTTTAGACCTTTCAAATAGTGCTGTCAATCGATTAAAAAAACAATAACTAATTAATCGCAATTTTTTTCCGTAATTAATCACGATTAAAAACTTACTCTCCAAATTAATGTAGAAACAACTTAAAGACAGTATATTTTAAATATTTGTTTAATGGTATCTTTTTATGAATGAAGGCCAGCATCACTGATACTAATACTGGAACTGATGTCTCTATGAAATTGATTTTTTTGAAACATTATAGACATTCAACATTACATTATAACGGAAAGCTATCAATTTCAACATTTATTAGGCTTTAACAACTTTTAATTGAAGCGAACTTCACATAAACTCATTATAATAAATGTCATATTTACCTGTGGCCTTAATTGAATAAAGTTATCAAACACTTTACAGTCTTCACTGCATAAATGATGAATTAAATATGGATTAATACTTATTAAAGCTACAATTTTCTCTGTTACCTTTGTTCTTTGATTAACATTAATGACAGACATCACAGCAACTAGTTTATTAGGCTGCTGTCACTTTAAGAGCTGCCGCTGCTGAACATGACGCGCATCTCATTTTCTCACAACTCTTTAAGTTCATTTAAGATGTTATTTAACTCATTTAAGACTGCTCTTATGAGAATACTCGACAAAATGGGCATTTTGGCATAAATCTGTATGTTATTGTTTGTTCAAGCACGAAAGAGAACGATACTGGCGTGCGTCTTTCTGTGCACACAAGTTGTGTGTGTGTCACATGACACGACATTCACAGACAGCGTGTTCTCGTCTTGTGGCGCTTGAATGGTTTAAAAGCTTTTGCGTGAATAAGAGCGTGATCAAATAATGTAACACTAGCCAAAATATGACGGAAAAAATTAATGCTGTGTTAATTGCATATATATATATATATACACACATATATATATACATATATCTACAGACTGGTTTTCCTCTTGTTTTGATGGGTAGCCAACAATTAGTTGTATTCCAGAAGCACAAATCCTCCACCAAATCTGTCAGTTCTGGTGTACCTCAAGGTTCTGTCCTGGGCCCTCTAATTTTCCCTTTGACAAATAATCAGATGCTATGCGTTAAATTTCCACTGTTATGCTGATGACATACAGATTTATTTTAGCAATCCTCTCACCTCAGTGTTTCCTCCTCCTGTGTTAACAACTTGCATCAAGCGACTCAAGCTTTGGCTGGAGGCAAATCACCTTAAATTTAACTCAGATAAAACTGTATTTACTGATTGGTTCTAAATCGGTTGCGACTAAACTATCTGGCCATCTGTTAGATTTGGATGGTGACCTGATTATGCCCTCTACGACAGTTTGAAACCTCAGTGTTCTTCTCGATTCCACTCTTTCATTTCATGCTCACATTGGTAAAGTGGTAAAGACAGCTTTTTTCCACCTACGTAATATCTCTTGTATTTGATCCTCCCTTAGTCAGCAGGATGCACAGACACGACATTCACAGACAGCACATTCTCGTTTGTCTTGTGGCACTTGAATGGTTTAAAAGCATTTGCGTGAATAAGAGCGTGATCATATAATGTAACGCTAGCCAAATTATGACGCATTAATTGCACATAGTGCCACTATGTGTTGTTTGTTTGCCAGATTTCATTTGTTTGGCTCATTGTACTAAAACACGCAGCATCAGTGCAGGGAGCAAAGCTTTTACTCTCACTGTTTCCGCTCATCTCCCACTCAAGTAATTGTTTAAGGACAATCAAGGAATTGCCATGGGAATGCCGTAGCTGACGGCAGAGAGAAATTACCAGCAAAAATTGGGAGCAGGGAGCGTTTCCTGTACATTGTGGGTTAAGAGCGATTTCTCAGCCTCAGCAGGACACGCCACACTCACAAAGAGGAGTCGCGGCCTTTTGAAGCGCACAGAGATGTTTCATTGCTGCGAATTGCTTTCATTGAACTTCATTCTTCCAGCGCTCGGATTCATCTCCGCCAATAGCCGTGCCGACAAAACACAGCCTCCCCGGCCTCATAAGGTCAAATGCTTTCTCTAACAGCTCTGTTAGCGAGAGAGCCGCTCTTGAGGGACGGATCGTGCGCCGCTAATCAGGAGCGCCGGCTCTTCTGCGCCGCTCAGGTGTCGAGATCAACTGCAGCCAATCAGAATCCACTCCACTTCAGCGCTGAATGAGATTGCTTTTATGCAGGCACTGCCGCGGACCTCATGACATCTGGGGAGTACAATAACATCAGCCGTCTAAACACAACAGGCCTGAGAGACGCAGAGAGATTACAACCGCATCTCTGGGGGAATCTGGACGAATTACGGGACTTAATTAAAGGAAAAGTACTGAAGTCATATGACAGCTGTGTGTGAGGAACAGATGCTGATATACATGATTACCTGTAGGGTAGATAAAATAATGATGATCATCTATCTATCTATCTATCTATAGATGATCTATCTATCCATCTATCTATTGATCGATTGACGATCGTTCTATCTATCTATCTATTGATTGATGGATGAATGATCGGTCTATCTATCTATCTATTGATCGATGGATGAATGATCGGTCTATCTATCTATCTATTGATCGATGGATGAATGATCGATCGGTCTATCTATCTATTGATCGATGGATGAATGATCGGTCTATCTATCTATCTATTGATCGATGGATGAATGATCGGTCTATCTATTGATCGATCAATGGATGATCTATCTATCTGTTGATCGATCAATGGATGATCGGTCTATCTATTTATCTATTGATCGATCGATGGATGATCGGTCTGTCTATTGATCGATTTATGATCGTCTATCTATCTATTGATCGATGGATGGATGATTGGTCTATCTATCTATCTATCGATGATCTATCTATCTATCTATCTATCTATCTATCGATGGATGGATGGATGATCGGTTTATCTATCTATCTATCTATCTATCTATTGATCAATGGATGGATGATTGGTCTATCTGTTTATCTATTGATCGATCATCATTGAATGATCGGTCTAACTATCTATCTATTGATTGATCGATGGATGATCAGTCTGTCTATCTATCTATCTATCTATTGATCGATGGATGATTGGTCTATCTATCTATCTATCTATCTATTGATCGATGGAAGGATAATCAGTTTATCTATCTATCTATCTATCTATATATCTATCTATCTATCTATCTATCTATCTATCTATCTATCCATCCATCCATTGATGATTGGTCTGTCTATCTATCTATCTATTGATCTATTGATGATCGGTCTATCTGTTTATCTATCTATTGATCAATGGATGGATGATCGGTTTATCTATCTATTTATCTATCTATTGATCGATGGATGGATCATCGGTCTATCTGTTTATCTATCTATTGATCGATCGATCTATCTATCTATCTATCTATCTATCTATCTATCTATCTATCTATCTATCAGCAAAACTGTTTTGTGAATGATCTTTAACTACACATGTTGTCATGTGAACAACTAGTCTGTAACTTTGCATTGATTAAGGCTCATGAGTATTAAACCAATAACTCATGATTTGAAAATTATTCTTGAACTTTTTGACTGAATGATAAAAAAAATAATTGATTCAGAAGAGTCACTCGTTTGTGAATCAGACTGCACTGGACATGAACATCCTCTGTTTTGAGTATGTTCAGTCAGCTGTACCATTAAATGTTTAGATTATGCTTAAAACACACAAAAAAAGTGTTTAATTCAAAATATATTGTTTAAAAACAATATTGCTTCTCAAGTAAATATATCTGTTTTTTAGAATGTTTAGATATTTTTTATTGGAAAACAAGAAAGAAAAATAATGGGCACTAATATAACGAGAGTTTCTTGCCTTTTTTCGTCAGTGATCTTCGGTACGGCCTAACAGGTGTTCACACAGAGCTCATGTTTCACATGATTACAGAACAGAAGCGTCCTTATGCTTTACTTGAGGACTTTTTTCTCCCTTCTCAGTCTTACCTCTCTCTTTCTCTCTCGCTCTAATCATCATTCAGGGACCTTGTATTGACTTTCCTCGGATACAACCTTGTAATCCGCCGAGACGCTCTGTTTACTTCTGATCTGTACATAAAACACTACAAATTGGACAAAAGGCAGCTTTCTTTATTTGAAACGGCTCCACAATTAAATCATGGCCATGCAAGAAAAACCCCATGATGAGAGCCTGACATGTCCTAATAGCCCATCAGCTGCTCTGCGACGATGTGAGGAATCGCGAATGAGAGAGATTTGGGTGTTTAGGTTCCTGGTGTGTGAACGGCACTAACTAACCCATGAGAGATGATTATAAACGGGTCTGATACCACTGACAAACAGTGAGTGAACAAACTCGCCTTGCAATAAATCACTAACTTTAAGTATGAGCAAAACTAACAGTGATGCTTGTCTTAGTAAACACCACTAATATGGTTTCAAATATGATTTTAAACCCAATGGAAATGATTCAATCTGTAATGATCATAATGTTTTTAAAACCAAGCACAACTGTGTTCATTCCACCAAATTACGCTAAATTATTCTCGTTCCAGTGAATTCTGCTGAAATCTCTTATTTAGGAAAAGATTAGTTATATTCGAGAAGCTTTGCTGTTTTTAGTAATGTGACACCTCCCAGAATGCAACAGGTTTTCAGTGTATCTCAGGGTCAAATATAAGGTTTGGCATAATGAAGTTAGAGCTCTTGTCTGTCCTTCCCCAGCAGGAAATTCAGGAGAACAGTGTGTGCTGTTGTGAGTCTGGGAAGTGAATTTGATCCGTGTCACATCGAGCTTCAGTAATCCCTCCATCTGTCTATGTTTGTGAAACTCAATTTATCCACCTCTTCATGTAATTAAAGCACACTGATGACCCACAGCAGAGAGTCGAACCTGTCCTGATCCTGATGATGGGAATATAGGAATATATTGTTTTGGAGAGTCCTTTGTCTTTCGTTTCTCCTCCTTCCTCATGTCTTTATTTCGTTCAGAGGTGGTTTGTGTTGAACCGGTTTCATTAGGCTCCGGTGGAAGGAGCAGATCTCAGACATAAGCAGTTTTGTCCCTAATGTGAAAACAGCCAGTGTTATTTTAACAGACATGTATTGACAGCGACTCCACATGGTGTGAATAACAAACCCCTGCGTGTGTGTGTGTGATTAGTTAGTCTTGCCAACCGTAGCAGAAATGGTACTTTATTCTGACACTTATTATTGTTGGAACAGGTCAGCATCTCTTAAAATTCACCAGAGAACAACAGTCGATGTTTACTAATTTAACTGT
Source organism: Mylopharyngodon piceus (assembly GCA_039654765.1). Taxonomy (NCBI): domain Eukaryota; kingdom Metazoa; phylum Chordata; class Actinopteri; order Cypriniformes; family Xenocyprididae; genus Mylopharyngodon; species Mylopharyngodon piceus. Next base: position 33,389,444 of record CM077458.1, on the reverse strand, counting down.
AGATGTAGAGTAAATTTTTGAGAAGCATTGCTATTTATTTTATTTTATTTTATTTTGTTTTGTTTTATTATTTTTTTGTTTTATTTATTTAGTTTTATTTTATTTTATTTTATTTATTTTATTTTCAGAACTAACAGTGATGCATTTCTTAGCAAACACCACTAATATAAGACAAAATATTTGAGAAGCATTGCAATTTTTATTTTATTTTATTTTATTTTATTTATTTTATTTTATTTTATTTTATTTTATTTAGTTTTTTATTTTATTTTATTTTATTTTCAAAACTAACAGTGATGCTTGTTTTAACAAACACCACTAATATAAGACAATATATTTGAGAAGCATTGCCATTTTTATTTTATTTTATTTTATTTTATTTTATTTTATTAGTTTATTTTATTTATAATTGTATTTTTTATTTTATTTTTATTTTATTATTTTATACATTTCTTAGCAAACACCACTAATATAAGACAAAATATTTGAGAAGCATTGCCATTTTTATTTTATTTTATTTTATTTTTTTATTTTATTTTATTTTATTTTATTTTCAAAACTAACAGTGATGCTTGTTTTAGCAAACACCACTAATATAAGACAATATATTTGAGAGGCATTGCAATTTATTATTTTATTTTTTTATTTTATTTTATTTTATTTTATTTTATTATTGTATTTTATTTTATTTTGTTTTATTTATAATTGCATTTTTTATTTTATTTTTATTTTATTATTTTCAAAACTAACAGTGATACATTTCTTAGCAAACACCACTAATATAAGACAAAATATTTGAGAAGCATTGCTATTTATTTTATTTTATTTGATTTGATTTTATTTGATTTGATTTATTTTTTTTTCAAAACTAACAGTGATGCTTATTTAGCAAACACCACTAATATAAGACAATATATTTGAGAAGCATTGCAATTTATTATTTTATTTTATTTTATTTTCAAAACTAACAGTGATGCATTTCTTAGCAAACACCACTAATATAAGACAAAATATTTGAGAAGCATTGCTATTTTATTTTATTTAGTTTCATTTTGTCATTCTAGGTTCATTTAAATATATTCTTGCTTACAATGTTATTCAAAAAGCAGACAATTATACTATTAATCACTAATATTTGTATGACATTTACTTGTAAAGCAAAAGTTTATGACCAGGCCTGTGCCTCACAAACATTGTCTAGTAGAACTCCAGATAACAGTAATGGAGTGGACTGAACATCTATCGGCCTTTCATTCTCAGTCTCTCTCTGTCCCTGCAGAGAAAAGACCTTGAGAACAGCTGATCCAGTGATCTGCTCTAAGCCCGAATCGCCTCTGAAGAGCTCTCATGACAAAACTGTAATTTCTTCTCAGCTGTAATGAAACATAAAGAATAACATGTTCTTTTATATAGAATCAGAGACTCCAAAGAGGAAGATATCGTCCCACCCTACATTGATCTCAATGAATGATACTGTTCCACTCAGATTACAGATGTAAAAACAGCATTTCATGTTGACTTTAAAGCATAAAGGTCTCCATAGCTTGTGTTTGGGATTTATCAGTTTAAAATCAACGTTTGGAGTCGGCAGGCCGCAGCTGTGACCTGCTGTTATCGAGCTCTTTGAGGACGGGGATAAGCACCACTCAACACTTCCCGTCTGCACACAATACATTCAATCTACCCCTCTCTGTATGGGCCGCTCTAGTCCTTCACAAAAACCCACCGAGTCATGGCCTACTGCTAGTTAATAACTCTAGTCCATCAGTGCTGTCTGAATCTGACAACAGGATTGAATCATTACCATGACTCCTCTTTCGTAATTCATCATCAGACGTTGACTGCCGGACGAAAACAGGGAAGTCAAGATTGTAGGAACATTAAGCTTGATTTTGCATAACAGATTTTGTGTAAAAGACCTGAGATGGGAGCTGTGGAAAACAGAATGCACATTACAGAAAACTGCATTCAATGATGGACATCACAAAGATGTTGGAGTAAAAAAAACACAAGGGTTTGTGGAAATTAAGGTCCTTCATTTGAGAAAAATGTCAACTTTTGCTGCTTATTTTAACCAAGAACTGTCCATTTTATTTTATTTTATTTTATTTTATTTTATTTTTTTATTTATTTTCAAAACTAACAGTGATGCATGCTTTGGCAAACACCAGTAATATAAGACAAAATATTTGAGAAGCATTGTATTTTAATTTTTTAATTTCTATTTTATTTTATTTTTTATATTTTTTATTTTATTTTATATTTGAATTTTATTTTTTTTACTTTTTATTTTTATTTTATTTATTTTTTTATTGTATTTTTTATTATTATTATTATTTTATATTTATTTATTTATTTATTTATTTATTTATTTTTACATGTTTATTCAGCATTAATATGGTCGAAGTAATTTTATTTTTTTTATTTTATTTTATTTTATTTATTTTCAAAACTAACAGTGATGCATGCTTTGGCAAACACCACTAATATAAGACAAAATATTTGAGAAGCATTGTATTTTATTTTTTTAATTTTTATTTTATTTCATTTTTTTTATTTTTTTTATTTATTTTTATTTTTTATTTTAATTTTATTTACTTTTATTTTTTATTGTATTTATTTTTTATTATTATTATTTTTATATATAATTATTTATTTTTACATGTTTATTCAGCATTAATATGGTCAATTTTATTTTATTTTATTTTATTTTATTTTTTAATTTTATTATTTTATTTTCAAAACTAACAGTGATGCTTGTCTTAGCAAACACTACTTAAAGAGATTGACCAACCACAGTTAGCTTTTTTCTATGTATATATGTATGTGTGTATATAATAATAATAATAATAATAATAATAATAAATAATATAAAATGTTAATAATATATATATATATATATATATATTAAGTTTGTGCACAATGTGCATGAGACAAACTGATACATACTTGATGCAATTATGTCCCAAAACATTCCTGATGATAAATCCAGTGTTTGCAGCTGCAGGTTTGTTGAGGTATATTGTTAAAGAATGCCATTTGTTGAGACTGTGACGGCCGGAGAGCGTCTGGAGCAGGTTCTGCCCTGACTGTCTGTAAGCTCGTTCACTTTGACAGGGTCCTGACCACTTCCGTCCCCTGCGGGCCGCTGTCTACCTGACGGGACGTTCTGTCGTCTGAAGAACGACCAATTAATCAGCTGCAGAGCGGCTGTTAGAGAGCGTTAAAGGAGGCGTGTTATGAGAAATACAATCTTTGAATTTTTAAATTTAGAGTTACTGTGTCAACATGCAATTTCCTCCTCATTTGGACCATTTGAGCGGCACATTCCTGTTTGTTTTATGAATCTCTCACAGTGTGATGAGCTTTAAAAAGAGGCTGTTATTGAAGTATGGAGCAGATAGAAACTATATTAGACTTGACAGCTACTCATTCTGCATGTGAGGAGTGTTGGAGTGTTTGCAGAAGCTGTTTTTTGCTGCTGTGACTTTAAGACTTTAATTCAGGGTTGGGCAAAAATCCGATTGAAGAACGGCTCCCTCTCAGTTCATGAGTGTGAATTGGCCACAAACACACAGAATGATGAATTGAATTTTGCATTGCAATGACAGGAAGAAGAATTTACTGAATTTACAAGAAATTCAGCAGAATTTCATTAGTCCAACATAACAACAGAATGTGCCAGAATAGAAAATGTCTTTGTCTGTTTAAGGTTTTTCTGCTTGAGGAAAAAACAGATATATTATATTTTATATCTTTCTGCGTATTCTAAATATACATTTCTTTTTATTTCTTTTTTATTATTACATTTCTTTTTTATTATTATTTCCTGTTTATGTTTATTTATTAATTCATATATTTTTATTCAGATTTTTGTGTGTATATATATATATATATATAATATTATACTATATATTATATTTATATTATATTATATTTGTATTTATAAGTTTATTTAAAAAAATATAAATAATATAAAATGTTATTTATATATATATATAAAAGAAATAATAAATTTCTTTATGCATATTTCAAATATATGCCAAAAGATTTTTTTTAATCTTTTTATTATCATTTCCTGTATATTTATTAATTTATCTATATATATATTTTTTTTTCTGATATATATAAATTATATGAAAATATAAAAATAAATAATAAATTTCTTTATGCATATTTCAAATATATGCCAAAAGAATGTGTTTTTATCTTTATATTATCATATATATATATATATATATATATATATTTTTTTTTTTTTTTTTCTTAGAGGTGGCATTTCAAACATTGATTATTAATATAATCCATAGTTTGTGAAAAAGCTACATAATGTGTATGACTTTTTTATGGGTAATTCATACCGAAAAATTAAATATATTATTAAAAACTATACTTATAGCAATTTGTCTTTGAAATAAAGAATAATATGCTACCCGTTTCACTGAGTTCAGACGCCCATCTCCGAGAGGAAACACACCAGCAGGGTTTGAGTCTCCAATTTTAGGTAACCGTAGCCGTGTATATTTTTGAAGATTCCCAACATGTTTTTTTGGGTTTCAGTGTGTTTTGAGGTTGTTTTGTCAGATGTAAAAAAGCCTCACAGGAGGAAAGCTCAAGCAGAGCAGGTAAACAGGTTTTGAGCGTCACAACACCCGGGGAGCCTGTTCATAAAGTGAAGAGCTGGAATAGTTGCATAAGCACCTGTCTGTCTGTCTGTCGGTCCTCTGAGGCTGTCGTAGTTTTTCAGAGTTGGCCTGCCTGTCAGGAAACTTGTCTTTCAGCATGGCAGGTGCCCATGAGAAACAAAGTTAGTATGCTTGTCTTTAGCAAGGAGACACTTCAGAGTGCTCATTTTCCAGCGATATGAAACAGAGAGCGGCGGCTCAGTTAGCATCTCCCCACAGACTAGAGCGAGGCAACAACACACAGCCGAGGATAAAAGCCTGTGTGACAGAGAGAGCGTGTGTTTGTGTGGATGACAGAAGCGCCGGCGTGTAACGCATCCTTCTCTCAGCTTTGAAACGTATCTGTGTGGCAGAACAGACTCGGATCGACCCTAATGAGCAGATGACGTGTGCGGATACACGTGAACTTCATGCCAAGCGCTTCAGTGAGGAAACACAACAGCTCATTGTCATGCAGCAAAGCCTGAGGAAATGATACTTCTTAATTATGTGCAGACACTCATCTGTTGCATTTCTCGTAGACATCGAAATCTCAATAAGGGGTTTCAGAGGTATTGGTGCTTTAGCACTGAAGATGATTTAAATGAAACAAATCATGTCAATGTCCCATGTTTATGGAAGCTTGTTTCCGCCATGAAATAAAAAATAAAAAAGGTAATTGTGACTTTTTATCTCATAATTATGACTTTTTTTCCACAATTGCGAGATATAAAGTCAGAATTGTGAGTTATAAAGTCAGAATTGCGAGATATAAAGTCAGAATTGCGAGATATAAAGTCAGAATTGTGAGTTATAAAGTCAGAATTGCGAGATATAAAGTCAGAATTGCGAGATATAAAGTCAGAATTGCGTGATATAAAGTCAGAATTGTGTGATATAATGTCAGAATTGAGAGATATAAAGTCAGAATTGTGAAATATAAAGTCAGAATTGCGAGATATAAAGTCAGAATTGTGAGATATAAGGTCAGAATTGAGAGATATAAAGTCAGAATTGTGTGATATAAAGTCAGAATTGCGTGATATAAAGTCAGAATTGCGAGATATAAAGTCAGAATTGTGAGATATAAAGTCAGAATTGCGTGATATAAAGTCAGAATTGTGAGATATAAAGTCAGAATTGCGTGATATAAAGTCAGAATTGTGAGATATAAAGTCAGAATTGCGAGATATAAAGTCAGAATTGTGAGATATAAAGTCAGAATTGCGTGATATAAAGTCAGAATTGCGTGATATAAAGTCAGAATTGTGTGATATAATGTCAGAATTGAGAGATATAAAGTCAGAATTGTGTGATATAAAGTCAGAATTGTGAAATATAAAGTCAGAATTGCGAGATATAAAGTCAGAATTGTGAGATATAAGGTCAGAATTGAGAGATAAAGTCAGAATTGCGAGATATAAAGTCAGAATTGCGTGATATAAAGTCAGAATTGTGTGATATAATGTCAGAATTGAGAGATATAAAGTCAGAATTGTGTGATATAAAGTCAGAATTGTGAAATATAAAGTCAGAATTGCGAGATATAAAGTCAGAATTGTGAGATATAAGGTCAGAATTGAGAGATATAAAGTCAGAATTGTGTGATATAAAGTCAGAATTGTGAGATATAAAGTCAGAATTGTGAGATATAAAGTCAGAATTGCGTGATATAAAGTCAGAATTGCGTGATATAAAGTCAGAATTGTGTGATATAATGTCAGAATTGAGAGATATAAAGTCAGAATTGTGTGATATAAAGTCAGAATTGTGAAATATAAAGTCAGAATTGCGAGATATAAAGTCAGAATTGTGAGATATAAGGTCAGAATTGAGAGATATAAAGTCAGAATTGCGAGATATAAAGTCAGAATTGTGAGATATAAGGTCAGAATTGAGAGATATAAAGTCAGAATTGTGTGATATAAAGTCAGAATTGCGTGATATAAAGTCAGAATTGAGAGATATAAAGTCAGAATTGAGAGATATAAAGTCAGAATTGTGTGATATAAAGTCAGAATTGCGAGTTATAAAGTCAGAATTGCATGATATAAAGTCAGAATTGAGAGATATAAAGTCAGAATTGTGTGATATAAAGTCAGAATTGAGAGATAAAGTCAGAATTGCGAGTTATAAAGTCAGAATTGTGAGATATAAAGTCAGAATTGCGAGTTGTAAAGTCAGAATTGCGAGTTGTAAAGTCAGAATTGTGTGATATAAAGTCAGAATTGCGAGTTATAAAGTCAGAATTGTGAGATATAAAGTCAGAATTGCGAGTTATAAAGTCAGAATTGCGAGTTATAAAGTCAGAATTGTGAGATATAAAGCCAGAATTGTGAGATATAAAGTCTGAATTGTGTGACTTAAAGTCAGAATTGCATGATAAAAACTTGCAGTTGCGAGAAAAAAAGTCAGAATTGCGACTTTATATCTTGAGATTCTGACTTTATAACTCGCAATTGCGAGTTTTTATCATGCAATTCTGACTTTGTCACACAATTCAGAAAACAAGACAATCATTTTTTTTTTAGAGTGTGGACTACTTTTATTGTCCTTTTTGGAGCTTTACTGCTCTTATTAATGATATGCATTTGTTATTTGGGACAAATAAACATTTTTTTTTTAAATTCATGTTGATTTGGAATGGCATGAGAGTGAATAAATGATGAGAGAAGTCCCATTTTTGGTTGATAATCTGCTGGTAAGGAGCTGTAGTGATGATCATACTGATCTTTGAGAAGCTGTAAAGTCTTGACGCTGCATGAATCTAGAAGATTGTCTATAAAGCAGGTTCTTCACTGACACAGGGGTGGCTCAGCTCTCTAAGACGTGAAGGAAGGTCAAAGGTCGGCGGTCTCCGTAATCTTCTTAAACCTCTGAAACGAAGCCTTCATCTCAAGAGCAGTACATGTCTCTGTCTGTCTGCGGTGTCTCTGGTCCTGATCTCCTGAGAACACAAAGATGGACCATCCAGGGCGATAAGAAACTGTCAGCTGCTAAAAGGCGATTTGCTGATGTGGGGTGTTGAAAACTGATCCACGGGAAGGACTGAGAGATGCTTATCTTCTGAATGACAGACGGAGAGAGAGAAAAACCTAGTGAGCTGCTTACACTGACAGCATTTTAAGGCACCATGGCTGCGCTCTCATCACGAAAATTGTTGCAAAAGGTAGACAGCATAATTATGTTGCTCTCACTGAAAGAAATGACATTTTTGCCTTATTTTAAAGTGCCCCATTATGCTTTTTCGAATATTATCTTTTATGTAGTGTATAATATACCTGTTTGTGAATGAAAAAGGTCTGCAAAGTTTTAAAGATCAAATTGCACGACAAATGATGTTATTGTCTCCTCAAAAAAGGAATCGAATTTAAACTGCCAAAACAAGTTGTTAGTTCCAGTCTCCTTTCCTGTTACATACCTACATATGATTCCAGCCTATGGTCTTCATTGGCTGCCAGCAAACAGCGTCTGCTTTGCCTTTGACCAATCAGAGCAGACCAATCACAACAGACTGGGCCGTCTGACCAATCAGAGCAGAGCAGGCTTGCGGAAAGGCGGAGTTTAGAGAGACCGAATCTTCGAACAAACCGTTTTCAGACTCTTTGAGAAATGAGGTGATGTGCAATGTATATTATGAGAAAATTAAATTAGCAACCCTGGCCAAGTTACACTGCAAAAAGGATTTTCTTACTTTCTTAATTTTCTGTTATAAATATATAAAAATTCTTAAATCAACATTTACTTGAGAAGGTTTACATTTATAATCTACACTGTAAATTATACATATAAACCTACTTCTATTTCATTCAGTACTCAAAAAGTTTTACTTAATATTTCTGTTGTGCATTTTTAAGCTTGTTAAACTATCAAGTTGTCATCATAGCAACATCCTAATGTCAATCTCCATCAGAATCAATTGAGCTGCTGCCTTTGAAGACCTTTCCAATCCAGTCACTTATAAGGTTCCATCTCAGCAGGCAGCTGACTGGGTTTTGGAACGGAGCTGGTGTGTATGTGACAGAAAGAGAGAGAAACAGCTGGCACACGAACTGCTTCAGACAGCCAAAACCGCCAACAGCCGAAAGGAGAGTTCATCATCATCTTTATTACACCTCACGCTACACAAAAGAGAAATGTGTGAGAGAAAGATAGAGAGACAAGCGAACAAGCGAGAGCAGATAGAAAATACAAAGTGAAACAGGGAGATAAACACAGATAAAGAGAGACATGGGATTTTATCTCAAGAGAAAAGAGAGAGAGAGAGGAGGGAATACAGAGCAAAAGATGAATGGAGGGAGGAAAGATGATAAAATGGGTGCCAACCTAAAGCGAAGGGATATTTCACAACTGATCATGACCTCAGATCATCAGCTGCCTTCAGGTCCTCCTGGGAATGTCCTACTAACAAGCTTCCCTGCTAGCAAAGATGGTTAACTGGGAATGTTCTGGCAAGGTTCTCTCAAAGTTCCTGTAACGTTCTTCCAGTAACATTAATTGAACGTTCATTCAAAGTTATGTGGTCTTTAATTATGTTCTCTTAACATTAGGAGAAAAACGTTTATGCAGCGTAATTTCTGAAACGTTTTAGTTGGCCATTTGTCTAACATTTTCTAAATGTTATACTAGAATGTTTAGAGAACATTCACATGTAACATTCCCAAAATGTTTGCAGAATGATAAAATGGAATGTTTCCTCAACTTTGCATAACCAAGAAAAAAAAAATGTTTTTAAACAATTAAAAAAACGGGATGTTTTGAACGTTCTTAGAACATTCTGAAATAACATTCTCATAACTTAATTGGAACATTATAGTACGGAGCCCCACACATGACATGCAAGGAAAAAAAGTAAATTGTACACACGGTTTACTATTTCGTTCCCTCGATTTTCTAAATCTCACGGGCGATTTACTATTTCGTTCCCTCAATTTGCTGAATCATGTGGACGGTTTACTATTTCATTCCCTCGATTTGCTAAATCAGGTGCACGATTTACTATTTCATTCTCTCGATTTGTTAAATCCCGCAGGCGATTTACTATTTCGTTCCCTCGATTTTCTAAATCACGCGGACGATTTACTATTTCGTTCCCTTGATTTGCTAAATCCCACGGGTGATTTACTATTTTGTTCCCTCGATTTGCTAAATCACGTGGACGATTTACTATTTCGTTCCCTCGATTGACTAAATCGTGCAGGCGTTTTAATATTTCGTTCCCTCGATTTGCTAAATCAGGCACACGATTTACTATTTCGTTCTCTCGATTTGCTAAATCGCGCGGACGATTTACTATTTCTTTCCCTTGATTTGCTAAATCCCACGGGCGATTTACTATTTCGTTCCCTCGATTTGCTAAATCACGTGGACGACTTACTATTTCGTTCCCTCGATTTGCTAAATCCCACCGGCGATTTACTATTTCATTCCCTTGATTGGCTAAATCGTGCGGGCGATTTACTATTTCGTTCCCTCGATTTGCTAAATCACGTGGACGATTTACTATTTCTTTCCCTTGATTTGCTAAATCCCACGGGCAATTTACTATTTCGTTCCCTCGATTTGCTAAATAGCGTGCACAATTTACTAATTCGTTCCCTCGATTTGCTAAATCGCATGGACGATTCACTATTTCGTTCCCTCGATTTGCTAAATCAAGCGCATGATTTACTATTTCGTTCCCTCAATTGGCTACATCACACGGAAGATTTACTAATTCGTTCCCTTGTTTTAGAAATCGTGCGCACGATTTAGCAAATCAGGGGAACGAATTAGTAATTTAGTAGTCTGCTAAATTGGAACAACTAATTTTGTACTTAATGCACTTTAATTGTGCGGAAGTAGTGCTGAGGTCCAACTAAAGATGTACTTAAGTATATTTGATTGTGCTAAAGTGGAACTATTGCAAATATACTTTAGGTAAACTTTAAATATCTTGCATTTAAAGACTGATATTATACAAAGATCATACAATTCTTATTAATAGTGATTAAAACACTTTTTAGGCATAATATTAAGAAATGTGCATTGCGCAATAAAGAAATACTCCAAATAAAGTTTATTTATAATTTTATATTAGTAAGTCTTAAGTGATATGTCAATAAATATCTTAATGGATTTGAAGTATACTTAGTATGAAATAAATGTATTTTAAATAGATTTTTGTATAGTTCTTTTTTTCCCCCCTTTACACTAGGGGAGTGCTAGAATGAATGAATGAGCACTATGTGTTAAAAAAAAAGCATGGATACAGTCTCAGGTTGTCTTCAATAGACTGAGGAATCCAATTTTCTGCTCTTCACAACAAAAAAAGCCATTAAAGGTCTCAGTTGTTGGCAGAGAGAATGAATTAGTCACAAAGACGACGTTCAAGGCCAGAGACTGCATTCCTGTGGCTTTTCCCAACAGACTGAAGGATGTCGATCCATAACCAGCAGTAATATGCGATGAAATTCATACGCATGCTAGTTTGTGTCCTTTCTGTGGCTGTAATTTAATATACTTAATCTTTAATCTACTTGTTGACTTAGAGAGGAAGCTAGAGATGCTCAATTAACTTAATCGTTGTTGTTGTTGTTGTTATAGGAGCAATTTTTATGTTTTCATGTTAATCACGTTTATCTTCAGTTTGTTGTGCCCTCTACAGGACAGGTGATGTATTAAAGCCACAGGTGTTTCCATCAGCACATGCTCTCCAGATCAATGTTTTTGTGCATATTCCTGTAATGTCACTTCTATTTTTACTGTGTCAACATGAAAACTCATTTTCCAACCCAAATTTGACATAAAACTGGTTACAGTGATTTCAGGGAAAATTCACACCGTAAACTTTCTCCCAGCAGATCTGGACTGACCCTGTTTTCACTGACTTTCTATTTTTCCGCCTCGCTGTTCAAAAACAAGTAAATAAATAAAAAGTCTGTCAGATGGCTCTTCAAGCAAAACAAAGTACTGGAGAAACAGAAGAAGCATGTCAAACCCTCTTTCTGTCATCTTTACACCTGTTTACACTGCAGATGAATTCTATATGCTTGTTTATGTTTATAAAAGCAAAAGGCTGTAAAGACACATTCATCACCAGCTTCTCTTATCTGCTTTGATTTTACTGAAAAAACAGTCATATTACCATGGTTTATTCTTTAGATAAGTACAGTATCTACTAGGGGTGTGACGAGATCTCGTGAGATTAAAATTTGACAAGATTTCTCGTCGAGTTGAAAAGCTGTCTTGTGATATTGCCATGACTGAGTGTAAGGGTGAAATTAGGATAGAATATGCCACCGCTACCTTTAAATTACGCTTCCACTGTCGTTTTGCTTTTTATAGAAATAAAAACCATTTAATTCAGTTGGATAACAGTCGCTTAAATTACATCCAGCTCATCCAACACAAGCTGCACAGTCGTACATAGTGCAGCAGGAATCAGAGTTCACTGATCACGTGACGAGAAGTGTCGAGATGACTGACAAGACGATAGCGGAGGATTAGCATCTGACAAATGTCTTATCTTGTAGAATGCACACTCAGCACTGCCGCTCCCTATTCACAGAGTACCCGCGATCGCGAAATCGAAAGCGAAAGTAAAACGCGAGCGCACATTCAAATGCAATTTCAAAACCCCACATTTTGAAAGCAGCTCCCTGATGCATGCAAATATCTCCCAATATGAAAGCTATTTTAGGCTGGGCTGTGTAGTTGTAACCATCTCTCAGCTCCTATTTGCACTTTGAATATTGAGAGATACTTTGATTATGGTTGCACTTATTATTTGCACTTAATAAGACTAAAAGAAAACTGTTATTCATTTTTATTTATACTGTTTTTATTTCTATGATCAGTTTGTAGAAAGGAGTTCAGTTAGGAGGACAAAAAATCTAGAAGCTCATAAATCATGTACAGTAAGGTCTGAAGAGACTCATATGAAATCATACAGGAGAGAAGCCAGTCAGTTGAGTTTGTGGCAAAACCTTTTACAGTGCTTGAGTATTGTTGTCTTTTACGGCATGATAATTCATAATCAGAAAGTAGAACTGAAATGACATTCATTACAAGATGATTAGTTAAAACATTTCAAATGCACCTGCAGACTATTTTTCTATTTCGTCATTGAGGATTTCTTAAAAATACTGTGTAAAAATCTCGTCTTATCTCGTCTCATTGGCTAACTGTCTTGTTACACCCCTAGTATCTACCATGGTATATATCAGAGTACCATGGTATTACTATCTGATACCACTATAGCATGGTACAGTACTTTTTGTAAGTTACTGTAGCTGCTGTAGTCTTTACAGTCTCTTAATGCGTTTGTGAGGGTACTTTACAGCGGTGTTCTTCTGCTTTGGCGGAGAGCCATTGTCTGTTTAAATTCAGATGAGGTTTGGATAATGGAGCTCAGACCGTTAACAACCATCCAGACAAATTGAGCTGCTCACCACTGATTTCTTATTCTCTGTGATGTGAGTGAGAGCCGGAGGTCTTTTCTGCAGCATAATCTCAGCCAAAGTACTGACAGCAAAACCATGCGGGTTGTGTACAGTGAGTTATCGAAATGTGTTAATATTTCATTTAGGCAAAACTGGAGAGCTGGCACTCGTGCGATTTATTCCCTGGAAGTTCTGCAGGATGCTTCTGTTTGAACGGAAATTATTCCAGGACGTCTTAAGGCCTGTTCACACCAAGAACAATAACTATATCAGCGTCCAAACCAACGCACAATGTTGTTCTGTTTATTATTATAAGTGCTGCAGTTTTGTTGTCTGACGTTTTAAATGCTCAAGCTCTTTAAAGTGTGATGGATTCTGATTGGCTGCCAAAGTTTTTATCATTCATCAGCTGGAAAAAAACAGCTTTGAATGTGATTTAGCTCGGTGTGAACGGGCCTTTATGACTCTTGTTGCCTGATTCCCAACTAAAATAACCCCACCATAAACATCTAAATTGTACTTTTATACAGCTGTTCAATAAACATCAAGTTGAATAACTTACATTTTAGACACAATATTGACATTATTTTTGCTCTGCCAAAGAAAATATTCCAAACTAATTCAGAGCAATATCAACTGTAACGCATTTCTGAGCAACAAACAAGCTCTGTTGGTTTAGTGACTCGCTCACAGAGACTCATTTAGTTTCTGAATGAATCAGTGTTTTGAACGAATTGGTTGAGTAAATGATTCAGTGGTTCGTTCACAAAGACTCATTTCATTCCAGAATGAATCAGTATTTTGAATAAATCAGTTAAGTAAATGATTCCGGTTAAGTAAATGATTCAATGGCTCGCTCACAAAGACTCTTTTTGTTCCTGAATGAATCAGTATTTTGAATAAATCAGTTAAGTAAATGATTCCGGTTAAGTAAATGATTCAATGGCTCGCTCACAAAGACTCTTTTTGTTCCTGAATGAATCAGTATTTTCAACGAATCGACTGAGTAAATGATTCAATGGCTCACTCACAAAGACTCATTTTGTTCCTGAATTGATCAGTGTTTTGAACTAATCGGTTGAGTAAATGATTCAGTGGCTCACTCACAAAGACTAATTTTGTTCCTGAATGAATCAGTGTTTTGAATGAATTGGTTGAGTAAATTATTCAATGGATCGCTCACAAAGACTTATTTAGTTCCTGAATGAGTCAGTGTTTTGGATATAAATGACTCGTCGCCACCTACTGGAGACAAATGGTTCCAGTGTGATCGGCAAATGCCGATTTTTTGCGCATTTTACTGAAAATTGCTCTGAATGTAAGTGTTCTGACAGTGTATTCAGTGTCTATTTGATTCGATGTCAAAACAACAAAAATTACAACTTTAAAATCTCGGGTAAATGTGGTTATTTTACATTGTTGTGTTTATGATGATCTTTTGTAGTTAAGAGTGTTTTGTACTACCGGTGGTCTGTTAGTAGTTGGTCTAATTGTCCGTGTGTGTCGAGTCTGTCCACATGATTGCTTTGCTCTTGACACAAAATTTCATTTTATGTGCAGAGTTTATTCTTTCCTTCCAAACAAACTGGTCTTTTCTAAAGTAGGTTTGTTCAAGCTGTGGAGAATTTAAGTAGCATAATAAACCTACAGTTTGACAAAAGACGACGTGTTTTCACTCAATAGAATGACTGACAATCGCTGGCAGTTCTACTTTGATACTGTTAGACAAAATCAACAACAAATGGAAATAAATCTGTTTATCATGCAGACGGAGAGAGTAAAATAAATCCTCTCACTGAACTGTATTACAGAAAAGGCTTGTAAGCTTTTTTCACAGGCTTTATCAGCAGCCAGAAAAGAGCCTGTCCTAAATTAAATTAATACTTCAATAAAATTCCCCAGGGACGCCTAGACTGCAGAAAATCCTGCTTTTATGCCCTCTGAGAATGAAACTATGACTTAAACCAGAAAATATTGAGGAAATAAGAATGTCAGACTGAAATAGCAAATGAATGTCCGCTAATTCTCGAGGTCAGTCAGATCTGTGCTGACATCGGATAAAAAGATCTGAAGAAACCAAACAGGTTTTTCATTTATATATTCATCATGTTCTTAATTCTCATCATATTTTAAAAGATATGGAAATAATCATCACATATTTTGAGTTTTGTTTTGTCTGGCTGCAATCAATCAAAAATGTGAAGCCCAAAACAGAAGCATTTTCCACTATTTAGCATTTACTTAGTAGTCTACCATTCAGCGAATGCCACATCATTAATATTCATGAGCCAAGCTTATGGGACACATTTTATTTTGATAGTGGAATGTCTAAAGTAGACTAACTTTCATTAATTTGCACCATCGTAATTGACCTGGAAAAGGTGCAATGCCCCCTCAGATGAGAAGAAAAAGCATCCTGATTCATCATTTCTCACTCTCTGAATATCAGCTGCATGATAGTTGTGATGACATTTATATTCAATAAACCCATTTGAGTCCGTTCGAGTGTCAGATGGTGTAGGAGGAGACTGTTTACCAATATCACCGAGCGCTGAATAGATTTCGGGTGACCAAACCTCATTTAGCAGGCAGACTCGAGTGTGGGCGTTTTAGAGGAAGTGCATTGAATGAGGAAGTCTCTCACTTTAATCCAGGCACAATGGACGGATTTGTCCGACCCCCTCACAGGTAGGAGGGCGGCATTTGAAATCCTCTATTCTTCAAGGCTGTAGCGTACCGTTGAGCTGAAATGACTAGAAATGTCGATCCTATTCACCCCTGAACACCAGTGAAGTGAATTGAGCTCCTCAGTGCTTTCTTCTGCTTTACTTGTTCAGATTTTCCATTTACTGTATATTAGTCTGTCATTTACTTTTCTTTATGTCGCTCCAAACCCGTTTGACTTTATCCTGTGGAAGAAAGTGCTAAAGTGCTGTTTTCTGTACAGTGAAAGCATATTGTGAGCAGTGGCTGTCAAGATCGAAACATGATAAACATTAATCATAAATGTTCTCCATACCAGGGGTTTTCAAAATGGGGTCTGGAGGAAAAAAGTTGCATTGGAGAAATATTTATTATGCAATTTGAATTATTAAAAATAGTTTTGAATTAATAATAATATTTCTTTTGTCTTTAGGACAGTTATAATAAATTATTTAAGATTTTTAATTGTTTTTTAAAGAAGTCTCTTCTGCTCACAGAGGCTGCATTTATTTGATCAAAAATACAGTAAAAAATTGCTAAATATTTTTAGAGTTTAATACAACAAATGTTTACAGTATAAAACTATTAATTTATAGACAAATTGAAAGTATGAAATGCAATATACTGGAAGTTGCAAAATTGTCAAATGTATTTATATTTGATATTTTGCATTACAATTCTTCTCAAATGCTGTAAATCAATAGTTTTACAGTAAAAAAAATGCTTTATCATCATGAATTGTAAATATGAAATGCCTTAAATTGGAAGCTTAATACAAAATTGTCAAATGTATTTGTTTGTATTTGATATTTTGCATTATTTATTTATTTATTTTTACAAATGCTATAAATCAATAGTTTTACAGTAAAAAAAAATGCTTTATCATCATGAATTGTAAATATGAAATGCCGTAAATTGGAAGTTTAATGCAAAATTGTCAAATGTATATTATTGTATTTGATATTTTGCATTAAATTTCTTTACAAATGCTAAACATTTTTAAATGTTCTTGAAAGAAGTTGTCTTCTGCTCACCAAGGCTGCATTTATTTGATCAAAAATACAGTAAAAATTGCTTTAAAAGTTTTAATACAACAAATTGTTACAGTATAAAACTATTTATTTATAGACATGAATTGTAAGTATGAAATGCAATATACTGGAAGTTGCAAAATTGTCAAATATTTGATATTTTGCAAAAATACAGTAAAAATGGCTAAATATTTTTAGAATTTAACTGTTTTCTATGTGAATATATATTAAAATGTAATTTATTCCTGTGATCAAAGCTGAATTTTCAGCATCATTACTCATGATCCTTCAGAAATCATTCTAATATGCTGATTTGCTGCTCAAGAAACATTTATGATTATTATCAATGTTGAAAACAGTTGTGCTGCTTCATGTTTTTGTGAAAACCGTGATACAATATTGTTTTTCAGGATTCTATGATGAATAGAAAGTTCAAAAGAACAACATTTATTTGGAATGGAAATCTTTTTTAACATTATAAATGTCTTTACTGTCACTTTTGATGCAATTTAATGCAAGTCTTCCAAACATTTAACAAAATATTTTATTTTGCGTTACCCTGGGTGAAGAAACAAATTCATACTTTAAACAACATGAGGTTGTGTAAAAATCTAATCCTTTAATTCCCACACATCTTTTGTCTTTCGTTTAGGTCATTCAAACGTCCCACCATAACAAGCCAAACCCAAAGCTCAGATTTCACCTAACCTTTATCATTCAGCTAATAGCATACAGCCTGTCATTCCAGTAATCTCTATAAGGAATTCATGCTAACGAAGTGTCTCTAAATTCCGTCATCTCATCTTTAGCGTGTCTCATCTCCATGTAGCCGACCGCTAAATGGCAATTCCATCAATGGCCTGTCAGGGCCGGAGACAGCGGCGTCTCCGAAGGGAGTGAGGCTGCATTAATTATGTTACACACAGGACTCGGAGCGACAGTTAATCTTTGTCCCGGAGACGTGTGGATATGCCACCCAGTTTAGAGCCAGGTCAAAGCCCTTGACCCTCAAACACACGCGCGCATAAAGCCGGCCATCTGAAATCCTCTCGGGACGGACTCTGATGTGCCCTCACGGACGGTTTGCCCCGTACGTGCCAACGTGCAGAATTCAGCCAAGTAATTGTGGGAAGTTGTCGCCGCGGACACAGATCGCATTTCCAGATAGTGTTAATGTTCCACTGATGTTTAACACTAGAGCTGAATCAGTGTTTACAGAGGGAGCCGTCAGGGTTGGTTGAACTTAACGGCTGCCGAAGGGCCGCGTGGACTTGTCTTAAATTCAGATGAAGTGTTAAGACACCGTTAATAATACAATTAGTGAAAGCAGAGAACTAAGGACTATTCTGAATATGTTATATATGCACATAATGCATATTTATGAACGTGGCTGTTTTCTAGAGGTCTGAATATGTCTAGATCAAAAGTTGGGCAATGACATAAACCCTTTCCTGTTGGAACACATCAGAGATGAAGCTGTAACTGCGGATTAATTTGTGCAAACATGAGGCTTGAAGCATCATATTCTGCAATAGGGCGGTTTTTCAGCAGCATGGGTATTAATTTTCTCCAAAAAATTATTCGATAAAGCCATGAATCAAATGGAATTTCACTTTACAAATGTTGATTTATAACAAAAAAAAAAAAATGGTGAAAAAGTTACAAAACTGTGGAGATAATGTCAAACACAATGACAAATGTAGTCAAATAAAACATATTGTCATTACTGTATAAACTATTGATTTATAGACATGAATTGCAAATATGAAATGCAATATATTGGAAGTTGCAAAACTGTCAAATGTATTTATATTTGATATTTTGCATTAAAATTTTTCACAGATGCTATGTCAATAGTTTTACAGTAAAAAAAACTTGATTTCTAGTCATGTATTGTAAATATGAAATGCCATAAATTGGAATTTTAATACAAAATTGTCAAATGTATTTGTTTGTATTTGATATTTTGCATTAAAATTCTTCACAAATGCTATAAATCAATAGTTTTACAGTATAAAATTGAAGTTTATTGCAAAATAGCCTTTTTTTTTCATTGAATTTCCAATATATTGCATTTTATAATATATAATATAATTGAAAGGTTTGTAAGATTGTACTTTTGATTCAATTACATAATATTCCATGCTTCATGGGACTTCTAAACTTGTTTCTATGGTAACAGTGACTTCGAGGTGCTGCCCCCTTCAGGATTATGGGTAATGTAGTTCTTCACCAGGAATTTGGCTATAATTATTTGAAATTAAGTCATAATCAGACTGAATTTCATCTTCTACAGAAGCACATATAATCACTAAATGACCTCAGAGCTCATAGTAGGTCTGTATGGAATCGTTTATACATTATTGTTAAAAATCTATTTCTGTGAATGGCGTTTTTACTTTACATAGAGTGTAATTCATAACACAAGTATGTGTTGCATTCTCAGTGTTGCCGCAAGGGGCGATATAATGAACATTAGCATAAAAGCCAAGGTCACGGGTTTGATTCCCAAGATATGCATTAACTTTATGCGATTTAAGTCACTTTGCATGTGTCATGTGTAATTCATAAAGGAAAATATGCACCAGTAAAGTATGTTTCTAGACCTGAATTCACCCACACCAGACCAACAGCAGTCTGCAACGCTCCTGTGTCACGGCCAGCTGTCACTGCTCAGGGACGTGTTCGCATCCCAGACGTCACATTGCCGGCTTGGGCAAGAGCACAGCGAGGTTGTTTAATCCCAAGAGATCTCGGAGCATCTCTATTCTCTGTCTGAAATCAGCGAGATTGATTCATAGCGCGATCGGCTGAAATGGAGCTTGCGGTTAACACGTCATGACAGATTCAGGCTAGCCTCAGTGTGCGGCCGTGTCTGGGAGGGTGAAATCTGTGCCCTTCAGTGCACGCTTTACTAGTGTACCCTTGAGTGTGTACTTTACAATCTCATGTGACACACTGAGCTAAACAAAAAGCTTACGTGGCATAACTGCGGCAGCTAAATTAGCATGAGGACAGATAGCAAAGCAGTGTGCATTTGTTTGCATTCACGTCCAAGTTGCTGTGAGGCAGAAAGTTCACTTTGGAGCTGCCTTATGGAAATAAATGCAATGGAGAAAAAATAATGGCATTCTTGAAGAAACTAAGATGTTTGTTCATATTTATTTCTGATTCTGAGGTAAATATGACCAGCGTTTTATGTGCGTTTGAGTGATATTCATTCAGGCATGTGTTGTGTTGATGTTGAATGTGATGCAGGTCTCTTTATTCACTCAACACATCAACGCTCGCTTCTACATGATGATTTATGGGCGGCAAGGTGTCAGTATGAGCGCTCGACTGAGGAAACGCCATGCTAAACTAACACAGCTGTGTGTGAAGGGTTTGCAACGAGAGAGAAAGACAGAAAAACGCCTCATGCAACATACGTATTTTTAATTTAATAAAGTTAAATCTGCAGTGTGTGATTTCTGCACAAAATATAACTGTAATCTGTTGGTACACTACTACCTGTTTAACTATGTTTGAAAACTATTTTTGCAATTCTGTATGATGTTGACTATATATATATATATATATATATATACTAATTAATTACACAATGTGAATCTAATTAATTGCACATCAAATTTGGCTGGAAATTACCCCCAAAAGATAATTTAAAGTCATTATTGTGTTAAATGAGAAAAGTATCAAATAGACTTTAGAAAAAAGTAGCTTTAGAAAAACTAAATTTTATTTGATTCAACATAGATTTTATTACACATAAACTTTTAGGCTTCAACGGCCATGAGATGAGTAAATGATGACAGAATTTTCATTTTTGTGTGAAATATACCTTTAATGGGTTTTTTTTATTAATATGAAAAAAATTAAATACTTTTTTTTTTAATGAAATGATACTCTAAATAAGAATCTAAAACTGCCAGTAGGTGTTTTAGATTTTATTTAGATTTTATTCGATTCGTTCAAACGGCTGATTCATTCAGGAGTGAAGTAAATGGCTCTTTTTAAGAATGAGTCATTGAATCATTGGTTCACCCGACTGATTTGCTCAAACCGCAGATTCATTCAGAAACAGTTCTGCTCTGGCTTTACAGGTAATATTTTCATGGGCAAAATTTAGCAAAAGCAGACAATATTGTGTCTAAAATATAGCAAAATATTAACTTATTTATTGAACTGATGTATAAAATCAATTTCACATTTGCACTTGTGCTATTCAGGACAAAAACAGTGTGTGTGGTGTTGCGCTAGTTACTTGTGTGACATTTCTTAACTATATCATGATATAAATATGAGACAAAAACTCCTACTGGGGCATTTTTGTCTGTTTAGGGGCATTATAACTGTATTCTATAGACTCCATCACACAGTGAGCTGTTCGTCACCAATCAACTTTATGAAATGTAAGATGACCTACGTAGGTCTGGGGCCGGGTGGGTGCATTAAATGCGTTAATAATTTTAACGCGTTATTTTTTACCATAACTAATTAATCAAATTAACACGTAAAATTGACAGCCCTAATATATGAGCAGGAATGGACTTGCTACTGCTAACAGACACACAGACAGGCTGCTGTGAGCATGTAAAATATGCTGCTGCTGCGTAAATAGACATACATGAATCCCACAGCAGATCTAGACAGGTGGAGCTGGGGAGGTGGAGGGGTTCAGAGGAACTGTGATAGCGCTGCAGGACTAGCTTACAGCAAACACTGAACCAGACTATTTAAATGTTGAGCAAGCAATCTCATTGGCTGCAGAATCAGCAGAGGCCAATCAGCTTGTGCCATGCGGTAATGATGTGATTGCTTGTAGATTGCATGTAAAGGGCCTGTGCCATCTAGAGTTTCATGACTGAACTAGATGCATAATATTGTGAAAGAGTATTATGTTATTATTAAACTTTTCTATTTGTTTGCAATTCTATTTGATGGCACAGAAATTACACACGGCAGCATTCAATTTGTTTTGCCAGAGGATATTTTTTCTTTTTAGCCAAATTTTCGAATGCTTCTCCTGTATAATTGGATAAAGATCCAATCATACTTTTGCATATTGCACAAAATTTACTGAAGTTTATAAACATTCAAAATCCTTTCCATAATTTCTTATGTTTGCTTTTTTTAAGAACCAGATTGACAGCATGATCAAGATGATCAATAGGATAAAAGAAAGAGAAGGACAAATTATAATTCACATTGTTTGGCAGAAACAGCAACACAAAATACGAAAGACTCCAGCAGCCAAACTGCTTTTACATGCTAATGTCATTAACTTTGAATCACATTTGTTCAAACATGCATGCAGTTTAATGTCTCTGGAGCTGTTTAAGTCTCTTAGCATGAATTTAGAGCGTTACAGAAATACATTACGGCACTAAAAGGCCCAAGAAGGAGAATCACTGATGCTGACAAACAACATCTAATGTGTGCTGCCTCAGATTCAGATTTGGACAAACCGCACTGGACATAATGATGATTTGAACTAAAAGCACAGTGATGCTAAACGGCTCTGCCGGGGTCATTCACGTGTTTGACACGGCGTGACGCCCTCACAGAGGAATCCCAGTGAATTAGCATATCAGCCTGGTGATTATGATGTTTAAATGTAAAGAGTTGATTAGCTGGGCTGTCGCTGTGTGTGCCGCCCCATGTATAATTGAGTTAAATGGCCCTTCAGTCATACTTGTTGGCAAAAGTGCTAGCATCTGTATTTCAATATTGGGTATTACATTACAATAAGATCTCTTACTGCTTTAACTAATATGAACTAACAACGAGCAATATATTTTACAGCATTTATTAACCTTTGTTATTATTTTAAATGTGTATTAGTAAGAGATTGTTGAGATTAACATTAACTAAGAGTAATAAGTGCTGTAGAAGTATTGTTCATTGTTAATGTTAACTAATTTAGGTAACAAATGGAACCTTATTGTAAAGTTGTCATGATTCCCCTGTGTTTTGTTGTATTTCATGCCTTGGTTTCCTGTGTGTGTTTGTAGTCCCTTTGTAGTTCTTTTGTTCATTGGTTCCCACTGATTGTATCTCCAGGCCTGGTTAGCCTGTTTGTAGTATAGCCCTGTGTTTCAAACTTTGGTTGTCGGTTATTGTCTTTGCATGGTTTGTAAAGTTGTCACGTTCAGGTTTGCTTTGTTCCTACCTTGTACTTTTTGTTTCTTTAATAAATACTGTTTGAAATTAGATCCAAGCCTCTTCTCTTCCCTGCATTGACCATGACAAAAGTGTTACCCAATATTAAATATAAAGGTTGAAATAACATTAACAGTGTTAAATTTCTAGTAGGGCTGCCCTCGACTAAAGAAATTTGTAGTCGTTTATTTAAGCGATTAGTCGACTAGTCACGTTTATATTAATAAACCATATAAATCATAATAATGAGCCTTTAATTGCCTATATAAAATACATAGCCAAATCAGTGCTCAAGCGCACACATAAAGTTTGCAGCAGTGCACCGGCAAACGTAATGATTATGACGTGAATAAACAGAAGGAGACTGTCGGAACATTTTAATAATTTATTGAAAGTAGTATTTTTTGTGTTTTCGGCTGCAGAGACGAAGTCGGCGATGCTGACTCATCATCTCCGCAGTACAGACACACCTATATGCACGTTTCATACAGATTACATAATCTGAGAATATTTGTTTTAGATTTGAATAGGTTAATTTAAAAGTAGACATTTCAAGCTCCATAGATATATTTCTCACATCTGTGAGGCAAGTATATGCTGAGTTTCGGTTCATTTTTGTGACGCGCTCAAGTTCACTTGAGACAGAGACGGCAGAAAGTGGCATCCTGATTGTTTTCATTATTTTACAAAAGCACAACGTTTTGCTGTTATTGCGAGTTTACAGAAATAAAAGTAGACCCTTTACAGTTTTGAATGTTGGATTATTCTTATCTGTATGACCAAAAATGATGGAGTATTTTAAGTTAAATTCGAGTGATTGCACCGGCACCTCCATGTCATGCAGTAAATGCGCTTTCCACATAAACACTTGGATATGCACCAAATAATAGCACACATTTATCTAGGTTAACGTTAGAGTGAGCACACTTGTAAAATTACTACTACTTATTTTTCAAGTGATAAGCCATATTTGAGGTCGATGAATGATGAATGATAGGCGAATGTTTAGATTTCCTGCTGTTAACGATCTCCACTTTTCTGCGACTAACTGACTAATACCAATTTTGGTCGACTAAACCTCTTCTCGTTGACTAACGGTTAGTCGACTATTAGGGGGCAGCCCTAATTTCTAGTTTATAAACCATAAGAATTAAGCCTGTAAAATAGAGTTGTAAATGCTGTTAAATTACACCCACTTTTGAGGATTTTTGACAGGGATTTGAAGGCTAAGTTCAAGTTCACCCTCCAGAGTGTCTACATATCCCAAATACTTGCTTTTTGAAATTAATTGAGTGTAAATTTTAGTCCAAATCTTTGTTTCTTAATCTTGAATGTCAGATATATTTTGTGGTAAAGGTGACTTTGGCTAATTTTTTTTTTTTTTTTTTTTAAAAGTGATGCCATTTCATCATTTTAAAAACGGTTTAAAACCCGTAGAAAGCGATCACAGCTGTCCTTCACAGCAGGCTCTTCCTCTCGGCAGCTCTTCATCTTCACTCTAGCACAGCTTTCCTTGTCCTTGGGTGTCCTTGACTTTGCCTGTCTGTCTCCACTGTAGGACAGGGAACGCCAAGATGGAGTGCTTCTCAAAAATGCTTTTTTGCGCCATTCAGGTCTCTTTACATGTGAATGAAGCTGCTGTCCTCCGCAGGAACACACAATCACCAAAATAATGCGTGGTGGGATTGAAGAGGACAAGAAGCCTCTTGATGAGCAGCATTAAAGTGCTGTTGTAATAGTCGAGGAGGTGATAGTTCAGCGGCCACAGACAGTGATGAATGCAGGTGTGAGATCAGCAGACGATTGCAGCATTTCTCCATTCCATCCTGACATTTACACTATTGATCCTCTGCTCTACGCTCGTTTTATGTTTTCTTTCTTTCTTCCAGTTTGCATTGTGACATTATTTTCATGGTGTTTCCTTCCAAGTTCTCATTACCTCAGTACAAAAAGACCAAAGCACATTTCCTACTTACGTTTTTCTTTCTTCTGTCCTTCACAATGCAGGTATTGCGTTTGCAAACAGTCTGAGAAATTTTGAGGACAATTCTAGCTGTAGTTTTGCTGGGAACCTTTCGTTTCTTCTTTTGTCTTGCTGGTTTTTTGCTACTGGGTTATTTTCAATTTCTCATTTTGCACGTTTTTAAAATAACTGGTTTTCCAGACAAACAGTTCAGCTAGTGCTCACATTGCATCCTGGATGTTGATTTTTTAGGTTGTCTCTTTTGAATCCATATGTTTTTGCTTATTGTTTCATATTATACTTGAAGCTTTTAGCTCGTGTGAGAGAATACATGGAATTTATGCGTTCAAAAAGGGAAAAAAGTTGTGATATTGCTTAAAAGTTATATTATTAATAATAGTAATAATAATAATAAGCAATTTCACACAAGCAAGAGTGCTGTTTTGGCTGTGTTCCTGAATAAATCAGTGGTTTTGAATGAGTCTGTTGAGTGAATGATTCAATGACTTACTCATAAAGACAGTGGTTGCGTTCAAAATCACATACTCTCTTGAGTAGGTACTTATTTTGAATAAGTAATTACTTCACGACCGCTAAAAAGGTATGTTCTATATAGCTTGAATGTGTGTAGTATGAATGTAATCCGATGTTGTCATTATCATGTGACCTACCAGTGTCAGTTGTGTCGCTTCACCACTTCACAAATCCTCTCCCGTGGTCCACCGTATGCACACTTCAGAATCTCACTGGAAGTAGTAGGTCATCCTGGTACTTTTTGCCTACTCTTTACTGTAAATTCAGACATACTATTCTTGCCACTGTTTTTCACCTACTATTTGATATGGAAGTATGCAATTTCGGATGCAGCCAGTCACTTGTTTCGCTCATGAATGAATCATTGTTTTTTGAACGAATTGTTTTAATGGTTATATATATGTGTAACGGTACATGTTTTCATCCCAAACTGTATGGTTTGGACTTAATGGTTTGGTGCATACAGTCAGACGATGAATACAGTCAGTCCCAGGTGATCCACACTCCAATCCAGAAGGGGGCGTGCGTGGTAATAACCGCCACAACAGGAAAAGGTGCAGAAGAAGAAGAAGAACAAATGATCTATGCATAGATATGCTTATGTGCAATCTCTTAACCAGTGCTTCAACTGCAGGAAGACATCAATAAAACAGCTTGAGAATAATATCTCATGTAGCATTACATTTACCTCAGGCAAGTCATTTACTGTCCACAGCATGTTAGTTCACAAGAGAAATAAACTCATTTCAAACTCAGTTCTGTTGTTAAGTGTAACCTGTAATATTATAGTACAAGAAAGAGTTTCCTGTATATAGTTTACAGCATATATATACCAACTCTTTCCCAACTTCCTCACTATTGTGAAGTTCTCTGTTGTATCACTCCGGACAAGTAAAAAGTTTTTCCCTCTAAGACAGAAATAATTTCTGCCTGCTTTAGCTGTTTCTGTGGTGGATCGTTAGCAAGTGACTCAGATGCGCAGTGTAAAGTGTCATAAATGAGTCTCATTCAATTTGCTGACCCGTGATGACATGTCATCTTTCAGAAAGGGTCTTCATCTTTTTCTCGTCCCATCTATAAAAGCTTTTGTCAAGACCTTTCACCCTCCTGCAGGGCATAAAAGCCTTCAAACAGAGCTCTGAACACATGCAAACCCTCGTCCAGTATTACGTCATGTACGGTGCTGTTAAAAGCCTTGATCCAACAGTTTGGCCTGTTGCAATTCTTTCATTTTCATGCAATGTTTTGACAGAAGGAGGGAACGTGAATGCGGTCGGCCTGAGAACCGTTCCATCACCACATTGCGCTCGAACGGACAGGTGATGAGATTAATATTGTCAGGGACGATATTAATGAAAATCTATTTTTAAATCTGAAGCGTTGTATGTCTCTGGTGTGTGTAAACCAGGAGCATCTGCTTTTGAAAGGATCAAGGCAGGGCAGCTTTCCATCCATTTTTATTTGCTCGTGAATTATTCCTTTCATGAATAATGTACTACTGCTGTTCTGTTCTGGTCTGTCTTCGGTAAAGATATTGTGTCCGCTGTGATTTCTGGTGTGGATCGGAAACAATCTGTGTTCAGAGAGCATGTGCACAATGGCGTTCAAGAGTTAATAATCTAAACGTCATTAAAACACATGAGACAAAACACAACTTCATTTCATACCATATGTTTCACCTACGTGCTTTTTATTCCAAATCAAATTCAATTTCACATCTTTTAAAGCTGCAACACACTGCAGTGATCAAAATGAAATTATTTTCTTATAATACATTCTTCTGGTTTAACTGTGAATGATTGATCAGTGCAAGTGTCTTTCAATCTCATTTAATATTCTGTTTTGTGTAGAAACACATCACATTATGAAAGTAAAATGTGTTGCAAATGCTGTTTCATAGACATGGTCACAATGCTTGAAAAACTGAATTGCATTAAAAGTATTTTAACCATGAGACCTCATTAAACATGAAAGTCATAATTATGCTATTTTTGTAACTGGAAACATTAAATGAATCGTGTCTGTATCAATAATTGATTCAAGAACAATTTCAAGCTCCTGAAATTGAAGTTTTGCAGCTAGTTGACTCTCAGGTCAACATTATGAAGTTCATCATATATGAACATTTCTTAATCAATCACTGTTGAGTGTTATTAATTTTACTTCAAAAGCATTTGATACGTGTTTCATCTTGTAATACGCAGCAGTTGCTGGAAATAAACTCGTCTGACGTCATGCAGCATTCATTTAGATCCATTCGTAAACCCACATTCACCCTTATTAACGTGTTTATGTTTAGCGTCGTTCACTTAGAAAGAGATGTAGTAATAGAGCATTCATGTGCTCTTAACCAGCGCTTTTCAAACAGCTATATTCACCTCCTGACTACCAGGAGAATTCATCTGCAATTACTGGCAGCGTGTCTGCTGTTTTTCTGCAAGAAAACAGTAATCATCAACTGCGCTCGCTGCCGCCCAGAGTACAGACTGCTCAGGCCGCCTACGGAGAGAGAGAGAGAGAGAGAGAGAGCTGGAGAACGAGTGTGGGAGAAGCTTAGGAACCAGAAGAAATGTTGTTTGTGAATTTTCTCAGCTCTCACAGAGCAGATGATCTGTGTTTACCAACTTACACGGGTTAACAAAGTACCATGGTACAGATAGGGCTGGGTGGTAATTGGTTATAATAAATAATTGAATTAATAATAACAATGATATAAAAATAAAATATTTATATTTTATAAAAATATATATGTATAATAAGATATTAATAATGACAATAAATATTTTAAAAAAATCTAAAATAATATTATAAAATACTTTTTTATTATTAATAATAATAATGTATATTTTATATTATACAAATATATAAACATTTTATTAATTATATATTATAATAATAATGTAATAATTAAAAAAATAAGAAGTAATACAAAAAATGCAAAATGTATAAAAAATAAATAATTTAAAAATATATTTTATGATACATTAATAATAATAATAATAATGTTAAATGTATTTTATATTATACAAATATATAAATATTTGTATTAAATATATTTTATAATAATGTACGTCTTATAATAATAACACTAAGAAGTAGAAGAAAAATGATATAGTATTAATTAAAAATATATAAAAATAAAATATTTTTATAAAAATATAGTTTTATGAGAAATCAATAATAATAATAATAATGTACAATATATTTTATATAATATACAAATATATTATTACAAAAATATAAATATTATTATTTATATCTTATAGTAATGGACTAATAATAATAATAATAATAATAATATAAAATAACTTAATAAAAATATATTTTTAAGAGACATTAATATTATTAATAATAAATAATATATTGTATCTGTTATATAATATAATTTAAAAATATTTTTTTAAAAAAAATATTATTCACAATAAACCATTCTTCTAGAAAACCATCTAGTTCATTAATGTAGGCTGTTTTATGGAGGTCACAGGTGTATATATAGTGGCTTTTAATTCTGTATTTTAATGATGTATTTTCAGTCTAAACTGAAATCAGAACATCTGTTTTATAATATTCATATATTTCTATATTAGTATACTGATATTTTTTTTTTTTCATTCATTTTACAATTAGCATTTTGATTTAACTCCATATCTGTTTCATAATGTGAACACAAACTCGTGGCTTCAGTTGAACACAACAGGACGTTTAGCAGCATGTTCACACAGCTCTTGTCCATACGGTGAAGGTGGACGTTGTTGTCAGTTGTTCCGGATCCTCCAGTGAATGAACTGGTAGTTTGTGGACTGTGGCTGTAGCTCTCAGCGGTGTGTGATCTGCACACGTGGGTTTGAGAAGCGTGTGGTTGAGAGAGGGTGAATCACATGCTCTCAGTGGTGCATTTCTGCAGGTCTGTGATGTTCTGTGATGATCGCAGCGGGTCGCTGGAAGAGGTGAGTTGTTTTGGCAGCTTTAACACTGCAGTGTTGAACACTCACTGCTTTCACCAGAGCAGCCATTTAAATGCTCTCAGCATGTACAGTTAAGAGGCTTAAAAATAATAATAAAAACTATTAATAATATTCATAGTTGATGTGTAAGTATGAAACAACTGTAAGTATAAATAACTACACTCTAAAAAATAATGTGTTGGTTCAACAACAAAAAAAAATAACGCAACAGTTTGCATCAATTTTTTTGAGTTAGTACAACTTTGAGTGAATTTACGCTCAACCAACAAGCTACATTGAGTTAGAGGAACTTAATAATTTGTAGCATTAAGTTGATTACTCAAAAACATTAAGTCGCTCCAACTACCAAAGTTGTGACACTGGAAACAATTAGCTATTTCAGTTCAAATCCACAGCTATCATAGCACATGCTAACATAACTTATTTAACGTATATTTAATGAACAAGTAAGATATTAGTGCAGTCATTGCTTAGTGTTTACCTTCATGTATCTACTCTTCAGCACAATAACCACAAAAACTTCAACATGACAGAAACTCTTTTACATGTCAAACATAACAGCATTAAACACGAACATCTCTTTCCCTTCACTAAAAACAAATAAATTAACAGTTAATTTCAACATTTATTCTCCTTATCCAGTCCTATGCAAAGTATTCTTGGAATTAGAAATGCACTGCCTAATTTCTGAAGTTATAAAGACAATTTAATTAAGTTAATACAACCTAATTAAAAAAAAAAAAATTAACGCAGAAATTCGAGTTTAAGTTACAGACGATATTAAAGGGTTAGTTCACCCAAAAATGAAAATTCTGTCATTAATCACTCACCCTCATGTCGTTTCACACCCGTAAGACCTTCGTTCATCTTCGGAAGACAAATTAAGATAGTTTTGATGAAGTCTGAAAGGTTTCTGTCCCTCTGTAGAGATGGACCACTCCAAGGTCCAGAAAGGTAGGAATGACATCATTAAAGTACTCCATGTGACTCCCGTGGCTTAAACTCAATTTTATGAAGCGATGCAAGTGCTTGCGCAAAAAAACATAATTTACCACTTTACTTACAGAAATATTGATGTGCAACGCACATTCACGAGAGCGTCACGATGCATGCGTTTTGTGTTCACGCGAGAGCCGATGTTGCTTGAACATGCTTTGGATCATATTTTGTAAATAAAGTGGTAAAGTGTTTTTTGTTTTTTTTTTGCGCAAACAAAGCACTCATGTCGCTTCATAAAATTGAGTTTAAGCCACTGGAGTCACATGGAGTACTTTAATGATGTCTTTACTACCTTTCTGGACCTGGGAGTGGTAGTTGCGTTGGATCTCTAGGGAAAGAAACCTTCCAGACTTCATCAAAAATATCTTAATTTGTGTTCCGAAGATGAACGAAGGTCTTACGGATGTGAAACGACATGAGGGTGAGTAATAAATGACAGCATTTTCTTTTTTTGGGTGAACTAACCCTTTAAGTTGATGTAATGATCAACATTATTATGTCAACAGAATTCAACAAAATAATGTTTGCAACCTAAAAGGTTTAATTGAAACAATACATTTTTAACTTGCAACCATGCAGTTATTTAAGTCATTTAGTTAAGTCCCCTGACTATATCATAAACCCGGTGCAATGTGGCGCCAGGCGCAACGCAAGTGTTTTTTGCTAGTTTCAGCCCAACTCAGTCTTCATTTTCACGTCCAGCACCATGTTGTTTAAACAGCAAATGCATTTGCACCCATTTGTGCGCCCATGGGCATGCTGGTCTGAAAACGAGGTGTGTTCAGGTGCATTGTTGGCGTGTTGCTATTTTGAGGCAACTGAAAACGACTGCTCCACTGACCAACAAAAACCTGGTCTAAAGTCAATGGAGAAGTATTTTTTTATTTTTATTTTTTTTGTTATTTAAAGAGCACGTTAGTAATATGCACCTATATGCGGATGCACAATACGCGACACTCTGCTTATTACACACACAAGGACGCGCAGCAGCACACAAACATGCCAAATATTAAAAATAAAAGGATTACAATGTAAAAGATTATTATTGTGTGCATAAAGATAAAAATGCTTTTGTGGAATCTGACTTTTCCCGTAGATGGTCTGCTTTTTAACCTCGTTCACGAGCAGATCCGTTTCCTCGTTAAAGATGCGTTCAGTTTTTCCTTGCAAATTCTGCCATGTAAATAGCGAATCCGCCATGGCGCGAGCGCAACTGGCTTTTAAGGGAATGGGAGATGAGACTCTGATTGGTTTATTGCACGTTACGCCCAAAACACACCCATGACTCATTAAGAGAATAGGGACAACCCTTTTAGACCATGCGCCTGGTGCGACACCCGTTTTTCCCATCCTTAAACTAGCAAAAGTGGATTCAGACATGCCCTAAGTGCACCTGCGCCGTGCTTAGATCGTTAAAATAGGGCCCTAAGTATGAAACTTCAGAGCACCACTCACGTTTTATTAAAAAAAGAATATAGTTCATTTTTCTAGTTTAAAATCTAATTAAAATGTATCTCATTTTTAAATAAATAATTTATTATGTTTTACTTACTAATAATACTTGTTATATATAATTTATTTATTTATTTATTTATTTATTTTATTATAAATATAATATACTTATTTTTTACATTTATATAATTGATTTATATATACATATATCTGTATAATCTGTATAACATGTATATAATTGTTTATATATGTATTACTTATTTTATGTTTACTTTTTATACAATCTAAATGACAAAAAGCGTTCCATCCCCACTCACCTCTGAATCTGTGATCGACAGCTGAAGGTTCGGGCAGGTGCTTCTCGTGTCAAACTTCTCACCCCCTCAGACTGAATACAACTGTGTCCAACTTCACTAATGAGCCTCGGGTTCTCCATGACACCACGAGCGCTCGTCTGGAAGAAACAAATCCCTTTTTTCCCCCAATTTTCACAGCTTCATCCTGAATCTCCCTTTCCCTGCGTCTGCCATTTAATTTCTGGTCTCGCCGGGGTTCGGCGTACGTTCACGCAGCACCCGTGGAGAAATATCCACTGGACGTAAAAGGCCGTGATAATGAAGAGACCTCAAGCAGAAAGAGCGTGCTGCGGTTTGTTGATTAGCATTTTAATAAGGCGGATATGGGAAGGGCCCGGGCTGATGACCTCACAGGTGACAGTCGGAGTATGTAAATGATTAATTACCCAGAATACATTGGGATCATATGCTTGTTAGGAGGATGAGGAACCTCTCTGCCTGCAAATACATCGATATTATCTCGCCGCTCGCTCGGCCGGATGGATGAGCGACAGCAATTAAATGAGAATTAATGAGATTTCTGGAGGTTATGTTAAAAAAGAACAAAGTCTAGTAAGTCTTGCCATTAAGAGACCCAAACTGCTTCTGCAAGTCATTAAACTCTTGAGGGACACCATGGAGAAGTGCATTGTGGGTTTTCCACTAGGATAAAGCCATTAGAGCTGCTCTTCTGTGTGCTTTAAGTCTATAAAAAGTACAGCAAGTGACTCAAGCTACCAAAGTTTTTGGAGGTTCGTACTAATGAAAAGGACCTTCTGGAAACATCAGCTGCACTGTTTTAACCCTGTAAATCCTGACATATGAAATAATAGTCCAAAAAAATCATTTTTTTGACGTGAAACAGTGTTATGGAAGCTTATGAAATTCCAGTGCGAAGTGTTATTTTAATGTTGAAAGAGAGTGAGGTAAGATGTAAACAGTGAAACATTTAATACATGTCAATTGTTGTATGATAGAAACAACCGACAGTAACATCCAGTAATGCAAACTACTCGACTTTTTTCTCCCTCAAATATGGCCATTTTGACTTGAAAATTTACGTCATTTATGTAATTCCTAACAGTGTGATGAGACCAGAAACGTTTTACGTTTTCAACATATTAGGCATCCAAATAAAAGTGCATATTTGCAATTTTAATGCAAATATTGTTTGCAAATAGTTCAAAATTATTGTTTCTTTACTAGAATTAGACCTAGAATTTCCTGCACTGTTCTATTTCTTTATGCTTTATAAAAAATTGGTTCCCCGATGTCCAACACATGGTTACGGCCTTGTATCTCGCAATTCTCCAGAAAAAAAAAAAAAGTCAGAATTGCAAGATGTAAACTGAGAAAAAAGTTATATAAAAAGTATAAAAAGTTGCAATTACCTTTTTTTTATTCAGTAGCGGAAACAAGCTTCCATAGTTGAACCTTTGAACCTTTAGACTAAATAGTTTAAAATAACTAAAAAAAAAATGTGTTTTTTTGTTGAGTATCATATTTGATACATCAGGATTTTATGGCTCATATAATATAATATAGTGAAAATATGGAGAAAAAAATCACACAAGTTTTATTCAGAGGCCCAAACTGAGGATGTTTTTACTAAAAGGCTTTTTATTTGCTAAAAAAAAAGTATAAACTATCAATCAGACGACAGAAGGACTGTAGTAAGTTTGTCAGCAAAGTTTTGATAATGTTGATCATTAGATATTTGGGTATATAAAATATGATACTGTAGGATTTATACGGTCAAAATGCCCTATCATACACCTGGTGTAATGCAACACAAAGCATGACGCAAGTGTTTTTTGCTAGTTTCAGCCCGACGCAGTTATCATTTTCACGTCCAGCGCCACGTTGTTTAAATAGCAAATGCACTCGCGTCCATCTGTTCGCCCATGGGTGTGCTGGTTTGAAAACGAGGTGTGTTCAGGTGCATTGTTGGCGTGTTGATATTTTGAGGCAACTGAAAACGACTGCACCATTGACCAACAAAAACCTGCTCTAAAGTCAATGGCGCAGTATTTTTAGTAATATGCCCCTATAGGCGGGTGCACAACGCGCGTACACTCTGCTCGTACACTCACACAGGGACGCGCAGCAGCACACAAACATGCCAAATATTAAAAATAAAAGGATTCCTCTCTGGAGAAGCGTTCAGTCTTTCTGCTTGCCAAATCCGCCATGTAAATAGCGAATCCACCATGGTTCGAGCGCAGCTGGCTTTTAAAGGGAATGGGAGATGAGACTCTGATTGGTTTATTGCACGTTACGCCCAAAACACACCCATGACTCATTAAGAGACTAGGGACAACCCTTTTGGACCATGTGCATGGCACGTCGACCATTTTTTCCATCATTAAACTAGCAAAAGTGGATTCGGACACACCCTAAGTGCACCTGCGCCGTGCCCTTCACACTATGCCCTTAGATCGTTAAAACAGGGCCCCAAATCTTTAAAATCAACATGAAACATTTGCAACCCGTTTTTTTCTTGTTTCTGAGTGAAACAAAATATCAAATGACAAAAGAATGACATCAGGAATTGTTGCACCTCGTTTACTTGCTTTACCAGGTTTTTGGTTTGCATGTAAACCAGGACAGCAGGTTCAATTTAGTAAGCTGATTTGTGGGATTTTTTGTAAACATGCTCAGTGTTTGACAAACAACCGTCTCACCATGAATATCTGCTTCTGTTATGCAGCTGAAGCCAAAGCGAGCGAGAGAGACGATATTCTCTCACGTTACGCATCAACCACAACTGACAATTACTTGGAGAACATGCTGCTTACATTTGATCTGTGTCAGCGAGTCTAACGCACAAGCGAGATGCTTTAATTGACGTGGACGGGTGACGACTTTCTTTAGAAATGAGAAACGGGTCAAAGCCTCACCGAACGAGTGAATGTTTTACCTCTTAAGTGAGCCCACCTCAGAACCGCAGACTCTCATATCCATCAGAGAAACTACATCTGAATCCTCCAGACTGATGTTTCGAGGTGTTTCGCCAACAGAGAAACAGAGAACAGTTTATGAACCAGAGCCAAGATTCTTTAATGTTTTTGAAAGAAGTCTGTTCTGCTCACCAAGGCTACATTTATTTGATCAAAAAAAATACAGTAAAAACACTGAAATATTATTACAATTTAAAATCGCTGTTTTCTATGTGAATATATAGTAAAATGTAATTTATTCCTGTGATCAAAGCTGAATTTTCAGCATCATTACTCCAGTCTTCAGTGTCACATGATCCTTCAGAAATCATTGATTTGGAAACTGTTACATTTTATTTTTCAAGATTCTTTGATGAATAGAAACATTTATTTGAAATAGAATCTTTTGTAACATTATAAATGTCTTTACTGGTATTTCTGATCAATTTAAAGAGGTCATGAACTGTGTTGTTTTATTGTTTTATAATGTTTCCTGGGGTGCACTTATAATGTTAGTATGCTTTTTACATCAAAAATTGTCATAATTTAGAAATAAAAGGCATTTTTGTTACCCTGATTTGAGCGCTCTGTTTGAAGGGGCGTGTCTGCTGTGAGACTTCAGTGTAAACGCCCACTGCTGTGATTGGCTGACATCTTTGCATATGAAATAGCTGAGTATTACTCTCTCGAAAACTTTTAGCACATTTTTACTATTACAGCTCTCAAAGTTAACTAATCGTGAAAAGTGTT
The DNA here is from genome assembly GCA_039654765.1 of Mylopharyngodon piceus. Classification (NCBI taxonomy): domain Eukaryota; kingdom Metazoa; phylum Chordata; class Actinopteri; order Cypriniformes; family Xenocyprididae; genus Mylopharyngodon; species Mylopharyngodon piceus. The sequence continues at coordinate 33,353,527 of CM077458.1, read as the reverse complement.
GATTATAGCATTACATTAGATCTATGGCATTATATTTAGATCGTGGCATGAAAGGTTGCAGTGATGATCATGTAGTCGATCACATGTTGTTGAGTGCATGAAAGCAGTGATCTCGTCATTGCAACTCAATTTCTGCACACTAACAAATTATTCATCATAACTAACAGTGCAAACGCGGTGTAAAGGGAGTGTTCTTTGATCACTTTCTATATATAATTTTATCACCGTTTAAATATAACAGATTATTTTCATCCTACTAAGAGAAACAACGTGAAGTTGAGCGTTTAGTCACTGGTTTGATTTACTGACACATAGACAAAGAACATCTGACTGTACATGAATCATTAATATCAGATCAGGCATTAGAATTAACAGTTACTTACATGTTGGTGCATTACTGTCGAGTCCATATAAGTCTGTTTGCAAAGCCTGCGCCGAAATGCGGTTGATTTACCAAAGAATCCACAGCGAAATGTACCAAATACAAATAAATAAAGCTCAACTGAGACATTCACATTGTTGAAAATAATTTCTTCACCCTGATACTTACATAAAACATGCCTGAGAACTACATTAAGGCATGAAAGAGCATCATATGAGCAATAAAATGGTCCTCTGGGAGGTTTTTCAGTAAACCGGTCGAGTGCTTCAGCGTTTCCTAAACTGCCTCAGACACAACAACACAACACTTGAGTTTACTGTATCCATGAAGAGACACAGACTCCCATCAGAGCTCAGAGTCATAATCACCACACAGAGATCACAGTCTCACACCAACCCACGGCTGCTTAATTGCACTAATTACATTTCTGATTATTTACTGTGCAGCAGTGAGCCGGATTGGAGCTGCAGAGACCAAATCCGACTTTAAAGGCTGTAAATTACATGGATGAAATCCATGAACCAGATTAAAGTGTTCAATAGAAACCAATCAGCGAGAGAAGAATTCATCGATTTGAAGAAAGAAACTAATAACTGTCCTGTGGGATTTAACAAGACTTTATTTGTGATACACCTAAATAATACACAAAGTGATTTGTGTGTGTGTGTGTGGTTTTTAAATAGATCATCTAAATGCTGTCATGACAAATGAAAGTAAAAGAACATTATTAGACAAATCCTAATACGCTTTGCAAAGATTGGATGTTCTGAGCATGTTCCTGCTTTAATCAAATTACGGGTTATAAAATGGAACATGTTTGATGAGAAACATATTCGTAGTCATTTAATTAGCATGAAACAGATTTACGTTTAATGGGAGGCTGCGTGTTCTCAAAGACAATGAAATTGAGACTCTAACAACCGACATCTGGAGACTGACCTCGCTTTGAACGAACGCTTTATAATATTATTAATCAGGAGAATCTATAAAATGAAAATGGATTTTTACATTTTTCGAATGAAATGTTTCATGCGCCGAGGATGTTGTCAGTATTCTAATATGCTGAATTGCTCAAGAAACATTTCTGATTATTATCAGTGTTGAAAACACTGATTTTTTGCAGAAATCATGATACATTATTTTTCTTTGATTAATAGAAAGTACAAAATCCTTGCTGAATAAAAGTGTTATGATGGATGCCATGTGAAGACGATGCATTTGGGATACAGGGCAGGTAAAGACCAAATGATCCCATTGATTTTTTATTGTATTTTTTTCTCTCAAATGAAATGTGAGGTATAATTAAGTCTGTGCTGCAGATATTGTTCTGCTTTAGGTGGTTATTTTTTGCTTATGCCAGAACTGAACAAATCTCTCGGCTAATAAATAAAGGGAAACACACGCAGAGCCAGTTCTGTGCAGGATTTGCCGACCCAGTCATTAGGAAAATTAACCAAAGGAAGTAAAAGCGCATTCGTTTTAGCTGCAGAAAATGATCCCGTGGAGATGTTCACATTAATGGGGCCGACTAAAATAAAGTCTCCGTTTGAATAATGCAAATTCAACACCGCAGCTGTGATTACTCAGATTTATGCAGCAACAAGAGCAGAAAACGAGAGACACTCACTGGAAAACACATCAGCGGATGCTAAAGGCTTGTCTTAAAGAGATTTCTTTTACAAAACATCAGTCAATAAGCCCAAATGTGCAGCCAAATCAACAGAGTTAGACAGACAATTCAATCAATACACCTCAATCGATTTAAGGATGTTTCTAGAAATGAATTACTGCCTTGGTTAATTCTTTTACCAAAGTGAACGAATTACCAGGAGACGCCTGTCTCTCTCTATTTATAGCATTGAGTCTGATCGATGGTTCATAGTTTGCAACTGTACGTTAGTGTCTTTTTTAAAAGAGTAACAAGATTTAACATGTTCAGCACCCATTCTGAGTTTGTACGTTTAAAATAACCATCTCTCTGTCTCTGCTCTAAAATAAACTAAACAGCGCTCGTCTCAGACGTGTTATACATGTAACAAAGCATGTTTAGAGAAAGCACACGTCAGACTGGGAGTCTTTGTGTTTCTGTTGTTCAGTTCAGTTTTCTCTGCCGTTAGACACGTGACTGAATCTTCTTGCGCTCTCGTCTCATCTACAGCAGCTCTGCGAGAAACGAAGCAAAGTTAAAGCTGCTTGTAAATAAAGTTTGACAGAAAGAGTAGATCTGTGTTCTGAAAGAGAACAGCCTCCCTGAACAAACACAGCACATTCAATTTATCAAGTGCAGCTGATCTCACTGTAGGAGTAGAGGATTTTTAGAAACACATTCAAGTCTGTCTGAAAATGACACACATATAGGGTACAAATATAGGGAACATATACTAATATATATATATATATATATATATAGGGAACATATACTAAAAATATATATAAATGCATATGTTTTCCCAATTAGCGTTTAATTAATTTATATTTAAGACACACAAATCAGCAATCCTGAGTGAATGAGTGAGTGAGTGAGAGTGAATGAATGAATGAATGAATGGAGTGAGTGAGTGAGTGAATTGAATGAATGAGTGAATGAATGAAATTCAAATGTTGATCACAAGGTTTTTTGCAATCCTGAGTGAGTGAGTGAGAGCGAATGGAATGAATGAATGAATGAATGAATGAATGAATAAGTGAGTGAGAGTGAATGGAGTGAGTGAGTGAGTGAGTGAGTGAGTGAATCAGATGAATGAGTGAGTGAATGAATGAAATTTAAATGTTGGTCACAAGGTTTTTTTCAATCATGAGTGAGTAAGTGAGAGTGAATGGAATGAATGAATAAATGAATAAGTGAGTGAGAGTGAATGGATGGAGTGAGTGAGTGAGTGAGTGAGTGAGTGAGTGAGTGAGTGAGTGAGTGAATCGAATGAATGAGTGAATGAATGAAATTTAAATGTTGGTCACAAGGTTTTTTTCAATCGTGAGTGAGAGAGTGAATGGAATGAATGAATGAATGAATGAATAAGTGAGTGAGAGAGAGTGAATGGATGGAGTGAAATTCAAATGTTGGATACAAGGTTTTTGCAATCATGAGTGAGTGAATGGAATGAATGAATGAGTGAGTGAGTGAGTGAGTGAGAGAGAGTGAATAGATGGAATGATTGATTGAGTGAGTGAATTGAATGAATGAGTGAATGAGTGAGTGAGTGAGAGTGAATGGAATGAATGAATGAATGAATGAATGAATATGAATGAATATGAATGAGTGAGTGAGTGAGTGAGTGTGAATAGATGGAATGAGTGAGTGAGTGAGTGAGTGAGTGAGTGAATGGAATGAATGAATGAATGAATGAATGAATGAATGAATGGAAATGAGTGAGTGAGTGAGAGTGGATGGAATTAATGAGTGTGTGAGTGAGAATGAACGAATGAATAAATGAATGAGAGTGAATAGATGGAATGAGTGAGTGAGTGACTGTGAGTGAATTGAGTGAGTGAGTGAGTGAGTGAGTGAGTGAGTGAATCAGATGAATGAGTGAGTGAATGAATGAAATTTAAATGTTGGTCACAAGGTTTTTTTCAATCATGAGTGAGTGAGTGAGTAAGTGAGAGTGAATGGAATGAATGAATGAATGAATAAGTGAGTGAGAGTGAATGGATGGAGTGAGTGAGTGAGTGAGTGAGTGAATCGAATGAATGAGTGAATGAAATTTAAATGTTGGTCACAAGGTTTTTTTCAATCGTGAGTGAGAGAGTGAATGGAATGAATGAATGAATGAATGAATAAGTGAGTGAGAGAGAGTGAATGGATGGAGTGAAATTCAAATGTTGGATACAAGGTTTTTGCAATCATGAGTGAGTGAATGGAATGAATGAATGAGTGAGTGAGTGAGTGAGTGAGTGAGAGAGAGTGAATAGATGGAATGATTGAGTGAGTGAATTGAATGAATGAGTGAATGAGTGAGTGAGTGAGAGTGAATGGAATGAATGAATGAATGAATATGAATGAGTGAGTGAGTGAGTGTGAATAGATGGAATGAGTGAGTGAGTGAGTGAGTGAGTGAATGGAATGAATGAATGAATGAATGAATGAATGAATGAATGGAAGAATGGAAATGAGTGAGTGAGTGAGTGAGTGAGTGAGTGAGAGTGGATGGAATTAATGAGTGTGTGAGTGAGAATGAACGAATGAATAAATGAATGAGAGTGAATAGATGGAATGAGTGAGTGAGTGACTGTGAGTTAATTGAGTGAGTGAGTGAGTGAGTGAGTGAGTGAGTGAGTGAATGAAAATCAAATGTTGGTCACAAGGTTTTTTGCAATCCTGAATGAGTGAGTGAGTGAGTGAGTGAGTGAGTATGTAAATGAATGAATGAATGATTTTAATGGTTTCAAACTAGTTAGTACCTTGTTTGTATAAAATCACTTTGATTCTGAGGGGAGGTGAAAACCTGTGAACCAAAACCAACCAGCTCCTTTCTCAGTCTTGTGGTTGTTCAGATGTCAGGTGTGTTAGTTCAGGGTTGAAACTAAACACTTCTAAAGCTAGAAAACTAGACCAGACCATGTCATGTTAATTCAAATCATGTACAAATTATTTTGAATGGTAAAGCAAGCCACGTTATCTTAACTTGTGCAAACTGAAATGTGCGCTTTTGGCCTAACAAAAGTGTGGTTTCCTTTTTCAAGGAGTTGTTTGTTTTTTTTTCACCGTCACCAGATCAGTGCAGCGGCACAGTGGTGATATTCACATCCAGGTCTGCAGAAATACGATACGGTCCGAATGCATGAAACACAAAAAGTCTTTTCCTGGAGTCGGGGGTCTTTCTGAGAGGCATTCTGTGCTGAATGAAGGGTATACGCACTGGGACTGAACACTGAAAACCAGAAACCCCCCAGAGACACGCAAACCAAATATGAAAGAAGAAAATATCATTTCACACAAGCACAAACAATAAAAATCAATCAGGAATACATTTACTATAGAAAATCCAAGTGTTTGCCCATGCAAAACTTAACATCATGATGCTACTGTGCTGGGTGTGGTTGCAGAGATGCAGAGAAGAAAATTATTTAAAAAAAATGTTTGTTTTTTTTAAATAATAATAGTAATATTTGACTTATCAAACACTATAAATAATTCCATGTGTAGAAAAGCACTGTACAATTCTAGGTGCTTTTTAAAAACTCTGTCACAGATTTTCTGAATCATGATGCTGTTGCTTTTCTTGCAAGACTCCTCTCAGCTCCTTCTGAAATCGACACCTGCAGGAGACCAAAGAAATGAACAGAACGATCTGTCGGACACAGAGGGCCTTCTGTTATTCAGTGTGTGTGAGAGCGAAGGAAAGACAGTGGAGCTTTTGGGACGAGACATTTAGCAAGCGATCCGTCCAGCCAGACGCACCTGCAGCTGGATCCGAACGCTTCCTAACGGACCCGTCTCCATGGGCTCCTTCTCAAAATGAGCCTTTAATTGGGTGAAGGAAGCAAAGCCCCTTTCATCTGCCATCAGGCTGCTAACCCCAATAGATTAAACTGTCAATCAAACGCTGCAGCTGCTCGTACGGATCCTTCACATTCTTATTAATGGCACAAAGTTCGTCAATCACTATGCTGTATGACGGATGGGATTCATTAAACTCATTTCTTTCTAGTCTGGTCATATTGTCCTCTGTATTTTCCATAAAACTCATAGAGATTGCAGTGACATCCCACCTAACAGAAATGTGTGTTAGGATCTTTTTGCCAATGTTCATATTAACATTTCCGAATATTCTCTGAACGTCCAATTTTTTAAATGTTTTGAAAATATATATACTGTATATATTTTTTTATGTGAACGTTAAGAGAACATTGCATTTTATCATTTTTGCAAACATTATGAGAATGTTACATTTGATTGTTCTTTGAACATTCTGAAACAATAGTAACATTTAAAAATAGTAACGTTTGATTTATAATGATGTATAAACGAACATTATTAAAGACCAGATAACTTTGAAGGGACGTTCTATATTCGTTACTGGAAGAATGTTTGTTCTGAACATTGAGAGAACCTTGCCAGAATGTTCCCACTCAGCTGGGATTATATTTCCACAACGGTCTATTATTGTGGTGCAGATTTGCCCTCCCCTAAAAGACATGTAAAAACAAACCACACTGCGGTTGGTGTCTTTACGTGCCAGTTTCTTCTGGTCTAAGTCAGTGGTGCTAATTTAAGCCCAGAGTGTTTTTGGCATTAACATAATCAAACACACTATCCAGGTGGGTTGGCATTCAGTGGTGTATTTGCAGGTGTGTGATCAGTGTTGTGGTGTGTTATAATCTTCAGAATGATTGAGTACAGAACCATAAACACATCATGAGCCAAAACTGAACACAGAGACTCTGTTCCCCTATAGTGAGCTGCCTACATAGACAGTATTTTAAGGCATCATAGACCTAAAGATGCTAAATGCTGACTTGTTTTGCCAGATTCTATGGTTGCATCTCATATATGATACATGGAAAAGGCAATCCCAGAATGTACTGTGGAAATTTATATACAACATTAATTCGGTTGTAGAATACGGTTGTCACTCCAGTAAATTACTGAACTCTGTGTGTACGGACGAGGTACACAAATCAAGTACAAGTAATATTACTGTAGTAAAAATTTAAGTACTCATTTTCAATTTTACTTGAGTAAAAGTACAAAAGTACTTAATGATTATTAAAAGTAAAAAGCACTGATAGATGAACCACATTAATTATTTAGCCAGCACTAGTCAGCACTAATAAGGAATATTAGTGAAGACTATATAATATGTATTGATCTGCAAATAAACAAACTTTATATTTTATTTACCAAAACGTATACACTATCAAAACATTAACTTTTCAGTTATGCGCACATTCAATATCAGACGATATCCCAGTTCTTGGCTCGTTTTGGCCAGATCATTGAATCGAAGTTGTTTCAAGAACGGCTGCAATCGAATCAGTCTGATTTGCGAATTAAACATTCAGTTCGATTTGTGAACCAAGCCAGTGGAAAGCATCTTGCTCTTGCATCTCAGAGGGGGTATTGATTTCTTCAGCTCGGAATAACGAGGAATGACATGATTTTATGAAATGTACTGGAGTAAAAAGTATGATGTTATGCTTTGGAATGTAGTGAAGTAAAAGTAAAAGTTTCCAAGTACAAGTACAGATGCTTGAAAAATGTACTTCTTACCATCCACCAATGCTGAAAGGTGAATTGACAACTGAATTTATCTGCAGTGTGTACGTGAAAATGGAAAATATATAAAATCTTAATTCAAAATATTAAAAACTATAAAGGTATCTCAATGATACTAAAATAACAGTGTTCTGCGAGAGAATCTGCAGCGCTGAATCACGGATTTCTCTCTCGTCTGCTAAAGGAGCAGCAGCCCTTGAAAATCTGCTGACCTCCTACACACATTCACACAGACACGAGCAAAGAATGGACAGATACTCCTCTGATGGACTTTGAAACTCGCCCACTGGAAATGTGCCTGGCTTGATTTTCTTCCTCTGCAGAAGCTCGGCTGTTCTCAGCTGGTTAAAATGGGCAGCAGGTCCCTGTCAACACAAAAAAATGATAAATGCAATTGATAAAAGTCAAGGTCAAAGAAAATGCAAGATACAACTTTCAACAATGTGGTTACATTTCAGGATGCTTTTGATACATTTGTATGATAAACTGTATTTGGTTGCCATTCGCTGTACAATGTGAGTTCTAAAGCAAAACAAGTTGAGGAATGAGGAGCTTTAGCTGAAGGTCATCTGGGAAATTATGCTGCATTACAAGCCCTTCTCACACTAATAAAACACCATGCTGGGCATTAGACACCTGCCGGAAACCGAATAAAACCAGCGAGAGAAACAAGATCTCACTCTGCAGCCATTTCTGCTTATTAGTTCTTATTACTCAGTGAATGAATGATATTTCATGATATTCAATAAAAAAGAATAAACTGATCTGATGGAGTCAGACCTGATTGATGTCAAACACAAAGGTTCTTGCACCAAACGTACAGTATGAGGCAACAATCATGTCACATCGGGATCCTGGAATAAATTAATCTGAAAGGATCTGCAAAAATCAATATTTTCCTGTGATCTGCTTGACAAACATCAGTAATGAAAGGTCAAGGAGATTTGAGATCCAGAGACATCAGCCTGTGCAATATCACAAATACCAAAGTCTGCAATCAATAGCCAGAGATCTCAAGATGAACTCATTTCTCATCAAATTCCACCACACAAAAATCTATAGAAAAACAGAGAAGGTACTGGTAATTTTCCACTAGGACATTTTTCATTGTATTAACAGACATTTCCTTCAACAATAAAACAACACAATACAATGCATAATTCAAAATACGGGTAAAACAAAACCCAAAAATACTGTAAAAAACCAACAGAAAATTCCTTCATATTACCACAGTACATTGGATTTTCCTTACAGTGCAGGATCAAATGATCTGAGTTGATATGCACATTCATTTCATCGCTCTAAACTCTTCTATCTCAGTTTATGTTTTAAGTGAAACACTGTTTACTTGCACAACAATATGCTGATAACCCTTTTTAAAAATCCCGGACGAGCCCCCAAATTATGTTACCATCCCCGGTCTAGGGGGTAAAATAACAATAAAGAAAGTCATCTTTGTACACCAAAGTTCTTTCAAAGGTATAACAAATGTATTGTCCACCATATATATATATATATATATATATATATATCAAAATAACAAACAAAAAGACACTACCTCCACCCACAATATATAACTTTCCTAACCAAAAAGAAAATATAACAAAAATACAGAGACTTCCCTACCTCCCTGACTAACAATAAACAAAAGAAAACCAAAAACCTGACCAAAAACCATGACAACATTCATTTAAATACTCTTCTCCCATAAATTTTGTGTCTGAAAGGGAAACTCCTACAAATGCATATGCATTAAGGTCAGCTGCAAAAATAGCCCTGTCCATGCCTCTTCAGTGCTAATTTTTCACTGTGTGTCTTTAGCAAATCCTGACAGTAGTTTTAGGCTACATCCACACGAAGCCAGAGCTTTCCCTATCCGATCTTTTTTTTTCCTCGTCTCAAGAAATATCTGCATACACACGAAACCGACTCAAAACGATGTAGTATACATGCCAGATCAGTATGTGGCACTGTAATTCTGCCACAGGGATACACTAAAAATGGAGAATAAGACTTGGAGCATGCGCATAAACCTTGCACGCTGTATACAAACTTTAGTAAAGCTTAGAAATAAAGTTTTATTTTAGTAAAGCTAATACGCTCAGTAGCTTCTGCAGCACAAACACAAGCATGTAGTCCGCTATTGTTGTTGTTGTTGCTGTTTTGTGCTGTTAGCGGTGTCTGACTAGGGTCGACACATGGGGTGATGATATCATCGTTTCACAAAATATACGGATTGGCTGTACACACAAAAACGCAAGGGCGTCGTTTTCAGATTTATCCACTCTGGGACCCGGTTTCAAAAAATAGCGGTTTCACCTTCTGAAAACGCCGGATCCGTCTGGACGAAACGCCTATACGATACAATATTTTTGCGTATACAGCTAAACTCAGGCCCTTATATTAATATTATATTATTGGAACACATTTGACAAGAAAATTTTATTTCAGTAATTCACTGTTACTTGCTGTGTCATCGTAATTGCTTGTGAAATTTTCTAGCATTTTGAAAATTGTTTCTACATCAAATGTTTTTCAGGGCGACATCCTCTATTAGTGTTTTGAAATCCAGAACTGAAGCCGTAACTCACTGACGGCCGCCATAAACTGACCCTGTGATTCCTGATTGGCTGCTCAAGCCCAAGCACTTTATGAGACATCATCCGGCTCACTGTAAGAGTTTATTACGGCCACTGTCAAATAAATTCCATTGAATATGTTTTTATTTCACACTGACACATGCTGTAGACGTATATAGTGATCCGCATGTTAGTGGTGCTGTACTGACAGAACATCTAAAAAGAAAACACTCATATAGAACCAATAGGGGCTTTAGGATCTACAGCTATTTTTTTTTTTATTAAATACTAGTATAGTACTAACAGTACAGTATATACTGCATACGGCCTACTGTTTTTGCATTATGCATGCAGACAGTATGAAAATATACAAACAATATGCATTATGCAATGATTTCAAACGTACTACATCAGTGTTATTTTAACGATAACAGTATCATCACATGATCTCAACACATCACATGTGAGTGGCGTCTAGTAATCATCTTGGAAATAAAAATGGTTATTTTGCATTTTTTAGCATGGTAGATACGTATGACTTCCAGTTAATAAGCACGTAAGCATGTTGCATTTTGGGAAATGTAGTACTGTAGATCATCTGGGTTATGCCATACTGTGAATGGTATGCATACTATATACTGCACAAGTAGTATAGTAGTATGCTATTCCCGAAAACAGTGTATGGGAGTAGCCTGACCTCTGATTTATATCTGTACATCATAGCTCATGTCATGATTTATCGGGTATCACATATATAGCTTCTGCCACTGACATCAGTTGCTTCCAAATCAATGTTCTGTCTCGTCATTCAGCAAGGGTCCGTGTGTCTCGGATCACAGTTGTGTCTTTGAAACTCCAGCTTGAAGTATCCATCTACAGATGTTTGACTTAAACTTGAGCCTTGTTAAAAACAAAAAGTGAAACTTTTGCAGCCACAGCAGAAGCAACGGAGCAGAAACTGTAGATGTTGCGTTTCAAGCGTATCCGAGAGAGTCCGTTCTGTCGAAGTCTCATACGGTGAGATCCCTTTAAACAGAGAGTTTAAACACATTTGGGTTCAGCGGGTCGCTGGTTCTGGTAGATGGAAGCGGCTGAACAGAATCTCAGGGGATCAGGATCATTAAATCAGGCTCCGGTCGGCTCCATTTCTGATGGGGAAAAGAAGAAAAAAGTGAAGATAAGAAAGAGAGAGAAAGTAAAAAATGACCTCCAAATGATGATGATAAGTGCCACATTTACTTCCTCAGATCTCCATGTTAGCAATGATCAAAGGATGATATTTCGCCTGAGGAAATCCATTATTTCAGGTGTAGGGTTGGGATTTGAGGACAAATACTGGAACGGAACGATCTGCTTGGCGTCTGGTTAAATTAACGGTTCTTAAACATCTTCATTCTTTTACTGATGTGGACAAAACACTACTAAAATTCTCTCTGTATAAGTAATACAAAGACAAGAAATATGCACTTGTCTTATTCATGAATGTTTCTGCCTTAATGTCCATCTCAAAATATCATATACCTTCATTATTATAGCAAGAGACATATATGTATACATACATATATACATATACTATATATACACAACTATAGGAAATGTGTCAACAATTGAGCTGGTAAAACTAAAAGTCAAGCACATGTTCTCCTGTCTTCCTCTCTGGGCCGATAGAGTAGCCATTTATTCAAGTGGAGTTACAATCTCTCTTCAAAAGATTCAATTCTCCTCATCAGCAACCTGTTTGCATTTTAATGAAGGCTAATAGATGTGGTTCTAGATGGAGATGTTCAACGAGTCGAGTTTCCTGGCCTGTGTGGATGCCAAGTGTGTCCAATTTCCTGTTTCCTCCTCGTTGAAAAAAAAACGAGTGCTTTAGTTTCCTTTTGCAAGGCGTTCTGCATCAGAAAACACACGGCTGCCTGTTAGTCACGCTCTGTGATTTCCATTTAGAAAAGCACCAACAAACAGATTTCTGTTCATTATTTGACCCTTCACTGTGCCCACGCCAGCCATGCCAATCAGCTCGCTTCCGCTGCGCTGGGCATTTGGATATCCAGCATGCCGGTCTGTGACACCTAATTATTCTCCCAGAATCTGGGCATTGGTATTCAGCCCGCGTTCGCCGTAATAAGCATCGATATTCACACTCATGCTCTGTGGAATTGTTCAGTATTAGGAACTGTCGTGTGTCGTGTAGTTTAGTCAGGAAATAAATAACTGTGACACCAAAACATATGAGACCTCATAAAGTGAGTCAGAAGGGAATTTGTTGTTTTCACAGCACTATATGAGTGTTAATAAGAGTATGTATGTGTGTGTGTGTGGAACACCTAGTTATTGCATTTAATAGTTTAACTGAAGTTGTTTCTCATGCTGTCACACACATACACACACCACACAAACACTTACATACACACTTAACATACAGCAAACATTACTTAAAGGAATAGTTTTCATGTCATTCGTAATATATACTGTTTTTCACAAAAGGAGAATTTTTGAAGAATCTCTTCAAGCTCTTTTCCATGGTTTCCAACAGATCACAGTGTGATTAAGTGTGGTATAGTTTTATAATTAAATATAATTATTTTTAAATTATTTGTGAATTTACATTTCACACACACACATATTATATATATATATATACATATATACACCAGGGTTCCCATTGAGAGCCACTTTCCTGGAGAGGAAAGCTCCATCTCTTAATTAAACACACCTGAATTGACTAATCAAGGTCTTTGGTTTGGGAACAAAACTCTAAATAACTTGGATATTTCATCAACACCATAAACCAACTTCAGGTGGATCTTAAGGTCTCCATGAGGTCTTGAGTCTTGACTCAGAGTTTTATTTCCAATCCTAGCAGTCCTGGGTCTTTGTACGGTAGAATAATGCCACAATTCACTTATTGTGAATCCTCATTCTGTCCCCCTCTAATTATGCAAATTCTCCATCCAGAGCATGACCCTGATTGGTCGCTGGGGTTTAATTAGTGTCTATGGCTGCAGTGTGTGTTTGCAGGTGTGATGGAGTGAATTATTAACAGATCGTCTCTGAGTAGAAACCGCTCAGATTCTGTTTCATATGAGCCCAGATTAATTGCCAAGGTGCTTGGACAAGGTGATAAAATATGAATATATTAATTCTTTATTAATAACATCTTCCAGGGTGTTTCTATTTCAGGAATGAAAATGAGGTGTAAATTAATGCTCTATTTTTTATCTCTTCATTTTTCTTTTAACCTCAAAAATTTGAGTCTTTTCAAGAAACTGCAGAAAGAAGCTGGAACTCAATTTTTTAAGAGAATAATTCAATCCTCATGTCATTCCAAACTCATATGACTTTCACATAGGGAAATATGCTGATAAATGTTCATGCCGCTGTTTTCTATTCAATGAAGGAATAATCCAAGTTTCATGAAGTCAAATGATCGCTTTGTGCGACTGAAATCAAACCATTATTCGCTTTAATGCTAGATTCCCTGTTTATTACGGCTCAAAAACATTGTGACATTGAGACATTTTCTGTAAAGCTGATTTGAAACTATATGCATTGTGAAAATCGTTTTATAAATACATGTGGCTTGATTAACATCAAGTTTGAATATGAAAGCGCTGCGGTGGAGAGTCAAGTCACCTTTATTTCAGTAGCGCTGTATACAATACATATAATTTCCGACTTCATCAAATATGGGACCAATTCAAATTCTGCTGTAAAGCAGCTCTAAAAAGACAAAAAGTGGCTAAAAGTGATGTTATTCAGCTCAAGTCAGTTCAATGATGATTCAGTTCAGTTCAATAACTGTTTAAAGTTCATTAATAATTAATAAGTTCAGTTCCAGACAATAATGTTGTTATTGAGCTCAAGTCAGTTCACTGTTGATTCAATTCAACACTCTCAGGAAAATAGGTACAAAAGCTGTCACTGGGGTGGAAACTTTTCAAAAGGTACACTTTTGTATTTTATTTACCCCTAAAGGGTGCCTATTAGTACCTAAATGTTAAATAATAGTACTTTTTGAAAGGGTACCGCCCCATAGCTTTTGTACCTTTGTTTTTGAGAGTGAAGGAAGAAGATAATCAGTGCATAACCATAGACTTTAAAGACGGTGCACTCATATTATCATGAATGAGAGAAAGCGCAATGCACATTATGGCGGAACAAGTCCCGCCTTCTAAATAAAGGAGCCAATCACTGTTTGGTAAAGTCATCGCATCACTGCAGCTGCTGTTAGAAGCTCCGGTTGCATGACTGAAAAAAGCTGCCGGAGAGGCGTTTTAAAAAAATGACTTGCCTTAAAGGGAATTTGGCATAAATTCCATCTTAAATAACATCATAACTGCGACTCACTGTGAATGCAGTGTCTGGTATCAGACTGTCCACTCCGTCAGTTTCTCCGTCCGAATGCGTTTTGACTTCAGGATTAGTTGCCTCTGGCAAGGCCTTTGCTACGCAGGGGAGCCGCAAGTAGATGCACGCATTCCGCTCCGGGGTCTCGCTCGCTCCCGAGCCCTACAGCTACTGTGGGACGTTTGAGAGTCCGAGCACCTGCTGCCTCCCGAACCACAGCGTGATCTAACACGTTCACCAAGTGTTCATGAGCCTCCAGGGACTCCAGAAATGATCATATTCTTTCTTGAGCACACAGCTGGGATTTATTTACAGTTACTGAGAGGACACGGCAGAACATTTTATGGCGCTCTGCTGTGTTTAACACTGAAATTTACTGAGACGATTACTCTCTTTCAAAGTCTAGTGAGCTGCCTGCCTAGACAGCATTTTAGGCAGTTCCAGAAGATAGACCGGCACATCATGCTGCGTAATACTATGTTTTGAGCCATTATCAAAGGCAGCATTGTATGTTTTCTTCAGTAAAGGCAGTCCCAGAATACATTGCTTCAAGTGAAGATGGCAGATGAGTGATCGACAAACTACATGGTTAAATAAGAAGTATATTATTTGGTTACACTTTATTTCGATAGTCCACTTTAGACATTCTACTAACTTTAAGTAACTTTGCAACTACATGTCAGCTAGCAGTCCTTAGAGTATTAGTAGACTGTTAGGTTAGGGTTTGGGTTAGTAGAATAAGTTGACATGTACTTTCAAAGTTGAATTTCTGTTGGAGGACCATAAACTAGATAAAAAATTGTTGCGCTCCAAATAGGTAAAAAAATAATAATTTTGCTTCAGGTGTGTAGAGCCAAAAGAATAATTATAAACAAGCAAGAGGATTGCTGACTGCACGCTGAATCCAGTCCAGACTAAAAAGTCTAGAATTTTTTTTTTTACTTTATAAATTGCATGGTGCAAAAAGTGCATGTGAATTAAAAGCTTTACACGAGCAGACATTTCAGCATATTGCTATATTCAGAGCTCACACTGCAGCAAACATTTGCCCTTTTCTTAGTAGATTAACAATTAGGGACAATCAGCTGAATTCAGTTAACACAAGTAAAACTCCAAGAGAGTTCGGCAATTAACATTTGCGGCACAGAATATTGCAGGTATACAAATGAAGTATACAAATAATACAAATGACAAAGAAACCCCATTAGAAAAAATGTGTTCTAATTCTACATACAAGTATAATGATAAAGAGGAGCATCAAAATAACGTATTAAGCAGACAGTCTACTAATACTCTAATGAAAGTTAGTTGACATGTAGTTGCAAAGTTACTTATAGTTAGTAGACTGTCTAAAGTGGATTATTGAAGGAAAGTGTTACCTATTGTTTTAATATAATATTAACACCAATATGTGTGTGCTATGCATTTGTAGCTTACAATAGTATCGTTCTCTCTCTACTGTGACCAATTGTGAGTCAAATCTCCCATGAGCTTTACATGAGGAGCACTATTTGTGTTGCATGCTGAGTTACTGTCTATGTAGTGTTCCAGATCTGTTGCATTATGGTTAGAAGGCAGCTACATGTAGTCAGTGGTGTAAAGTATTTGAGTAAATGTAATACTTTATTTATCTTTTTAGCTACTTTGTAGTTGCACTGAGCAACTTTTACTCTCTATTTGACTACATTTTTGAACAAGTACTTTTTACTCCAATACATCTGTGATGAGTACATTTTTCATGGCACCTAACTTTTTCTGCAGCAGTTTGATTCTGCTATAAAGAAGCGATATTGCCATCTAAGGGCATTGAAGGCACTATATCTTGTGCATTTTGCCTTTACTCACCCAAACTTGTCAACAAGGATACTTTACGTGACTGGAGTAGCAGGTAGTTGCTGAATCGCAGGGGTTGATTTAGAAGATGAGGTCATGACTGCAGCCGGTGATGAGGCAGAAACCAGCACATCCAGTGCAAGTAGACTTTGACTATTTAATTTTACTTATTTTATTTATCTGCTATATTGACAAGACCTTTTTGAAGGATATCGGTTTACTTATGGCCTTTTGTGCACTTGAGCTTAACTGAGAGTTTGTAGAAGTTTAAGAGGCTGTTGTATCGACCTTGATTTATTGCAATTTTGAGGTGTTTGGTTTTATTTTGGTTATAGAATATACATATGATTTCTCATCTTACAAATCAACTGTTTCTTATTTTCACCAGCATGTCTCTTAGGTGTTGAGGACTAGTGCATCTCTGAGCCTACATTCAGTACGAGTAAAATACTTAAGTACTGTTAAAATCAGATACTCTAATACTTTTACTCAAGTCGTATTGGAATTGGTAACTTGTAATGGAGTCATATTTGCTGTAAGGTATCTGTACTTTTACTCAAGTATGGTTTTCAAGTACTCTTTACACCTCTGTGTTTGTGTGAATTTAATTCTAATTGTTGTTTTTTTTATCTCTTTCTCCCATCTGCCCTCCACTGTGGACATCATTGTCACCGTCTACCTGACACACATTCAGCAGGTAAGCACATCTTTTGCTCTAAAGTCATTATCGGCGGTCTGATCCGGAGTGAATGTGGTTTCAGTGGAAATATTACAGGCCACTTCCAGCAGATAATCCAGCTCAGGGTCACCAGAACATTTCTGGGGCTTGATTCTTTCTTAATAACTCTGGAAAACATCTTCAATCTCGGCTTCTGTCTCTCTAGTGAAAGTGAGATATCTCTGAGAAAAGGGAGGTGAAAGTAGTTCCACAACAGTGTTTGATGATCCTTTGTTCAGCCATGACAGAAATCTAAAGCAAAGTTACTAAGTGTTTCTGTGATGAATTACGATGTTAAGAATCAGAATGAGAATAGAAATGCAATTACCATACTCTGGTTGACATCAGAGATCAGAATAAGGGCCATGGAGGGCCGGAAGCTATCGGCATCTGTTTACATCCCTTGAAACGAAGGCAGGCTATTACAGAGATTTGAGATGAGCCCCAAAAGATTGTTTGTTCAGACAGAGAAAACCACATTATCAATGTACATAATACTTCATGCTGGTGCGCACAGCGGTACGGCAGACGCATTTCAGAAAAGTTTGTGAGCCAGCATCCGTCTGAAGGCATCAAGGCAATTACTGCCACCCCCCAGAGAAACGTCTCGTCTCGGTGGAGGACATTTCCTCGGCATTGTGTCTCATTTTTCTGTTGGCTTTTGTTTGCGATGTGAATTGTAGCTATTCAGCCAGACTCGTTTCTGCATAATGCGACATGTTGTCAAACGCTGCTGATGCTTATGTAATGCAGCCTTATTAACCAGCACTAAGTGCTGCGGTGGCTTTTTTGTAGGCCATCTCTCTCACACACACACACACATAGTTAAATCAAGATGTGATGTATCATTTAAGGAGTATTTAACACAACTACATCATGTGGGACAAATGTCTGCCGTGTCTATTCTTCACATCACACGTCTCCCTATTTCTGCTGCAGCACAATGACAGTCTATCACAGACGCTTTATTAAATAAAAACTGAAATGAATGTTGGTGGAGCTACAAAAGAGGTCTTAATGTAACAGATAATAGAGAGAGAGAGAGAGTTTCCTGCCTTATGTGTGTAATACGACTAAAAAAAAAAAGAGCCATCTCTTCTGGTCTCCAAGACTGCAAAAATACAGTAAAAACTGTGAAATATTTTTACCAGTTAAAATAACTGTTTTCAATTTGAATATATTTTAAAATGTAATTTATTTCTGTGATCAAAGCTGAATTTTCAGCATCATTACTCCAGTCTTCAGTGTCACATGATCCTTCAGAAATCATTATAATATGATGATTTGCTGCTCAAGGAACATTTATGATTATTATCAATGTTGAAAACAGTTGTGCTGCTTCATATTTTTGCTGAAACTGAAATCTTTTGTAAGATTATTAATGTTAATGAATCAGTGTTTTTGAATGAATTGGTTCAATGAATGATTCAATGACTCACTCACTCATTACGACAAACACATGTTGTTTTTAAATGAATCAGTATGTTTGAATCATTCACTCAACCAATTCGTTCAAAAATCATTCAGTGATTCACTCATAAATGCAGTCCGTTGTTTCACTCTTAAACAAATCAGTGTTTTTGAATGAATCGCATGAATGAATCATCATCCTGTCGCCTCCTACCGCAATAATGATGTAATCTGAAGAAAGAGTCACTAAATAATCCACACCACTAATGCACAGACAAGTTTTTTCATGTGTTTTTATCATTATCATGAAGTAACTATCATGTTTATATACGTGGTACTCCAAGGTACTAAAAAAGTACTATGGTACACGATTTGAGAAATCATGTTTGAAACACAAACGCTGCAGGACGACACACACTTATCTTTAATAATTAGACAAACTCTAACACTTTGTATGAACAACAGAAATAGTGAAGCTTACCTTATGGCACATTGTTAGTGTGAAGTGTTTGACTTCTCTATGAAAAGCTGTTGTATTATTGCCACCCTAACATGAAAACACGCAGAGGAAACAGGGAACTGGAGCGATGAGCTTCTGTCAGGCCGCCAACTTCAAGACTCAGGCACACACGTGCTGCAACACTTCTGCTTGTTTGCTGGATTTATGATGAGCCTTTGGATTGGGGAGACGTTATTTCCTGACAGATCTGTGCTGGACTGGATGGTTCTCTGGCTTCCACTGCAGAAGGGCTTATCTGACAGGAGATGATATATGCTGGCTGCAGAGAACTGGGCCGCTCTTTCCTTTAATTGGGTCTCGAACTGAAATGCACCCGTGCTGCAGAATTCAGTCGGGTCAGATGGGGAAGATGGCCAGCATTGCTAAAAGTGGAATATGCACCGTCAGAGAGCTCCTGAAAAGAACATGATTTGTAATGATAATTTTAGAAAGAACATGTCAGAATAAACTCCAGGGAGTCTTTTTAGAGATGGAGAAATGTGCAATGAGCAGGTGCAGTTATTACACACAGCATGCATCTTTCAGCTCTTGGTTAATTGTTCACAGTGATTCTCAAATTCAGCTAAAGACCCTGTGAAATCAAAATTTGACTTTTGTGCCTCACATTTGCTTTGAGCTCATACAAAAGTTAATTGAAATAGTCTCTTCTGCTCACCAGTTTCAAATGATCATTTATTTGATCAAAAATACAGTAAAAATGTGAAATATTGTTACAATTTAAAAATAGCTGTTTTCTATGTGAATATATATAGTAAAATGTAATTTATTCCTGTGATCAAAGCTGAATTTTCAGCATCATTACTCCAGTCTTCAGTGTCACATGATCCTTCAGAAATCATTCTGATATGATGATTTGATGCTCAAGAAACATTTCTGATTATTATCAATGTTGAAAACAGTTGTGCGCTTCTTATTTTTGTGGAAACTGATTCATTTTGTTCCAGGATTCTATGATAAATAGAAAGTTCAAAAGGACAGCATTGAAATAGAAATATTTCGTAACATTTATAACAAATGTTTTTACTTTCACTTCAATTTAATCAATTTACTGCATCCTTACTGAATAGTATATAGTGTAGTGCACTTCTAAAGCTGATTACATTCACTTTTAACACATTTTAAATTAAGTATGCATGAAGTGCCAAGCAAGTAAATCATGATTCATGGCTGTGATCTTAAAAATTGGAAGACAAGCTCCCACCCAATCCTCTCTCCAAACCCATATGACTTTCATAGATAGAGAGGCAGACAGACAGCTCTGGTTGCGTTTGGCTAGTTTTGTATGAGGAAATGGATGTGGCGAGTCAGGCCATTGCATCTTTGAGGAATTCAGTAATGGTTAATCTTTTTAATCAATACATCTGCAGTCAAACGGACTCCTGGAGGGAGCGCTTTGATGCCGAGAACAGCCATGAAACATTAATGCATTTCTGCTGTGCAAACAAGCGCTCAAGAAACGCGCTCTGCCGTTTCAACCTGGCTGCTTCTTCAAAAACCTGCTTCTTCAACGGATTTACTGCTGACCTCACAGCATCGAGAAGAGCCGCTCATTTCACTCACGTTCTCTGTTGGGTTGTCAGTAGACCCTTTAGCTACACAATAACGTATATGCAATTTATGCAACTAAAGCTACATGTAGTTTTAGTGTGGTTTTAGTCCTTTTAATCCTGAAAAAAAGAAAGATCAGTGAGCAATGATTTGATAAAGCGGTATAGAGAGACACAGCTCCATTCTTCCTGAATCCTTTCCAGGTAAATTAAAGGTTTCCCACAGGATCACAGCTTTTTTCCAGTACGTAATACATAATTAGAAAGGTAATTGTGACTTCTTCTTTTTTTTCACTATTCAGACTTTGTTACATCTCACAATTCTGATTGTTTTGTCTCAGAATTCTGAGTTAATATCTCGGAATTCCGACTTTTTTCTTGGAATTCTAAGTTTACATCTAGGAATTCTGACTTTTTGTCGTGGAATTCTGAGTTTACATCTTACAATTCCGACATTTTGTCTTGGAATTCCGAGTTTACATCTCAGAACTTTTTATCCCTTTGACTGCGCAATAACATATATGCAATTTATGCAACTAAAGCTACAAGAAGTTTTAAGGTGGTTTTAGTTTTAATTAATGATAATAATCCTGGTAGACAAAGAAAGAAAGAAAGAAAGAAAGAAAGAAAGAAAGAAAGATCAGTGAGCAATGATTTGATAAAGCGGTATAGAGAGACACAGCTCCATTCTTCCCGAATCCTTTCCAAGTATATTAAAGGTTTCCCACAGGATCACAGCTTTTTGCCAGTACAGAATACATAAATAAAAATTAATTGTGACATTTTTTTTCACTTTTCAGACTTTTTTTTATGTTTGTTTACATCTCGCAGTTCTGAATTTTTGTCTCGGAATTCTGCGTTTACATCTCGGAATTTTGACTTTTATCTTGAAATTCTGAGTTTATATCTTGGAATTCCGACTTTTTGTTTTGGAATTCTGAGTTTACATCTTACAATTCCGACATTTTGTCTTGGAATTCCGAGTTTACATCTCAGAACTTTTTATCCCTTTGACTGCGCAATAACATATATGCAATTTATGCAACTAAAGCTACATGAAGTTTTAAGGTGGTTTTAGTTTTAATTAATGATAATAATCCTGGTAGACAAAGAAAGAAAGAAAGAAAGAAAGAAAGAAAGATCAGTGAGCAATGATTTGATAAAGTGGTATAGAGAGACACAGCTCCATTCTTCCCGAATCCTTTCCAAGTATATTAAAGGTTTCCCACAGGATCACAGCTTTTTGCCAGTACAGAATACATAAATAAAAATTAATTGTGACATTTTTTTCACTTTTCAGACTTTTTATTATGTTTGTTTACATCTCGCAGTTCTGAATTTTTGTCTCGGAATTCTGCGTTTACATCTCGGAAATTCTGAGTTTATATCTTGGAATTCCGACTTTTTGTCTTGGAATTCTGAGTTCGCATCTTGGAATTCCGACTTTTTGTCTTGGAATTCTGAGTTTACATCCCGGAACTTTGACTTTATATCCCTTTAACTACACAATAACGTATAAGCAATTAATGCAACTAAAGCTACATGAAGTTTTAGTGTGGTTTTAGTTTTATTTAACGATAATAATCCTGGTAGACAGTCAGAAAGAAAGAAAGAAAGATCAGTGAGCAATTATTTGATAAAGCGGTATAGAGAGACATAGCTCCATTCTTCCCAAATCCTTACCAGGTATATTAAAGGTTTCCCACAGGATCAGGCGGCCTGGTGTCATTCTTCAAAGGAAGATACAGAAGAGCTTCATCCCAAAGCGGCAAAAGGCCAGGTTAGCCAAAGATTAAAGCCCGACCCGTAACTGAGAGTGTCATTCAAACCGGCTCGGGCCTCGGCGCTTTCATCATCCTGTCATTAGCCGTAAGACGACAGAGCAGCGGCGCGGATGAGAGCGGCCCGTGATTGACATCATGCTTGACGGGTAAATACGCTGGCTTAATCAAGTGATCGTGCCGTCGCGGGCCCCTGTCACGTTTCCGAGATCACCCGCCACATTCTGTCAATAGCCACAAAGGCTTTTGTCATTCCGTGACCGTATCTTCAAATCAAATTCGCCGCACACGTTTCCTTTGATTCTCACTCACTGGACAAAGCTCTGAGAGCGTGGCCGCGCGTCTCTGTTTTCTTGCCGAGTGTTTTACTCTGTGACAAAAGGAAAGTCATCTCGTTTGATGGGGCTTTTGTCCTTTCAGACGCAACATTGATTATTTTTCTCAGTCTGCCTTAGACTTTGTCGGGTTCAATCAAAATCGCACAGGTCTCGGTCTTTAAGAGCTTTCTAAAATGTCACGATTGAATCCGATCTGCTATAGCTGTCTGATAAATTGAATATTCAGATATGTGTGTGATGATTTTGTGATCAAGCAATATTTAAACTTCAGTAGCAAAAACAGTTTTAGAGTCTAGAGTTTTTGTGAATCAGTTCAAAGTTTTAGTGAATCGATTTCAAACTTTATTCATTTAACTATTCATTTTACTCAAAATGGTAGTAACAATGGTAGTAACAGAGTTTATTTATTTTAATCTCAGAGTTAATGAAAATAGCCTTTGTCAACAAGACAGGCTATTTGTACTCAGAAAAAAATAACCTAAATGTGTAGGTAAATTTTGCTGTTTCATCTTATTGTTTAACTATTTATTGTTATATTGATGCATATAATGCAAAATTGATGCATAGTTTTAAACTATTAGCAGAAACCGTAAAGGCATTGCATTACACCAGACCCATTTGGATCAGCACCACAGAGCTTAATGGCTCCAATAAAACTGTTTTATTTTCTTCCTCCCCATTTTATTGTTGTTTCCTTCCCCCCATCCATTTTCCTGTCAAATATTTGTTCTCTCCTCTGTAACACATTAAATGAGGTTGCCAGACCTTCAATCTCATTAGGAGGGAAGCCCAACTTTGATTTTCTTTATTAGGAAATGTTATCTTGTTTGAGGCAGGCTGGCAGAGTGACTTAAAGTGTGGACTCATTAAAAAATTCAATTAAACTCTCTCTCCTCCGTCCGCGTCTAGCTCTCCTATAATGGCATTAGTTCTCATCAGCGAAGGTTGCCAGGTTGATACATGCATAATTCAGATATTCAGTGCGTCAAAGGTGCAAGGAAAAAGAGTTTTTTTTTTTTTTTTTTTATTCCTGATAGCAAACGGAATTAGATATCATACTGAAAATAGCATCAAACTCATCAAACTTTGCCTGGCAACCTGCTCCAGTTCTGCCAGATATACACATCCAAACACATAATTGAGCTGTTGATTCTGTCATTAGAAATTCACAAAGGTTTAAGTAAGTTATTAAGTTACCCCTTTAAAACAATGTTCCTGGTTCAATACAAGTTAAGCTCTATTAACAGCATAAGATCAGTTGAAAGAGCTTCACTTATTCTATTTGAGCACATTTGACATCTTAATATCAGTTCATTCTTCACCTGCTGACCTCAGCTGTTTGTTTTAGCGTGCTTAAATGCGCTCAAAATGAAGCATCAGAATATGGAAGTTTTTTTTTCCAGTACGGAATACATAATTAAAAAGGTAATTTTGACATTTTTTAAACTATTTTTTTTACGTTTGTTTACATCTCGCAATTCTGACTTTTTGTCTCAAGATTCTGAGTTTACACCTCGGAATTCTGACTTTTGTCTTGGAATTATGATTTTGTCTTGGAATTCTGAGTTTACATCTCGGAATTCTGAGTTTACGTCTTGGAATTCTGAGTTTGCATCTCGGAATTCCAACTTTTTGTCTTGGAATTCTGAGTTTACTTCTTGGAATTCCGACTTTTTGTCTTGGAATTCTGAGTTCACATCTCACAATTCTGACTTTTTTCTTGGAATTCTGAGTTTGCATCTCGAAATTCGAACTTTTTGTCTTGGAATTCTGAGTTTACTTCTTGGAATTCCGACTTTTTGTCTTGGAATTCTGAGTTTACATCTCACAATTCTGACTTTTTATCTTGAAATTCTGAGTTTGCATCTCGGAATTCCGGCTATTTGTCTTGGAATTCTGAGTTTACATTTCGGAATTATGACTTTTTGTCTTGAAATTCCGACTATTTGTCTTAGAATTCTGAGTTTGCATCTCGGAATTCCGACTTTTTGTCTTGGAATTCTGAGTTTACGTCTCACAATTCTGACTTTTTGTCTTGAAATTCTGAGTTTGCATCTCGGAATTCCGGCTATTTGTCTTGGAATTCTGAGTTTACATTTCGGAATTATGACTTTTTGTCTTGAAATTCTGAGTTTACATCTCGGAATTCTGACTATTTGTCTTAGAATTCTGAGTTTGCATCTCGGAATTCTGACTTTTTGTCTTGGAATTCTGAGTTTACGTCTCACAATTCTGACTTTTTGTCTTGGAATTCTGAGTTTGCATCTCGGAATTCTGGCTATTTGTCTTGGAATTCTGAGTTTACATTTCGGAATTATGACTTTTTTTCTGGGGATTCTGTTTACATCTTGGAATTCCAACTTTTTGTCTTGGAATTCTGAGTTTACATTTCGGAATTCTGACTTTCTGTCTTGAAATTCTGAGTTTGCATCTCGGAATTCCGACTATTTGTATTGGAATTCTGAGTTTACATCTCACAATTCTGACTTTTTGTCTTGGAATTCTGAGTTTACATCTCAGGATTCTGTTTACATCTCGGAATTCCAACTTTTTGTCTTGGAATTCTGAGTTTACATTTCGGAATTCTGACTTTTTGTCTTGGAATTCTGAGTTTACATCTCAGAATTCTGACTTTTTTTCTGGGGATTCTGTTTACATCTTGGAATTCTGACTTTAATTCAGAGTTTATCTCACAACTCTAAATTTTTTCTCAGAATTCTAAGTTTACATCTCTCAATTCCTTTTTTCGCAACAGAATAAAAACTAAATAAAGGTAATTGTGACTTTCTCACAATTGCAAGTTTATATATAACAATTTTGGCTTTACTCTAGAATTGTGTTTACATCTTGCAATTGCAAGTTAACAACTCACAATTCTGATTTTTTTTTTCTTCTCAGAATTGTGATGAAAAAGGGTTTTGTTTTGTTTTTTCTGTGGAAGAAATAAGCTTCCATATTAGAGGGACTATGATGTTTGACTGTATATCCATCATCTTTCTATCTCTTTGTTCCTCAAAGAGAACAGCCATCTGTGTCTGAAGGGTTCCTTCCTCTGCTGCGATTGACAGCTGCAATATCTGTATGCAGTCCACGTGTCTCTCCATGCTAAACGTGTGCATTAATGGCGAGAAACTAACTAAAAGTATTGATGATACTAACTGAATTACATTAGTGTGACAGTAGTTCATCTGTTTCCAGAACAGTCTAGCTGCAGGATAAAATGCTGCATTGTTTATTTCTCATATATTGCCGATACAGCCGAGTGGTTAGTCGAGCTGCAGTAATAATCAAACACGCTCTCCTAAACTGTTCCCTCTCTCTCTGTCATATATAGCACTGGGGAGTCTGATTCATTTCAGCACACTGGCTCATTTGGATGGTTTATATATATGAACCAGATCCAAAAAAAACAAAAGTGATTCATTTGAGTCTCTGTGCAGCATTTTATGTCTATTTTGTAGTTACAACTTGCTGTTCATCTCTATTTTGGTTTAGTTTATTAAAACAAATTTTTGTTTGCCTAACTACAAGCTAATCATGATTTAAATTCACAGTTTCTGTCATGAAGATGTTCTTTTAAAAGCGTTAAATTGTAAAATAAGCTGTTTTCAACATTGATATTAATAGAAATGTTTCTTGAGCAGCAAATCAACATATTAGAATGATTTCTGAAGGATCATGTGACACTGAAGACTGGAGTAATGATGCTGAAAATTCAGCTTTGATCACAGAAATAAATTACAGTTTACTATATATTCACATAGAAAACAGCTATTTTAAATTGAAATTTTTTTTCACAATATTACTGATTTTACTGTATTTTTGATTAAATAAATGCAGCCTTGGTGAGCAGAAGAAACTCATAGAGAGAGAGAGAGAGAATTTACAGCTGCAGCACATGTATTTCTGCTCAAGGACTCAAATGAATAATTTTTCAAACTTTAACCATCCTTCAAGATTTCTCGACAGAAAGAGGACAGCACAGGAGAGCGTTTGATTATTGCTTCAGCTTAAGCCTAAAATATGTCCATATTTATCAGCACAAGGTTAAAGTTTAATCAACCCATTAACGGAAATCCTCAAGGGGTCCAACATTCCCTGAAACCATCTTTATTACTTACTGACCCACAAAACCTGTTAGGAACTATCAGCGGCAAACACTCTCCACCCTGCGAAGCCTCGAGCGAAACCTCGAAAAAAATAAACACCCAACCCATAAACAGCTCAAACCGTCTCAGTGACCCGACGCGCTCGCTCAAATTAAACACCCAGCTGTCTAGAGACTTGCTGTTTCCTTTTCTCACAAACATAAAAAGGAGATGTTACAGAGGTTAAACTCTCATAAAAAGCTTTGCTTTTCTCCAAGTGATGCAACATGCTGTAAACTCTTGGCTTTGAGGGTCTTTGGTTTTCTGGCACTTTTACAATGCACTCAAGAGCTCGAGCGACGAGAGGACGGGCTCTTCAGTCCCGTGTCTTCACAGCGAGCTGCGAGGGGGAATTAGTTCTATGCAAATGTTGCCGCGTTCCCTCAGTAAAAAGGAAACCACTGAGCAGGCAAATCTACAGTCAATAAAGCGCACTCATGCAGAACGAGGAAACCTGCTATGAAGTTAATAAGACTTGTGCTCTATTAAAATAAATAGACAACAATAAAAGCTCCATTCGCCACACCCCAGCAAACAAACCTTCAGCACAGCACTTTAAAGTGGCTGCAGAGAGACGGGCCAAAATATTAAAGAAAAATGGCCCTATAAGACAGAAAAACAGTATAAAGAGAGGCACAAACTTGGACGGCAGAGTATGAAAGGTGAAATTAAAGTCTAGTTGGGCTGCCCAAGCGTTTGAGACTCCATTGGGAGATCAATCATTTATATCTGTTCTGGTTTCGGCCCGTGACGCTTAGCAACGGAGAGGCTGAGGGATAAGATCAGGCCATGAGAAAACAGCACTGACATTTACAGGTAGATCATATGGCCGTCGTAGAACGAGACAACACACAGAACCGATCTGAACACTGATGAAACGCAAAGCAGAGCTGTAAATGAAAGGGAAGTTAAAAGGGTCATGAATTGAGAAATCAACTTTTCCTTGAGCTTTTGGTATATAAGAGGTCATCGTACTATAAGAATATCCTGTAAGTTTCAGAACTGAAAACTTTCTTGTTATATATATATATATATAGGTGCTATAGGTGAAACTCCGCCTCCACAGAAGAAATCAACGCCTACTTCATCATTGCAACGTTAGCCCCGCCCACTGGTGTGTTAGTGAGATGAGGAGGAGAGAAGAGCGATACAGGACTAAAAATAATATTACCTTTCAAATGATCCTAATGCTAGGAATATGGATATTTATTTTCAACAATGTGAATGTCTCAGTTCAGCTTTATTTATTTGTATTCGGTACATTTCACTGTGGATTCTTTGGTATGATATGGTACGATATGGACTCGACAGTAATGCAACAACATGTAAGTAACTGTGTTAATTCTAATGCCTGATCTGATATTAATGATTCATGTACAGTCACATGTTCTTTGTCTATGTGTCACTAAATCAAACCAGTGACTATGATGAAAGCATTCATTAGTGTGCACAAATTGAGTTGCAATGACGAGATCACTGCTTTCATGCGCTCAACAACATGTCTGTGATCGACTACATGATCATCACTGCAACCTTTCATGCCACGATCTAAATATAATGCCATAGATCTAAATGTAATGCTATAATCAACACTTTTCACGATTAGTTAACCTTGAGAGCTGTAATTGTAAAAACGCGCTAAAAGTTTTCGAGAGAGTAATACTTGGCTATTTCATATGCAAAGATGTCAGCCAATCACAGCAGTGGGCGTTTACACTGAAGTCTCACAGCAGACACGCCCCTTCAAACAGAGCGTTCAAATCAGAGGGCTAAAATCAGGATAGGAAAAATGCCTTTTATTTCTAAATTATGACAAATTTTGATGTGAAATTCATACTAACAGTATAAGTGCACCCCAGGAAACATTATAAAACAATAAAACAACACAGTTCATGACCCCTTTAAGAAATTTCATCAGGATAAGAAATAAACGTGTATTATTCAGTCAACGCTGTTTAGAATGATGTACTGAAGTACAGCATACTGCATAGTATATACTGTCTAAATCATACAATAATGTTTTTATGTTTTATTCAGTGAGTGAGGTATAGTCATCTTCTTATAACTAGCTATGCTTATTTTGCATATAATCATATGATGATGACAGACAGATAGATAGATAGATAGATAAGAGCATTATGGATTTACATTCATCTCTCTTGTGAGTCTGGTAGGAATGTTAAACCTCATGGATGGAGAAGCAGAAGTCCAGAGGAGGATGAATTTTCTGTGTGTTTCAGTGGCACCAGCGGTCTATTTGTCATCCTGAGCGCCCAAAGCGAGGTGCAAACCCCAGAGGTTCTGAACGAAAGCACAGAGAATGAATAACAGGTGTGGGCTGGGCGAGAGCGGTAAATATCTGAAGCAGAGAGGCCGAGCAATAACCGCAAACCTGCAGAAGATGAATCATCCGCAGAGACACTGGTTTGATCTGTGCTCATGGACCACAAACCCATACTAGATAACAGTTTGTGCATGACAGGCTGACAAAATCATCAGAAAGATTTATTTTATTGGAAGAAAAATGGAGAACAACAGGCTATCAGCAGTCTATCATCTAACATCAGGATGGCTGATGTGAAGTGTGATTTCAAGGTGACTATTGTTAATTTCCTTCAGTAATGGCCATTAATAATAAAATAGTTGACGGAAGTGAGCCATTAAGAACTATTACAAACTAAAATGCCATGAAATCTAATTTACATACAATAAAGACCTCATTTACATCCAAATGGTAATTAATTTTTGCAGTTTTTGCAGAATATAAAATGCATAAATCATAAGGATTGAGTTAGATTGACTGAATAGAAGGTGTTTGCATATATATACATATTTATCACATTTTCTGTTGAGTTCAGCATGTGACGTTCAGCAAAAATAGACTTATAAGCTGAAGCAGCGACGCTTAAACAAGCCGTAATCTTCATGGATGACAGGATCCAGGGCCTGACGAAGAAACATGCTATTTAAACTTCTTATAGTTATCATTCTACGGATTTTTTTTCCACTAAAATGTTGCTAAAAGATGTGCAAAAGTTGCACCTTTTAAGAGAGTTTATGGATTTGAACGTTACAAGTCACTTAAACAATATTTTATATATATATATATATATATATGTATGTATATATATATATATATATATTATAATATTAGGTTAAGGGTTATCATAAACTAAAATTAAAACCATAATTTTTTTCATAAATTAAAATAAATAAACGTTGACTAAAATAAAATATTAAAAACCTTATATATGAAAACTTACATTAATTCAGCTGGTTGTGAAGCAACATTTATAATTTTCATTTAGTTTAACTTGAATTACTTGCCTAAAAATGAAATAAAAATTAATAAAATCTATTTAGACATTTATATATATATAAAAAAATATAATAATAATAATAATAATAATAATAATAATAAAAATGAAAAAAAAAAAAACCTAAAAAAAGGGAAAATGAAAAAATAAAAACTAATTCAAAATATTAATAAAAATTATAATATATCAGTGGTTCTCAAATATCTTTTAGGTTGACGACTACTGAAATTAAAAAGTTTAAAGAGTTAATTTACTCAGCAAATCCCATTTTTACTCACATTTGATGAGGCAGGTGTCCATTTTGGAGGCTGCATGGACCCGTTTCCCTCCCTCATACGTCACAGATATTTATGTGATTTCATATATGGTAAAACCACTGACTCAATGTTGTTAAAGACGGTGACCTGCGTTTGAGAAACCAAGCCCGGCTCTAAATTCTATTTGAAATCCATTTGGATCTATAAGTCTCCATTCCCTCCCTTTCTCAAGTGCAGACAAACAGTCGCCTCGTCTGGGCAGGCCGGAGTAATTTAATTTAGGAGCAGGAAACATGTCATCCGCTCCGTGCGCGCGTAAGGCCGACTGTTATGCAGCGAGTTTATATTTAAGGCCGTCAAAGAAATGTAATAAGAGCCCTGCGTGCTGTGAGGTGCAGGAGCGATACGGCTCAGTAACATCCGAGCAGGAGAGTTTGTGGATAAATGGCAATTATCGAATTAGACTCTATATTTAGAGCCGAGACGGGCCGCCATTGGTGTGAAACACAAAAGCACGTAATTAAACACAGAAACAGTGACGCACAAAAAGTTGCATATAAACACGCTGCAGACGCAGCATGCTTTTGTAAATGGCAGGTTAATTTGCGCTCCCAAATAAAGGTGCGATTCCGTTGGGCTATTAATGGATGGAGCTGGCGCTTCAGGTGTGAACGAGGCTCTTTGTGAGTCACTGTGTTTGAGATCAGAGCGCCGCTGAACATCCTGATGAGGCTGGATCTTATTAAAGCGCTGATGACTCATGCACTTTGACATTTATCATCCTTCGTGAGAATTCTGGGTGATATTAATGCATTACCTGAGTCGTGCGATTCAGCCTGCCGTGCCACTGAGATATTTACACAGTATAGAGAACGTTTGGCCAATGCATTGCAAACTTAAAGTGCTTTTTCGAATATTCCCTTTCATCTAGTGTTATGTAGCTGTTTGGGAATGTAAAAGGTCTGCAAAGTGCATGACAAAGTTGTTTTCTAAAAAAAGAATCAACTCCTGAAACGCTGAAACGAGTCGTCAGTAATTTCAGTCTCACTTTCTGCGTAGGTTTGTAACAGATTTGCATAATCCCAGCCTGTGATCTTCATTGGCTGCCGGCGAACAGTGTCTCCTTTGCCCCGCCCTCAAACACTGCAGTTGTATCTGAGACTGGAAGAGTTTGCTTTGTGTTGTTCATGTCGAGAAGACGCTGTTTTCAGCTCTGCGAATCCACTTTGATGCACTTCTAAAGGATGAGGACTGGAACTGATATGGAAAAACCGACGCCATTATTCATATATCTGTGTATCAAGAGCTGAGGAAGAGCTGAAATTCAGATATGGTAATGGGCGTTTGGTTTCTGACACGTGCTGTAAGCAGTCTGACCAATCAGAGCAGAGCAGGCACTCTGAAAGGCGGGGTTTATAGAGACTGTGAAACTTCGAACAAACTATTTTCAGACTCTTTGAGAAATGAGCTAATGCTGTAATGTAAATTATGAGAAAATTAAAGTGTTTTTTGACCTTGGATGCATGTAAACCTCTTGTAGGAGACCTCAGAAACAAAATGTGGAACCTTTAAAATAGCATAATAGAGGCACTTCAACATACGCTCTTGCATTGCTGTGGCAGTGACAAACATAATCATATCAACAGTTTAACTAACTTGAACTCAGTGAGATTCTCTTCCAACTGTTGTTCTGCTTTGACAAGTAGTTCATCTGAAAGAGAAAACTGAAGTAATGTACAATAATGTCCACTATAGCATCCCTTCTAAAGAAAATGAAGCCTATTTTTTGTGTTTTTTGCATAGTGCCGTCATTTTCATAACAGTTAAGCACATTTCTCCCCAAATTCTCATTGTGTCTGGCCATGTTACTTTACATTTAAACATAAAGTAAAATGTTTATTAATATCAATATTTATTATTAATACCCCACAGATCATTTATTATAGCTTGTCAAATTTGCCCCTATTTGGGTGTGAGCAAAAACACGCTGTTTTTGTGTGTGTCCCTTTAAATGCAAATGAGCTGCTGCTCCCGGCCCCCTTTCCAGAAGAGGGCGGAGCTTTAACAGCTCGCGCTTCGGTTGCTCAACAACAACAAAGCTGGAGAATCTCACGCAGCCAAAATGAGGATTGTCAGTAACGGTGTTCAGCCTTACATTGTTCAAACCGGAGTCGACACTGATGGAGAGACTCAGGAACTTTTAGACGTTTCTGAATGGTTAGTGGATAAATTTATGTAGTTGCTGTGGAGTTGATTCAACTCATCGACTAGCATGTGCCGTCATGTTAATCTTTTGTGCAAATCCAGTGTTGAATTGACCCTCGTTTGTGAAGCAGTCCGGCGTAAAATAATGTCGACATGCAAAAAAATCTTTTTTCAATGCAAAACAATTTTTTTGATTTTGTGTGAAATATAAACCTGCGCCTGCATATGACAGGCTCTGTGAGATTCTCTCGAGGATGGATTGTTGTCTCAGCGCTGTATATTATAGGTCAAATGGTGGATGTGGCATAATGGTTGTTGACAGCTTGACTTACTGTCTTCTGCTGTGTAAATAGACTATTGAAGGTGGTCTGATGCAATTATCTGTTCTTCTAGCATGATAAGGCAGCAGCTTGCGCTCGGATCCGTCTCTATGGGAATGTAGTGCGTCTCTAGTATCCACCCTCCTGTCACAGGGTCTATTTAAAGACATCCTTCACTCCTGGGTTCTGGCCATGGTTTCCCACACTCAATAGAGAATCAATCAACGCACTAATTTACCAATTAGACCCATTATTCTCTATAAATAAACATGTCGCTGGCTTCCCCTCGTCCTCTCCTGGGAATCAGTCAGAACAGACGCGTCCTGGACATTGATTTGACTCCAAACGCATGCAGAGCTGACCAATGCACAAGTCTGGAAAAACATAAGATAACATGAGGTTTTATATTTGCATTTAATGCAATCTGTGACCAGTTGCATAAAATGCTTAGACTAGTCTTAGTAAGTCATCTCATTTAAAAAGACTGGTCATAACTTATTTAAATCATTTACATAAAAACGTAGACTGGCCTAATTTCAATGCGAAAAGTAAGACTGTTTATGCAACTGGCCCCAGATCTGATGCAGGTTCAAATCTCACACACCGAACAATGTCTCATTACATGACAATCACAGCCATGTGATTAGTAATTAAGCCTATTTTTAGGTCCACTAAGATTTTTTTAGCATAGTTCCATCATTTACATGACAAGTAAACACATTTCACCCAAATTCTCATTAATGTGCCTGGACTACATTTAAACGTAAAATAAAATGTTTATTAATATTAATATTATTATCTAAAATATTTTTAGTTTAAAAAAAAAAAAAAAAAAATCAGTAATTGAAATGAAGCTGAGAAAAAATAAATAAATAAATAAATAGATATATATATATATATATATATATATATAATTTCTATTAATATATATATATATATATATATATATATATATATATATATATATAGCTTCATTTCAATTACATTAGATGAAAAATTAAAACTTAACTAAACTGAAGTTGAAGTACTAAAATAACTAAAACTGAAATAAAAATAAAATAAAGCTAAATAGAAATATTAAACAATAACAATTACAAAAACTAATATGAAATGAAAGCAGAAAAAAAATGAAAATAAAAGCTAAAATAAAAATTAAAAAATAAATAAAATAATTAAAAATATTTTTTAAAAACTTACACTTAAACCTTTGCAAATAACTGAAATAAAATAAGTTGAAGTTGAAGTACTAAATTTAAAAAAAAAAAAACTGAAATAAGAATAAATTAAAGCTAAATAGAAATATTTAAAAAAAAAATGACAAAAGCAGATAACACATTTACAAAAACTGAAAATATAAAAAATCTAAGTTAATTAAAAAAAAAAAAAAATATATATATATATATATATATAAAACACTTATCAAAACATACAGTAATGGGCAAAAGTGATGTTCAGATGGGATATTTGTTTTTAATAAACCTGCAAGTTTGATTAAACCATCAAAATATGAGAAAAATATTTTATATTTTTAACCCTTTAATGCATTAATTATTAATCACAAAGTATTTTTTTTTTTTTTTTTTAAACAAATGAAAAATCATGCCAATAACTTTTTTTCAATATATTTTATTTTGAGGGAGTTACATATCTGTCCACTGCAGTGGACATCATGCATCAGCGGTATAAAAAGTGATTCAATAGAACTAATGCGTGGTCTAAAAACAAACAAACAAACAAACAAAAAAACATTTTAAAACATGCATATATTTAAAACATTTACTAAGAGCAAATGTATGAATACAAATAAGAAGACTTCAGATGCAAAAGCCTCCAAGTCATCTGACATTTTTCTTTGAAATTAATATTTTTTATCAGACTCATATGTATAGGTTTTTATATAAGTACCAGTACTTCTGACTGGGATGAGGCTGGGATTTAGCGGATTTGAAGTGAAAGTATTTGATAAACGTATAGTATGTGCGGAGAGCATTCACTCAATATCATCATCTCATGTTTGACCGATGTGGCTTAGAGGCTTTTGCATCAGAAGACTTGGAACGTTAAATAACAACAATAGAGAGGATATTTGAAAAACATAACATTCTATGTCTCAGAACTCATTTTATTAATTTAAAAATTAATAAACTTTTATTTAAAAATATTAAATCATGCATGATCGCACATACACACACCCTCGAATGCAATCATGCACACATATAAAAAACAAAAAAGTACAAGAAAAATATTGTTAAAATCTGGATAAAAGTATTTCTTACATCCTATTTAACTGAAAAATATTTTTTGTACCTTTCCGGTTTTCTGAGAATAAAAGGATTTAACACTTATTCCTGAGGTGCATCTCCTCTTCCCTCTGACTTTTTGATTATATGATGTAATATCTCAAAACAACAAAGAGATACAAATACACTAATTAATTGGAATCATAGACAAGGCTTTGGGTATTCACCACTTGGTGGTTGGGACATGGTACTACAACCTAAATGGTTCAAAATGGCTTCCAATTATCTGTCCACTGTAGTGGACACCATGCATGAAGAGGTTAAATATTTCAATATGAAGGAAAAACAAAACACTACTTGGTTAAGGTGTTTATCTGACAAAATTATTTGGCAAAAAAGTCAAACTACAGCAACATGTTTTATTTTACATGCAAAAACAAATGCATAAGCTCACAGGAAAAAGCAAACACTGACTCAGTTATTAATATTTCATTGGTTCTCTCTCTTTTTGCATGTGTTCATAATTTCTTTGTAAGACAGCCTGTCCAAACATTAAATCGGCACAGTTTGGCATGTTTCATTGAGTTATTATTGCTTATAAAACAACTGACTCTATGCAATATGATTACACAATCTTTAACACTTTTTAATAATACTTGAATAAAGAGTGAAGATGTCAGTTTTCCTATAGGCCGCACATTGGACCAATGAGATTGCAAGGTGGGCGGGGCTGTGCAGCACGATGCCACATACAGAAAAACCAAGCTATGCACAAAATGTCCCGCCGCGGTCATGGCTGGTGGTTTGGACAAAAGCTCAGATTTAATTGGAGGCTTTTATCGCTTGACGCATCGGGCCTAGTTAGGACATGCTGCTAGTGATGAGGAATATTATCTGTCTTGTTGCAGCGAATTGCTGGAGTCATTTATAAAGGCTTATATAATCTTTGGGCTGCATTAATATTTAATGAAAGACACTTCCTCTGGCCTCGTAATGAGTTTAAAGGAATAAATGAGAAATTGGTTTAAGAGGGTCTTTCAGGTCACGTACATTTGTGCATCTCCCCAGATCACAGCGTGCAGCGACGCAGGCGGATCCGTCTGAAACATTCAAGGAAACGTTTTCAAGGCCGACTCCATTAGTCATGCTAAAAGCATGGTGTGTCTCCGTGACAAACAGCATGTGCGCGCGAGTGTTCGATCCCCAAGGCTGCTCGGGTTTGAGCGCGCGCTAGTGGAGGTATCTGTCATCTCCTGGCAAAACATGTCAGTCACAGCGCAGACAGATGTCACCCACATGAGCTTCACAGGCGCAGCAGACATCAAACCAGGGCATCTCAACACAAAAGCCAGAAATAGGTTATCTGAGCTCGGGAAAAGTTTACTCCCCGCAGAGGATGAACAAGGACAGGGAATGTGCTGGAATTTATACACAACGTGTCACCAACTTTCTAAACTAAAGGTTTAGTTTGTGTGAGGAATATTTGGGAAGCTACTTTTACTTGAGCTTGCTAAGATACAACAAGTGACTGTCTTTTTAATTAATTATATATAATTTATACAAAGTCGGAGTAATTATTTGGTAAAAAAGTAGATCTTGATTGACAGCTTCAAACTCAGAAAAAAACACCCTAATTTTTATAATATTTATACATATATTTATATATTTGCTACATTCAAAAGTTTGAGACCAGTATGATTTTTTTTAAAGACATCTCTTATACTCATCAAGTCTGCATTTATTTGATCAAAAATACAGTAAAAACAGTAATATTGTGAAAAAAATATTATCATTTAAAACTCTTTTCTGAGTGAATATATAGTAAAATATAATTTATTTCTGTGATCAAAGCTGAATTTTCAGCATCATTATCCAGTCTTCAGTGTCACATGATCCTTCAGAAATCATTCTAATATGATGATTTGCTGCTCAAGAAACATTTTTGATTATTATCAATGTTGAAAACAGTTCATATTTTTGTGGAAACTGTGATTTTTCAGCATTTTTTGATGAATACAAAGTTCAAAAGAACAACATTTATTTGAAATAGAATATTTTGTAACATTATTAATGTCTTTACTGTCACTTTTGATCAGTGTTATGCAGTATTTTTTAATAAAATACTTTATTTAAAAAAATTCTATGATCATGCATAAGAAAACACTTTATTTTAGGGTCTTTTAACTAGTTGCTTATTAGCATGCATATTACTGGAATATTGGCTATTTATTAGTACTTATTAAGCACATATTAATGCCTTATTCTGCATGACCTTATTCTACATTCTTAATCCTACCCAATACCTAAACCTAACAACTACCTTACTAACTATTAATAAGCAGTAAATTAGGAGTTTATTGAGGGAAAAGTCGTAGTTAATAGTTTATATGTGTTCCCTATACCAAAGTATTACCAAAATCACTTAATTTTGTAACATTTTTCAGTAAACAAGACTTAATATCATATAATTTTGCTTCTCAAGTAAATCTGTCTTGATTTTCACTTTCACAAGATGTAAAATAAGTCTCTGGTGTCCCCAGAATGTGTCTGTGAAGTTTCAGCTTAAAATACCCCACAGATCATTTATTATAGCTTGTCAAATTTGCCCCTATTTGGGTGTGAGCAAAAACACGCCGTTTTTGTGTGTGTCCCTTTAAATGCAAATGAGCTGCTGCTCCCGGCCCCCTTTCCAGAAGAGGGCGGAGCTTTAATAGCTCGCGCTTCGGTCGCTCAACAACAACAAAGCTGGAGAATCTCACGCAGCCAAAATGAGGATTGTCAGTAACGGTGTTCAGCCTTACATTGTTCAAACCGGAGTCGACACTGATGGAGAGACTCAGGAAGAAGTTACAACTTTTAGATGTTCCTGAATGGTTAGTGGATAAATTTATGTAGTTGCTGTGGAGTTGATTCAACTCATCGACTACCATGTGCCGTCATGTTAATCTTTTGTGCAAATCCAGCGCTCGTTTGTGAAGCAATCCAGCGTAAAATGACGGCATGTCAACAACACTCTTCTACAACAACTCTTCCTCTTCTCTAAAGCAGCCCAACATGGCCTCACCCCCTTTGTTGCGTGTTCTCGGGGCGGGGTTTATGTAAATTTTAGGGTTAGTGATGTCACCAACCCAGGAAGAAGCTCGTTGTAGTCCCTACCAGCCGTTTGTTGTAGTCCTTAAAAAGCGATTTCTGTAAAAGAAAATATCTCTCTTTGCATTGAACTTTGAGTGTCGTAACTTTGCAGATGTTGTTTATGCTCAAACAGCAACATTACACACTAACTAAAGTTAAAAAAGTGAAATCATAATCGACCACCCCTTTAAGAATGTTACGATGTTTGTACTGGAAAACAAGACAAAAAGTGTAGTGTAGCACAGAAATCCTGACACATGGCTAAAAGAAATCTCAGTCTGTAAACAGCAGAAAAGCACGGCGTGACGCTCTTGTTCAGCCAGTCGGAGGACTTGTAGCAGCTCTCTTTACCTGCCACTCTCAGCGTTCAGGTTTGTTGACTTCAGGTTGGCCGACATGGGGTGTAAAGAAGCACACAATAGCATCTGTAGTCCTCCTGTCACATACAAAGAGAAACTAAATTGCCTTTTTAAAGACAGCATGATACGGTGACAGCAGCAATTAGCAGCATGGCCGTCAGAATCTCTCTTTTAGCCGGTCCGTAAGAAGCGCTGTTGCCGTTTTCTCCCACAGGGCTTGCGTGACTGAAACTCCTCCTCACTTCATCTGGAAATAGACTGAATGGATTTTGCGTTGGGTTTTGAGTGCTGTCCCTTGTAAGTTTTCACCACATGCTTTCTGACATAAATTCTGGACACAAGGTGCATTCCTGACACGTTTAGTGCTGTTTTAGGACTATAATGCTGCACATAATGTCACTTTTGCCGTTATTGCTCACTAGGCAATAGCGATATTTCGGGAAATGTCACGGGTTATGTCGGACCGCTGACGAGGGGTTAATAAGACCACACTGTCAGACGCTGCAGATATTCATGACGTGCCATGAATGAGAAATCCTGGCAGAGATTATTTTTAACATTTGGAGAATGTCACTGTGTAATTGTGGGAATTTCTGCAAGTTCCTGCATTTTTTTTTACTCCCACATAGAAAATGTGGAGGGAGATTTTGCAAGTTGCAAGTTTTATACCAGAAAAATAACATGATCACAACAGTTGTTCAAGGCGATGTGCCAACAGATCGTCTGCCAAACAGGACAGAACCACATCACAATTCATTAACGTCTTACGTTATATTAGACTAAACGCTGTAAACCTGCCAAACAACAAAAACACACACGCGTGCTTATTATGTCAGTCCTGAACATTGTTTTTGTTAATTAAAACTGTTAAAAATTGTTTTCATGAATTGATATAAAGCTGAAATAATAAAATCTAAATATTAGATGTAAAACGTACTAAAATTACTCAAACAAAATCACATTAGTAAAACACATTAGTATTATTGTTTATAAATGTATATAAATATTTAAATATTTAATTATAGTTATTAATATTTTAAATGAGCTTTTATTTTATATTTTCAGTGTATTTAATTATTAATTTTAATTATGTTCTTTTGTCATTTTTATTTTTTTATCTATTTTTTGTTTTTGTGTGTGTGTGTGTGTGTGTGTATATATATATATATATATATATATAATGACAAAAACACATAACAATGAATTAAAATAAAAATAAATTGAAAATATAAAAATAAAAGCCAATTTAAAATGTTATTAAAATATTTTATTCATTAATATTAATATATTTTAATATATTTTATTCATTATTATTATATATATATATATATATATATATATATATATATATATATGTATATATTTAATTATAGTTATTAATATTTTGAATTAGTTTTTTTTTAATTTTCAGTTCATTTAATTATTCATTTTAATTAATTGCTTTTCTTTTTTCATTTTTATTTTTGTATCTATTTTTTGAGTGTGTGTGTGTGTGTGTGTGTATATATATATATATATATATATATATATGACAAAAAACACATAACAATTAATTAAAATTAAAATGAATTGAAAATATAAAAATAAAAGCCAATTTAAAATATTATTAATATATTTTATTAACATTTGTATGAAAATATATATAATATTTATATAATAATATATGGTCCTGAAACACAATAAGACAATAAGACTTCATTAATTGAAATAAAGCTGAAATAAAATAAGATATAAAATAAAATTTTATATATATATATATATATATATATATATATATAAACAATAACAGCTAATTCAAAATGCTACTATATTATAAATAGTATAATAATAAATAGTATATAAATAATACTAAAATCCCACTGGTCCAGAAACACAATATAAGATAAGGAGGCCATTTACTTCTCAAAACTGACTTCATGCTATTAGGAAACATAATTACATGAATCCTGAATCCTCAAAACAACGTGAAGATTCACAGCAGAGCTTTCATGAAATAATGCTGTTTTTTGCTAGTGTCAGAATAAACAGCTCTTCTACACCCAATGAAATACTGTGTTTCTGGATAAAAGTGTCTGTAAAATGACTACTTGCATTTGTAAAGCCCTGTTCACACTGTGATTAATTTGGACAGACAGCAAACTTGTTCTGCAAACGCCAAACAGCCCAAATGAAGCCGCAAAGTGCCTTTTGCTACAAGCATTTCTGAGACTTTAATTATACGTTTGGTGAGTGTGTCTCAGACAGAAAGAAGATGCTGTTTTATCATTTCGCCGTGACGGCTGAAGGTCAGTCGGAGAGAAGGATCAGTCGACATTTTTCTGATTATTAAAAGGTGCTAAGATGGAGACAGGCTGTCTTGGGGGAGAAAACTATATTAGATTCAATCCATCTCAATTTGAATGAGAATTTGGCTCATCTGCACACAATGGAAATCGGACACATTCTGGAAACCCTGCCTGTGGCTTTTGGGTGCACCATTAAGAGTCATTCATATCCTGTCCGGAGAAGATTTTAATTCAGTTTGCCTTTGCATTCAGATAAGATTGTGCAAATCTCTTACAGAACATGGAAAAATCTCCTCGGGGACCCCGGATAAACGGATACTCCATCTTTCACTATTCATTAGCATCTTTGTGCTGAAGAGAAGCTGAATAATGTGTGTTATGTTCTGATTATCTGTAGTTTTTGGTGAATCCTCTATGTTTCCTCTGCACTGATGTGAGTGAGCGCCTGATTACAGCAGAAGCATCTAATTAATGTAGACATGAAGCTCATTAAACATGACTCTATTGTCCCAGCGCTGCTATAGAAGTCTTTACGCCGTCGAAAGGTTAAGAGCGACAGCAATATGAGCCCGACTGTAATTTACTGCACACTAATAGAGGACACTGAGTCAGAGACGTGAATGTTTTTCTCCAGTGACCGTAAATCTGTATTTACTGAGGGAGTAAATTGAACAAACCTCAGCTGATTGGTATCGATTGTTTTTTTTTTTCTTTTTTTTTTTTCTGTACTACAGAAGTTGATTGATCAGACTGAGATTGAAACCAGTGCAGGAAATCACTCAGATCAGTCTGTGTGCTAAATGTGTTATGGTGGGTCGAACAGGTGCATTGTGGGTAATTAAAAGAGCAAACTACTGTTCTGAATCTAGAAGCATATTGCTAAACAGTTGCTAATGTGTTCTGAGTGATGGCATATTGTTATCTTAAATTAAAACTACTAAAAAGTAGTTTTTGTTAATAAAATAAAATAAAATAAAATATTAGAAAAGCTTAAACCTAAAAAACTTAAATGAAAATTAGAAATGTTGCCTTGCGAATGAACTGAAATAAATAAGTTTAAACTGAAGTAGTAAAAATACTAAAAAAATATTATTAATATTATTATTTATCTATTTTATATAAAACTAAAACTGAAATAAAAATAAAGTAAAGCTGTAAAGAAATATAAAAACTAATTTAAAATGACAAAAGCATGCAACAAAATTACTAAAACTTAATAAAAATTCAGAATTTTCAAAATAATATTTTAACTTTTTTTTTTTTTTCAGTGCAATGACAAAAGCCAGTTATGTAACTTTAAAAACTTTTTTTTTTCTTTATAATATTTGATTAAATGTATTTGTTTCACACAATATAAATATGCATCTGTCTTTAACATTGCAGCTCGTGTGACTTCATATCGGCAATAACATAAACAACATTTTTACCTTTTCTAAAGATATGAATGGTGTTTTTCCATGCAAAACTCACCAGTTGTAGGTGGTTGCCAAGGCGTTGCTATGTGGATGTTAAGT
The DNA here is from genome assembly GCA_039654765.1 of Mylopharyngodon piceus. Lineage (NCBI taxonomy): Eukaryota > Metazoa > Chordata > Actinopteri > Cypriniformes > Xenocyprididae > Mylopharyngodon > Mylopharyngodon piceus. The sequence continues at coordinate 33,311,076 of CM077458.1, read as the reverse complement.
ATTTACATAAATATTTGCCATTGGGAAATGAAAAAATAAAGTTAATTCAAGATCGATAGAATAAACACATTTTTACAATGTCCAATTATTTATTCTTTGTTGTCTTTACAGTATTGCATTTAATATTTGTCTTACAATATAAATATGCAGCTGCCTCTATATTTTCAGGTGACCGACATATGCATATATGAAATTAATAGCATTTGCATGAATTGCTAAATAGCGTTATGTAGGATGTATTGAACAAAAGAAAACTTGTCCATGGGTGAAGTGACTCACATTCAACTCATCCTGATGAGCCAGAGGACAATCAGGACAGACAGCCGGTGCTAGATTTTATCTACGGAAAGTGATATGGATTGAAAATTTCAGGTTGGCAAAACCTTTTGGGCAGAGATGGAGCTGTGTGTTTATCATAACACTCTGCCAAAATGAGTGACGTCTCTCTTGAGCGTTCACACTGCAGACACAGCGGTCGGGTGTGATAACGCTGCGATGGTTATCAGAGCACTTTACTGGCCGCGGCTTTGAAGAGCCACTTTGAGACAGAGATACTGGGTCCTCGTGAGGGGTAGAGACGGATCCCATTACCTGTGGCTCGGTAAACCAAACCTCACCGTACGCTAAATAAAGCCTCTCAGATCAGGAGGTTAACCCCGTCACCTATAGGAGAAGAGATTACAGCTGTCAGGGTGTCTATATGAACACTGTTTAATACTGATGACTTCATATCTAATAGCTAAAATGTCACAGTTAATGCAATGACATCGATAAACTAGATTTTTAACTTTTCTGATAAGATGTGAGCATGATGTCAACAGAACTCAACAAATTAATGTTTGCAACTTTTAATTAAAACAATAAATTAGAATTTTTAACTTGCAACATGCATTTATTTAAGTTGTTGTAATCCTAAACCTAACCCTATAGTAAGTACATATAGTTAATTATTATTACTCAGTACTTAAATATATAATTACACTGTAACAAGGACACCTTAAAATAAAGTGTAACCAATAACTTCGAAATTTACTAATACATTATTAACATCAAAAGTTGTATTTGTTAATATTGTATAATGGACCTGAACTAACATGAACCAATAGTAACAAAGATAAATAAATAAATATATTGCTCATTGTTAGTTAATGCATTAACTGACATCAACGAATGGTGCTACTTAAAGTGTTACTGATATTTTTACTGGAAAACAAGACAAAAGTATAGATTCATTGAGCAGTGTGTGCCTCTCACGTCGGGTTGGTGAAGTTAGTCTGATCACTCAATGAGCCAAACTGACGTACAAACCGTGTTCACGGAGCGCCGAGACCAGATGTCAGTCCTGATCCCTGACTTTGCCTCTCTAAAATCCTGGCCATCTGCTCCACAACAGTCAATATTTATCCAACTGGGACAGAGAGACAGAACTTCGCACACTTGATGCTTAAATTAGGACTATTTTTGCCTTCGTTTACAGGCAATGGAGACGTGATTCGAGCAGCCTGCATAGTCGAGCAAAGCCCCGACCCTCTGCTGCTGGGAAAACGCTCATCAACACCACCAATCCTAATGCAGGGAAAGGCGCCGCATCTTAATGCAAGATCTCACCAAGTTTGTGCAGCCAAATTGGTCGTTTGGTTCATGGTGAATGACTCATTGTGTGAATCGTGAGCTTACAGAGAAACTCAACCAGAAAACACACATGCAGAGCGGCCGTCGAGCTCTGGAGGACTGATGGAAATGGATTTACGGAGGATATTTTTAACAGACCAGCTCGATTGTTCTGCCATGTGACTCTGCTTCACATTTACTTTAGATTTCCAACTGTTTTTTCAAAGGTTTGTTCTTCCAAAAATGGCAAATCTCCGGTCTGACAGTGTGGTCTATATTAAGCTAAAACGTGTCATGTTTGTGCCATGAGCTTCACCAAGTGGAACAGTTAAAATAATGACTTTATTCCTAAAAAACTACGCATTTTAGTTTTAAAGCAATATTTCACAAACTTTTGATAGCTTACACAGTTTTGTAAGCATCTTCACTCAAGTTTTCACTTTCACAAAGTTTTTTCAAGTTTGCACACAATGTTTCAATCTAAAAACAAACATTTTAAAGAAAATGTGATTGGTGGTCGTACAAAACTCAGGCATTGCTATGCATTTGCTAAAGTACTTAGGCCAAAATTTAAGATTTATGTATTTGAATTGCATATAAAATTTCCATCCATTTGGATTACATAGTTTTTTTCATGCTTAAATAAATGAAACTGGTAAGAAACAAGTAAGTTTATTTTATGTATAACTGACAAATATTCATCACATTTTATAATTCAAAATCCAAATGGAAGGAAATTTTATATGCAATAAGTCTTCAATATTTAGGTCTAAATATTTGGTGTTCTGGGTGGTTATTAATCAAAAGAACCCACACTGCAAAATAATATAAACTTATATATGATGTATTTGTATATTTGTCTTGTTTTCCAGTATCTAAACATCCTTAGAGCAAGTTACATTCACCTGATAAGCACCACTGAATAAGATATTAAGACTTACAGTCTTTTATAGCAAAATGTCTTGTTGTCCAGTGAAAATATCTAAAAATTCTTAAAACAAGATCAGTTTATTTGAGAAGCAACACTGCATGAGTTATTAGGTTTTGATAGATTTGTTAATATTAGTGCATTTTCACTTATTTTAAGTATAAACAAGTTAAAAACAAGTGACAAAATCTGTCATTGCAGTATGACAAAATACAAACGTATAAAAGTTGTGACATCTTATGCAGTGTTGCTTCTCAAGTAAATTGATTTTGTTTCGAGGATTTTCTGATATTATTTACTATTTTAACTAAACACTTTAGACACCCTGAGTTTGCAAACGTGTGTGAGCTTTACCTTTACAATGGCTTCAGAACATGTTCAGAAAGTTTGCACGGGAACTTATCCTCGTACTCATCCGTGTTGGAGTCCAATCTGATCCTGAACATACAAGTCATGAAATATAGCCGGACTTGTGCGAGAAAACACATGGCTGTGAGCAGGAAGGGCTGCTGGCTGTGCAGTTCAGCATGTCATTGAATATGGAAATGTTAATGTATTTGGTCTTGGTAGACTAGGTCCAACACATTCTCACAACCAATTTGTACGTATTTTACGAGGTGGCTAATTCATACGAATTCGTATGAATTGTCTAAACCCCAGTGACGGGTAGGTTTAGGGACGGGATTAGGGGTTCATACAAATTTGGTAAAATGCGTACGATTTAGCAAAAATTATACGAATTCATATGAGTGAGGTCGTATGAGTGAGGTCGTACGAATTAGCCACCTCGTAAAATACGTACGAATTGCCGTGAGATCGGGTTGAATAGATCTGCTGCTGCTGATTATTGCTGCTGCTGTAGAGCAAGTATGGACTGGCTACTGCTAACAGATATACAGACACGCTGCTGTGATCATGTAAAATCTGCTGCATAAATAGACATACATAAATCCCACAGCAGATCTAGACAGGTGGAGCTGGGGAGGTGGAGGGGTTCAGAGGAACTGTGATAGCGCTGCCGGACTAGTTTACAGCAAACACTGAACCAGACTATTTAAATGTTGAGCAAGCAATCTCATTGGCTGCAGGATCAGCAGAGGTCAATCAGCTTGTGCCATGCGGTAATGATGTGATTGCTTAGATTGCAATCAACCTGCACCGTCTAGAGTTTTATGACTGAATTATATATATATATATAATGGTTCAATTCTCTCTTCGTGTATTTCTCCAAATGTGCGCACTTTTGGACTAAAAGTTTGTATGTGTATGTACTGCGATCAAAAATAAATGGGAGCAAACGCGACTGAACGTAGAGGTTTGTGTCTCGTTATTCTATTAATAACTACCGATTGATTTTGCATTCCTATCAGAAATTAAGAATTATTAGTGTCATTGTAAATACAGGTGCAAATATCGAAGCTATCTAATACTTAAAAACTTAAGGTTAAATCAGAAGATTTTTTGTAAAAAATTTTCTGTAACAGCTGCCAAAAAATAGTATATAGCTCCGTTGTGGTTTGTGATTTATTTTCTAGGGGGGAAAAGACAAAAAAAAAAAAAAAACTTTTCAAAACATCCCCCCCTCTGGTTTTTTCACAAATCGCACCCTGTATGTATGTGTGTGTGTATATATATATATATATATATATATATGCATGCTACTGCACATGGTTTGCTTGTGAGGAGAATTGCAGTTTATCTGGGCCACACGTCCCTGTGGAAAACCAAAAGCAAAATCTGCATGTCAATGAAAATGAAAATAAAGTGCCCCTTTTTAGACGTCCTCTCCAGTGTTGAGGACCCTTCAAGGCAGAACATACGGAGAACATATTAATTGAAATCTCACAAATTCACATTTGAATGTTTCTTGCGTCAAGAACAAGATGATGTATAATACGGTACAGAGACAATAATTTGGTGAAGGAATTTTTTTCTCACTGCTGTGAAATTTCACAAATAATCACGAAGAAACAGCAAGTAACACATTGAATTAAAGCTGACATTTTGAAGTAGAAAGACTGAAATGGTAAATAAATACTTGACTAGCAAAACATCTTCTATGAAATATTAATTTGATAAGAACGTAATTTCATCGATACACAACTACTTTTGAATGGCCATCAATGGAGAAAGATGCTTTTTATGTCCAGATGGTGTAGTTATGCTAACCTTGACCTCCTTTGTCAGAAAACATCTCTTAAACACCTTAAATGGATGTTTAATATATTCATTGACAATTTTGTCATCATTTACTCATCCTCATGACATTTCAAATCCATATTCTGTGAAAAACAACAGAGGATGTATCATATGGCTCTTTTCCAAATGAATGTTGTTAAACATCCATAAAATAACAAAAAATACCATATAAGTATTAGAAAAGAAAGTAGTTGACATGATATTCAAATTCTTTTGAAGTCATGATGTGTGGAAACATCAAAACAACTGAAATCTAAGTTGTTATTGAATTTAGTTTCCTCCTCCGCTGCAGCTCTCAAATGTTAAATTTGGGTCTGTTCCTCACACTGCTGTCGTATGACTTCAGAAAACCTGGAAGTAAGTGAAGAAATCAGAAGGGCGCTGTGATGTACTCCGATAAGATGCTATACATTCATGTTTAGACCAGAGAGCGTGTTCTTCACAGCATCAAAGCAGGTCTGTGTTTTCAAGAGGTCTTTGTTTCTACATGAGGCTAAATGATTGTGAGACCGTGAGCTCGACGGTTACACAACAAAGAAAGCTGTCGCATTTGCATAGTAATACTCTTCTTTACAAATGTTGACACAAGAACATTGTCCTTCAGGAAATATTAGTTGCCGAGCTCAGCTTGAAGGCGATCTCTTGAAGTTTTGTGCTAATGCAGTAGCACTAACAAAAGACACTTGAAGCCCCAAACCAGAACATCATCTTCAAAGAGAAACCCATCCTCGTCCTGTCTCTCAAAGTCATGACAAAGGCAATGCAAATCTCACGGCGTTTTTACACATTCTGAAGAGACTGTGAGTGACGTTTGCACATGTAAAACTCACTGCTAAGATGAATGTTGTGTTTTTTGTACTGGTCAAGAGTCCAGCTTCAAGTCTCTATGACATATAGTTCAGGTCCCTCCGATTCAAAAAATGTTGGTCATTTTTACAGAAAAACACTAATAACTTCTTCCTTAAAAAAATGGTTTCTTGTCAACTGGTCACCTTATTATGTATAAAAGTGTAATGCTTTGTTTTAAGGGGTTGTACTACTCACTAACCCTAAACCGGAAGCATAAAAACTTTGACTAACTTGCTCAGATTCTCTTCGGACTGTTGATCTGCCCTGACAGCAGTCATTGAGAAAATTGACTGTAGAAGAAGATATATTTATGCTAATGTCATCCATGGGAGTGCAACACGTTTTTTTGCTTTGCATTATGAATGCCGATGTGACATTTCGTAACGCAGCAATGCACAAAATTGTGTAGCTAGAAGTGTTAGAGTTCAGGCCTCAGTATGAGCAATAATAACAGCCTTAGCAAGCACCGCTTATTATTTCAAATGCTTTTGACAAAACGTTTCATGAAGGTGTGCAGAATTAGCGGTGGCACTTAGCATTGGAATGATAAAGTGTATTTGAGTTCAGAAGGGCAGAGAGAAGCAGATAAGAGGCTTTGGCTGCGGCCTGCACAGCACTTACATTAATAAACAATGAGAGGCGCTTGGATTTCAGCTCAAGTACATTCAGCTCAAAGTTTTAGCAGAACACAGTCATGAGAGGCCTGAGAAACAATACGACTGGAAGAACAGGGTACAGTCAGAATGCTTTAGTGTTGTTTGGCACATATTAAATATGCAAAAAAAAATAAATAAATAAATAAAAATGCATGAGGACTGAATATCCAAACACCCTGAACATCCTCTACTGAAAGATTTCTGCTTAAAAACGACAGAAAACAGACAATCATTTAAATATTACATGATTTTGGGTTTGGGACTTTTTCTGTGTAATCAGATTTAGGATTTTTACTTGAAATGGACAAATACTTCCCAAACTGTAAAAAAAAGAAAAGAAATAAAATATCCTGGCAGCTGCGGTTGCAAGAAATTCACAGTAAAAAATACAGTGACAGTGTTTCAGGTATTACAGGATGGCATATTGGTGCCTATTTTTAGGGCCCAAGCCCAGAAAGGGTGAAGGTCCTATTGTTTTCCTTAGGTAAAATACTGTTGACATGGTGATGCATTAAACTTTAATATTCTTTATGGGGGTTTCTGAGGCAATTAGCATGCTTCAGATTGCATGAAACTCAACACACACATCAGAGTTGCCAGCCAAAAGACATGGGCAAAGCCTTAGAAATGGGCATGGAGGAGGGGCTCTATAGCACCACCTTTTGTCTAAAGTTGGGGGTTAGTTTTACATACAGTCACCAAACTTGGTACATATATTGCTCTCATCGAGCCGGACAACTTTCTAATTTACAGTCATTAGCTCCGACCAACAGGAAGTCAGATATTTTTGTTTGAATGTGGATTTTTTGAACCAAGCTCTCAATTTTTAACTGCTCCAAAGGCCGTCATACAGTTCACACCAAATTTTTCAACATGAATTCAAGACATTAAGGATGCTACATTGTGGACAGATATTGCATATCTCAAAAATACGTTGTCTCGCCACGGCCAAACTGTTTATGGTGAAAAAAGGGGAACAGGAAGTATGTTATAACTTAAAATGCTTTGAAATCGACCTCTTATTTTTACCCAATCCTTCAAACTTTGTCAGAATAATGTCAAGACATGGCAGATGTAGACCTGTGAAAGGATTCTTGATATCTTAAATACTGTTGCCATGGCAACACGTCAAACTTTTATAATATTCAGTTTTATTTAACTCAGCTATTGTTTAAAAATTACTATATGTCTGGCTTAAAATGAACCCAAAAAAAGTTGGAAATTAAAAATCAGACACATAATTACTAAAGGCAACGATAATATTTAAAAGGTGAACATTTATTATTAAGCAATTTAATAAATGTTTTTTTTTTGTTTAATTATTATTCATTAAACTTATTAATAAATGTTCATTTATTATACAGATTAATAAATGTTAATTTCCAATATATTTTAGGTTCATTATTAAGCAACAATTCAGTAATTTTTAACAATAGTTAAATAAAACTACCCAGCAGGTTGGGCAAACATTTATCCCAACCGCTGGGTTAAAACAACCCAATCACTGTGTCAAAACAACCCAGTCGCTGGGTTTGTCTATTTTCAACCCAGCATTTTTTTTTAGAGTGCATTAAAACCAGTCAGGGTCAGTTTGATCCATAAAATCATAGTAATTATAATTAAAATAATAGTATATGGAACCCACAAAAATTAATAACAAAAACATACAACCATCCCTGTTTTTTAAGATGATAATAAGTGAGATTTCAAGAGCACCTTTACAACCAATGAGTTTTGCATGGCCACTCACAGAAATGCAAAAATATAAACTTGAGTCTGACATCATCACGCTGTGATGTCGTCTAACCCTATAAACACACATCGATTCAGGCCATGACATATATTGGGAAGCCCATAAAATCTTAAGCACATCTTTTCATTACGTGCTGCCGGTGTTTATGGGTAGTTAGCGGGCCGTGGGTGACTGCAGGGCAGAGCTGGCCTTTCTGTCTATGCCTTTCTGATGAGGTTAACGCTCTTCTAATGTGCTAATATGAGGGTGAGGATGTCCAATCATGAATTAATGCCACCCCAACACCCTCAGCAAGGACGGCAATCTCTTCTGCATCCGTTCTCACAATGTAATCTTTGCTATCGTGTGATAAATTAGGCCAGACAGTTCATGTGATAAGTGCAGAGCCCAAAATAAAAGACTTCACAAACCTCCCTGTTCAGAACACAAGAACAAAAAGAGAGACTCACATCCAGTGTAAAAGAGGTTATTTCTTATGAAAAAGATACAACCTACTCTTCTAATGGGCTTTTAAGAGCTTCAAAAAGTGGGATTCTGGTAAACAAAGTCTTGATGTTGTTTTTGGGCTCTACTAGAACAGGTTTTCATGCTTGAATGTTCATTATTTTCCTCATATTCTCCATTGTTCAGCTCCTCTCTTCCCAGTCTGTCAGTAACGCTCTGTTTAGTTCCTGTCTCTATGAAGCCCCTCCTTCTGAAAAGCACAATGTGCTCTGATTGGTCGGCTGGAGCAGTGTGTTGTGATTGGTGTTTAGGAAATGTCCCGCCCCTTACCATAACCGCCAGTTTCAACACACTACTAACTAACTCAACCAGGCCCCGCCCCTTTACTCTGCGTATGAATTATTTAAATGAGGAATATTGTGAAGAAAACTCAAGACTACAATGGAGGCATTTCAGGGATGTAAAAAAAGCTTAATAGGTTCTCTTTAAATACCAAAAAAATACTATTTCACATATGTATATTTTATATATATATATATATATACACACACACATACGTTTTTTGACCCTGCAGTTAAAGCATCTGCCAGCTGTACCATGTTAAAAAGCAAATCTCAACTCCTTGTTTTCATATCATGATTAGACTTTGGTTTATTTTTGAGGTTCTGCATGAAAAAAAAAAAAAATTTGTGTTTGAGTTTCTCTTTCAAAACACGAAGCAAAGTGTTGCGATGGAGAAGATGAGATTTTTGGGATGGCGCTTCTGTGGAAATGAAATGACATCTGGGAAAAAGAGAGAAACTTCCCGCTGTGTTTTCTGATATCTCTCTGGTCATGACTCCTCGCAGCACATGAAACAAATTGACCGTAACAAGAAAATATTAATAGGCTAGTTTATGTCCTGGAAATTGTCAATTTGCATAAATAGAAAATGTGTTAGTGTGCTATGTTTGCTTTTCAGTCCCGTTTATACACCTCATACATACATATATATATATATATATATATATATATATATATATGCACACACACACACACAAAGTGCAAACTGCACTTATAATAAATATAGAAATATGTAACCATAATTAACCACTAAATCCAAAGATTTTGAAATGCTCATGACAGACGTCACCGATTTCACCTGACAACAACCGACTGCCATTTTCCACCTCTTATTTTTGTATAAAGTTCAGTATTTCTCAGCATTTTGATGCTGTCACCGCCTGCTCTGCTGTCAAAATTTGGAGACACCCTATAAATAAAGGAGAAAGAGCCACAGAGGGAGCGATCTGAACATGAATGTTTGACCTCCGGTGAAATAAAGACATTGGTGTTGATGGCTGTTTGAAAATAGAAAACCCAAAGACAGTGAATAAAACTTGAGCAGCAAAGTTAGAATAAGCAAAGTCTTTCTCAGCTGAGGAGTGCAGTTGAGGACGTTAATGGATGCTGGCATCCTCCGGGACACTGTTTAGATACGTCAGATCTCCTCTGGGACAAGACCAGATGGACAGATTGATTGATTCTTGATTCTATGCACGACACAAGACAGACGAACACCTCAGAGCCCCGTTAACGGATGTCTATGTGCAAGGTTATTGACGTTTGTATTTATGCATTTACAACATGCTTTAAGTGCTTTTTAAACCTTTCTTTAACATAGAAAACATTGAACATAGAAAATCACTAAGTATGAGCACTAGTAATTTAAAAGACAATTTATATTCAGCAAAATAACGTGTAGAGCTGGTTATGACCAAATAATAATAAAATAATAATAAATGTCCAAAAAACACAAGTGTTCCTTTCACATGTTGAAATAAAATGTAAATATATCAACATCTATGTCATATGAAATATTTTAAAGTCCCCCTGTGGTGAAATTCAAGTTTTTAATGTTGTTTATATGTCTATGTGGTGTTTTTAATGTGCTTTAAGACAAACCATGTGCAAAGTCAACACCATTGCTGATTATTTTCTCCTTAAAACTGCAGTGAACCAAAGAATCAAAGTCTCAAAAACAAAAAATTTGAAATCGCTGGTGTTTTTGACGTCACAAACTACCTTGTAACCAATCACGTCAGTGTGTGATCGCCAATGAGTGGATCTCTGAGCTGGTGTGAGTGAGTGGAGGCGGGGCTAATTTGCATATTCATAGAACTGCATATACTAAATGAGGCAAGGGTGTAGAGTTACATTCAAGCTAATTTAAGGCATGAGGATTTTTTTTTTTTTTCATGGAAAAAATGTTTAAATATGTCATTTTGGTGATCAAAGATGAGTTTTAAGGGATAAAATTATTGATTGCTGGGAAATTTTAAATAATCATATCATTACCCTAATCAAATGCATCAATCGCCATCTTAGCTGTATTATATCCTGTGAATTGAATTTCACTCTAAAAAAGTCTAAAACACACTGGAAATGCTATTAAAGCCTTTGTTTCGTTCACAGAATTATAGTGCTAGGTTTACTAAATTCATATCTGAGTAATAAAACAGCAGTGATATTTTAGTTTTTGTTCATTTAATTTACTTAGAATGTGAAGTAATATTTCTAAACAATAATTTTGCTTGGATTTGGGCTAATTTAATAAAGCATATTTAAGTTGTATTGAAATAATAGGCTACTGTTGCATCATTGAAAGTGAAAAAAAAATGTTGTGTTATTGAAGAAATAATACTGTTGTATTATGACTTATTTTATTATTATAAGTATTGTCCATTTATTTTTTGTGTACTTGAATTACCTGTAGCAGATCTATACAGGTGGAGCTGGGGACGGTGGAGGGTTTCTGAAAACGCGCTGCAACTGATACAGCAAATGCTGACCTTGTATTTGAAGGTTGAGCAGCGAGCTCATTGGCTACTGATACAGCAGGAACCAATCAGCTGTGCTTTATAGAGAATGATGTGATTGCGAGCAGATTGAGTTAAGGACCTATCAGCCTGTGCCATCTTGAGTTTCATGACAGAACTTTGTATCTCTGTGGATGGTTTGAACGCCTGCGTCTCTTGAAATATTGCACACGCTGACACATCTCGGCACGTTTATTCCAGAGAGTCCTTGGCAGTTTTTGCAGACGATGAAATGGGAAGCTTGAGCTGTGTGGCTTTTCCAGCACAACACACAGTTTCATTTTCAAAGATGTGTCCTCTTGAAGAGGTAAAAAGCATGTCATTTAAAAAGATGAACCGTACATGATCTGTGAGAAGGTGAATTCTTCAAAAAAAGATGCTACAATTCATCCTTGACACAAAAAGAGGAAAACAACTCGATGAGATGGTGAAAACACCAGCCATTAGAGAAACACGGTACAAAAATACTCACTGTATCTGTGGCTCTGAAATGAGTTTAATCACAGTATACTGAGAAAAGAAATCAAATGGCAACTTACACAACAATAAAGGACACAAAATTGAGGTTTGTTCAGATCTCTAGCAGTACTATGATTGCAAGAACCACCAGTGTTGGGGTAACGCATTACAAGTTAAGTAATCAGATTACTTTTTTTAAGTAGTAAACTAATGTTTTAATAACTTTCCCCAAAACAGTAACATAAGCTGTAATATCACACAGAAATCTTTAGTTATTTAGTCTGTAAAGCTCCAAAGACAAACAGTGCAGTTGTATCTGAACATCTTTCAGGCCACGGCAGAGAATTATAGGCCCAAAAATCATTCAAAAGAAAATTCATCTATCATTGGAGATGAGAACTATTGAATTTCTATAAGAAAAAAAGACATAAAACCAGATTACATCAGTCATATCCTTTTCTTCCTCACCATCTGCGGATTCCTCCCACAATACCTTCAGCAATAAAAATCCTATTATGCCAGATTCATTCAGTTCACTTATTATTGCTGGGTTTATTATCACTCCTATCAAACTTCAAAAACAGCATTAATAATACAAAACTGAGCTAGTAAAATTTGTTTGAAACCAAATGGTAGGTTATGATTGAAGTACTACTGTACCATAGTATTCTTTCTATCCTTGCAGTGTGCAAACTTTCTGCATAATACCCACATGACCTATACTACATTTGCTCAAATTTGCATTAAACAACAAAACACACTGTGGACTACTGTATTCCCCACAATGCAATGCTCCAGATGTTCAGTTTACAGTGTTTGATTGAACAAAATTTCAGACATTGTAACACAAAGATGGACTAAATATGAAAAATACTGAATATAAGTGATGTCATTTGCTGAATTAAACAGTTAAACCTTAACGCAGTCAGGGTCACATAACAGCAGCTCTGGTGTTTGATACTTTTGCATGGCACTATTTTATTTATTTACATTTATTGGATAAATGCAGAAATGTAAATGATTGCTCTCTACTTTAATAAATAGTAACAAAAATAGCATTAAAGCTAAACTACATCCCGGGTTCTGTACACAGTGGCTTTGATGACTATAAATCAGTGTTATTTTAGTACCACTGAAAATTGTTTTGATTAATATTTCAAATCAGGTTGTTTTTGTTTTTTTTTCAGTTTAGCTAAAGTTTTAGTAATTGTATTGTGTGTTTTAAGTTTTATTTTAGTATCATTGAGAATATTTTTTATTAATATCTTAAATTAGTTTTTATTTTTATATTTTCCATTTTCATTTGAATTTTAGTTAGTTTTAGTAATTTTGTTGTGTGTTTTAAACCCATGTTATTTTAGTGTCATTGAGAGTAGTTTTTATTAATATTTTGAATTAGTTTTTATTTTTTATTTTCCATTTTCATTTTAGTTAGTTTTAGTAATTTTGTTGTGTGTTTTAAACCAGTGTTATTTTAGTTTCATTGAGAATATTTTTTATTAATATTTTGAATCCGTTTTTATATTTTTCAGTTTAGCTAAAGTTTTCATAATTTTGTTGTTTTTAAACCCATGTTATTTTAGTATCATTGAGAATATTTTTTGTTAATATTTTGAATGTTTTTTTTATTTTTATATTTTCCATTTTAGTTAAAGTTTTAGTAATTTTCTTGTGTGTTTTTGTCTTTTTATTCGTTTTTGTTTTATTAAAATGTCTATATATTTTCATTAATTTTTATTTCAGTTTTAGTTATTTTAGTACATCAAGGTAAAATGAGAAATGTTTCCTTGGCAACTGGCTAATATAAGACAATTATATATATATATATATATATATATATATATATATATATATATTATTTCAGTTAACATTTAATTCATTACTCAAATATCTATTTAGTTTTAGTTAGCTATAACAACCCTGCTACAAACTGCTGCAGATGCTTGTTTCAGATGGCATGTTGAAAGTGTGACCGGATAATATTTGGGTGTTTTGACATGTCACACTCTAGACTTGCATTTTACAAGTTAAGAGCGCATGCACCGTTTTTTAAGAGCCAAAGGTTACCGCTTTTACTGGGTGAAAAAACAGAGAAGTGAATGTTGAATAATCCGCGCACATATTCCCAGCACAGCATTATAATGGAAATGCTATTGACCTTGGGACTGAGGTCTATAAAACAAGATTATTAAAAATTTTCTGGAGCAGCAGCGGGGTGGCCGCCCTCGCAGACACCGAACAAACATGATAAAGTAAAAGACTTCTGCCCAAATACTCCCCTGACAGCCCGATGAATCAATAGAGGAAGGCGTTTATGCATCACGGCCTGTCGTGCTGATGTACCAATATCCCACATCACTACCTTTTACACAGAGAGAGCGGTGCACAGAGAGACAGCCGCGCACGAGGAGCGCAGCAGTAATTTAAAACGATCAATATCAGCCAGCCACTGACCCACAAAGTGAGGAGGTTGGCAAAGGTGGTTATTTTTAGCAAGAGCAAAGTTTTTCCTTCATAACCACGATACTTCTGCCTCTCTCTAGAGAAGTGGGCTAAATTAACGGATGACCTCGCGCCGCAGAAGGAAAGTTTAGCCGTGTGGCCTTAAGAAGGTCAGGCCAACAACTTTTCCCATAACTTTATATTTTGCATCTCTGGAGTCACAGGTCCGCTCTAATGCGCGCGGTGAATGAGTTTTCGCGTGTCCTCCTGCAAATCTGAAATTGTAATATGATCCTCATATGGTGAATGAATAATGAATGAATAATCAATTAGTCACACGCTCAGCTAGGCAGCAGAGCTCCTGATAATCGCTGAGGAATATTCTGGAGAAATCGTTCTCGGGTTATGAGTGACAGCAGAGATAGGTGGTGTTTAAAGAGAGATGGCTCGCCAAAAAATAAAGTCATCACCTTGTTAAAGAAGATACTTTGAACGTGTTCTCTATATAATGAAAGTGAAAAAGTCTCATAAAATGTCAATATCAGTCCATATTCACTGAAAATCTAATTGAAACTCCATTTGCTTATATTCAGATTCAGTGACTTAAATTATAGCATGTTCCTCACATACACTGTTGCCTTCAAAAGGAGTTGTATGGACTCATTTTTTTATCATTATTAATATTAATATGTAAGCTAACACTTTACAGTAAGGTCTCAAAAATGTGTGTGTGTCCCTTTAAATGCAAATGAGCTGCTGCTCCCGGGCCCCTTTCCAGAAGAGGGCGGAGCTTTAACAGCTCACGCTTCGGTCGCTCAACAACAACAAAGCTGGACAATCTCACGCAGCCAAAATGAGGATTGTCAGTAACGGTGTTCAGCCTTACATTGTTCAAACCGGAGTCGACACTGATGGAGAGAATCAGGAAGAAGTTACAACTTTTATGTTAATTTGTGCAAATCCAGCGTTGAATTGACCCTCGTATGTGAAGCAACAACACTCTACTACAACAGCTCTTCCTCTTCTCTAAAGCAGCCCAACATGGCCTCATCCCCTTTGTTGCGTGTTCTCGGGGGCGGGGTTTATGTAAATTTTAGGATTAGTGATGTCATTAACCCAAGAAGAAGCTCTTTGTAGTCCCTACCAGCCGTTTGTTGTAGTCCTTAAAAAGTGATTTCTGTAAAAGAAAATATCTCCCTTTGCATTGAACTTTGAGCGTCGTAACTTTGCAGATATTGTTTATGCTCAAACAGCAACATTACACACTAACTAAAGTTAAAGTGAAATCAAAATCAAATCTTTAATGTAAGTAAATGTTGAAATTAACATTAATAAGATTAATAAATGCTGTAGAAGTATTGTTCATTTTAGTTCATGTTGACTAATATAACAAATGAAACCTGTGTTACCATATATTATAATAATTATATTATAATCATATTGTCCTTTTTGGGGCTCAATAATATCCGCATACATTCAAAGTAGTGTGAACATATTGTGTTCTATGAAAAATGAAAGTCAAATGGGTTTAAAACACGAGGGTGAGTAAATGATGACACAGAATTCATTTTTGAGCGAACTGACCCTTGAAACTATCAGAAAGAGAAGATGAAAACGGGAAAAACAGGTGCTGCACTTTTCAAGCGGATTTTAGAGGATCACTTTGGTTGAGAGCCGGCAGACGCATGATAAAGAATTCATTTCACCTGCAGTAATGAAGAGGAAACTGTTGAATTATACATGATCTGAGTGTGCATTATATCTATATCATCACCATCATCAGGATCAAAAGATGCAAAATAAAAACAAGCAGCATCTAGACTGACACTTTACAGACACTTTCTACAAAGACGTATTGAAACGCTTAATGAATGAAGCCTTCAGAAAATGTAAATAGTGAGAAAATACAATGAGAGTATTAACTATTAACTGAGAAACGATGGTGCGTCCTTCCACCATTGTATGAAAATAAAATAGAAATACAGCTGCAGGCAGCCATTAAAGGGCCAAGCACAAAGAAGCAAGCAAGAAGTAAAATCATCAGTAAAATATAGCATTTTATTTAATAAACTTTATCGTAGTTAGTGACAATTTAATATTTTACCAACAGCTGCAATCCCACCACTTTTTTGTGTGCCCATAAATAAGTGTCAAATTTGGTGAAAATATCTCATTTCGTATAGGAGTTAAAGACATAAAAAATGACCCATGCACGACTTTGATTGCATTTGGTTTGCCATTTACCATCAAAATGTTGTCATTTGGGCTTTAACATTGAGACAACAACCTATGTTTCCGAATTTCCTGCAGTGGTTTCGTCTCGATCGGCCTAACAGTTTCGAAGATATTCGCGAACGTTGTTTTAATGCTAAATCGCAACGTTGCACAAACCATAATGCGAATCCTAGCGTGTTAGGTATCGCTGGACTCAGCAGGGATTCAGGAATCTAAGGAGATGACTCGCATGAAAATAAGTCAACCACATCAAAAGTTATGAGCATATGAATATTTAATTTCACCACTAGGTGGCGCTGTCTCTGAACTTCTCAGGCTCCTTCAGAGCATCGTGCTGATGACCCATACCGAATTTCGTAATGATACGCTAATGCGTTCAAAAAATACAGCATTTTGCTACAAAATACAAAATGGCCGATGCCCAAAATGGCCGATATGGTAAAATTGGATATCATTCAACTTTGCACGCTGCCCTGAATCTAACAAGACCAGTTTTATAATTTTTGGCAGTTTGGAAGTTATAAACAAAAAGAGCCATTTTTGCTCTCTCCAGACCAGTAGGTGGCGCCGTGCTAAAACGTAGCATGTAACCTCAGGTCATGTTTGTGATAACATGTACCAAGTTTGGTCAGAATACGTTTAAGCGTTTCAGAAATATAGCCTCGCGTCCAATTTGGTTTGCGCGTTATTCGAGGATGGTTGGATTTATCAAAAAGCTTTTGATAACTTTTTGCCAGCATAATCTGAAAATGATCTGATTTGATTTTCATGGAAATTTGAGCAACCGTCTAGGTAGTAGTTTTTTTGGCAGGAAAATTTGGCGGGAAAAGTTTCATGGCGAAAAATGACATCAGAATCATAGAGATTCTGAACTCTTTCAGAAGATGCGTAATAGCGCCCCCTACCGTATAACAGTCAAAACATGGAAAATTCCACCAATGGCAGTGAAAGAGTTAACATCCAATATATTAATCTAAGTACCATGGGATTTGTGCTTTAATTGCCTCCATCCAGAGGATCATTCATTATCAGAGTAACTGAGGAACTCCTCAAATGAACAGCAGAGATGTAAAGGAAAGCACAAGAGAAACCCGTCCTTCTTTGACGGCAAACAGTGGAGCACAAGAAAAGGGAATCTCTCTCCTCTAATCTGCTGATCTATCTGTGGAGGCCTCCGTCTCTATTTCTCATTCAGCGCGCGAGCATCGCACAGACGTTTATTTAAACAGATTAATTCTTCCACGCCGTATTATTCATAAAGTTGCTCGGTGTGACCGAGCGCAGCCTCGCTTATATGATGACATGTCACTCCCTTCAATTGACTGAAGCGAGACTAAATCGTCATGAATAAAACAAAGAGCCGGTAAATAAACCAGCAGGCCGTGATGCTCCACGAACCCATCAGCAGGAAGGAAACCATCAGCCGCTCTCTTCCAGGTGAAGGACCACTCATGATCCCACGGGAACGGAGAGAGAGGGAGGCGCATTAGTTAGCAGCTTATGAGGACTGGAGCGCAGCCAGCACAGGATGTAGAGGGAGAGAGAGACGCTCTCCTAGTGCCGGAGCACAGAGTTCTTGTGAACAGAAGGTGCCACGCCACAGGAAGTAGAAAGAAATGGGACGAGAGAGAGACAGTATTGCTCTTTCATAGCTCAGGAGACTTCATTTAGATGAAGGATCACCTTTGTATTGGGTGTTTCTCTTTAAATACCTAAGGGGGGATAAAACAGACACAAATGAGAAAAGTTTTGACACACGGTAACAGTATAAAACTATAAAATGAATATGGCTAGCAGCTTATATATAGAAATATATACACTACCATTCAAAAGTTGAAGCAATTATTTTTATTCAGTATTTTATTTGCATTAAATTGATCAAAAGTGACAGTAAAGACATTTATAATGTAGCAAAAGATTCTATTTCAACTTGAACGTTCTATTCATCAAAGAATTCTATTCAAATGTTTTCAACATTGATAATAATCATAAATGTTTCTCCAGCAGCAAATCATCATATTTGAATGATTTTTGAAGGTTCATGTGGCATTGAAGACTGGAGTAATATTTTTACGATGCTGAAAATTCAGCTTTGCATCACAGAAATAAATTTCACTTTTAAAATATAATCACTTAGAAAACAGCTATTTTAAATTGTAATAATATTTCAGATTTTTCTCTGTATTTTTGATTTAAAAAAAATGCAGCTTTGGTGAGCAGAAGAGACTTTTTTTGAAAAACATATAATGTATACTGTGTGTATATATATATATATATATATATATATATATATAAAGACAATATGAATACATTTAAATATTTTAAAAAAAATATATATGAGGAAACAAGTGTATATATATATATATGTATAGTATGTATAAGTATATGGTGATCCATGGTCCAAAAATGTCCAGAAATTTCAGGAATTCCACTGTAACACAGCCTTTATTCTTGTGAAATGAACACCCCTGTCCAAATTCTCCCGCACAAAACATCACTTCTTGACTAATTTCAGACAGCCGTTCCTCATTCTGATCCAGTCATGAAACAGATGCTAAGCTGCATGTGTTTCATTAGCATCATAGAGCAGCTCGTGTGCCGTTTCACGGGCTTCACGCCCCCCTAAGGACCCGTATCCGTACGGCTGCCAATCCCGCAAAATGAGCCCCGTCTCCATTTCATAACCTTGCCATACAAGTGGAAAAGATGTAATCCGTGGGATTCAGGTTGTGATGAGGGAATACTCTCCTGCCAAACACGGCAAATCCCTGAGATATCAGCATTGCTGCTCCTCGGATCATTTACCGAGGACTGGTTCAATTGACTGTCACTCCCTGGAAAAGAGCTGTAACCTGCTAATAAAGTGACATGAGGTGTTCAGGTTTTGCCAGGGCTGTTCTCCACCCGTCAGCGAGCACCTGATTGGCCTCGGGACACCTAGAAAACCTTCTGCTGTCCTGGCTGCGCTTTAACAAGACATCTTGTGCACCGCTAAAGGAGTAGTTAACCCGAAAATGAAAACTCGCTCACCCTTGAGGCGTTCCAAACCTGTGTGATGGTCTCTGTGGAACACCAATGAGAAATTCTGAATCATTTTAATCAATACCAATGTTTTCATCCACCTATTTTTATGCACATTTTGAGATATTGCATAAAAAAAGCACTATATGGAAATGCCAAGATGCACATAAATTCTAAAAATGCACTCATTTGAGGCGGATATATTTTTTTATCTGATAAGAAGACATGCGCACAAACTATGATGGAAACACATTTACCGAATGAATACCTCGATGCACAACAAAAAAACTCATGTGACTTTGCCTCAGCAGAGGCTGTGATTGGATAACTGGACTAACCAGCAGACCAATCGCATCACAGCATCTCAAATGTTGGTTTGGTGGTTCTGAAACAAAGTCTGTCATCAGAATGATTTGGTTTAATTCCCTCCAGAAGCGTCTCACACGATTGTGTTCCCAAACACAAGAGAACATGACAGCGTTTATTGTGTTTCGTCTGACGCTCTGAGACCAACTCATTTATGATGGAGGGGAAAAGAGCCCGATTGCAGCAACTTCCATTTTTTTTGTGCCAATTTCTCAGGAAGTGATGATTTTGTACTCTTTGCAATATTCCAATTTTGTGCAAAAGATAAATTCACAACTTTGAATGGGAAAATATTTTACAAGATAAATATATGTAGAATATATGCCAACAATATGTTGCAAAAAGCACAGCCTGAGAAAATATATTTTTCAAATTTTAAATATATTTTGTTTAAATCTTCAAATAAATAAAAATATATTAGCTATAAAACATATATCAGGATATATTAGAAAATGTACTTCAAGGGGCAATAAAATAAATTTACATTTTGAGTGAATGCCATATCTATATATTTTTTTTTTAATTAAATATTTAAAAAAAAAAAAAATGGCCAAAAATATGAGGGAACACAAGTAAACTTATTGATAATATTACTTATTGAACTTATTGAAAATATACTATTATATTTTGTTAATTATTACTATTAATATAATTATTATAGTTTTGTATATTTAAAAATATAATATATTTGTTACACTTTATTTGGATAAACATTAAGTGACATTACAAATACATGTCAACTAACTCTCATTAAAGTATTAGTCGACAGTTAAGTTACTTATAGTCAGTAGAATGTCTGTTGGGAGCATCAAAATAAAATGTTTTTTAGTGCAGATATTAAGCAGACAGTCTACTAATACTCTAATGACTGCTAGTTGACATGTTGCAAATACCTTAGTAAAATAAAGTGTTACTTTTTGCTGTACGGATTTACAACATGAGGCTGAGTAAATAATGAATTTACATTTTTGAGTGAAGTATTTCTTTAAACCAAAGCCAGATGGATGTTTCTAGGCTGTATAGTGGCTTCCAGGAACCCAGAGTGTCTTCAAGCAAAGGAGGAACTTGTCTACTCTCTCACTTTCCCTGAAGGGAAATTTGTTTCTCCCAGTCAAACTGCATTTGACGCAGCCATGTCATTACCTAGATAGACGAGGCTCTTCTCAAACACGGTCCACAGAATTGGTGCAGTCAGTGGTTTGGGATGAAGTAGATGCACTTTAATGAAGCCTCCCGCCGAGAAAACCAGAGAAAAAGACAAAAACAAACCAACAGTTTGAGTTTAACTCAGGAGGACGTCTGGACATGGTGTTTGATGTGATTAACTAGATGAGTTTTAACATCAACATGAAATCAAAATACCATTTCATCTAAGGTCTCAGGCTATATAAACACATTTACACACCTGCCCTGTGGAAAGCAACATAATGTTGATAAAAGGAGCACATCCAAAATCCCTTCTGAGGAAAATCAAGACAGGTACAATAAATGGCTTTTGTCTTACAAACATGCATCTGCTAACAAATGTGAAGTAAATTGCTCTTGAGGGACGCAGTAAATCTGGCTCTTAGTTTCATGTCCTTGCTGTTTTTGGCACCTCGCTCCCGTCAGGCCGGAGGGACACAGTTTGTCTGTCCCGCATTAATATTGATGTGATGTCCGGGCAGGGCCAAGTCTCTGTGTATTCAAATAAACATTGTGCTTCAGATAAACTGAAGGGCGTTCGCTGACCTCGGCCTGCTGAATTGACACGCCACCTTCTGAGTTTCTGCCTGTGAGATTGGCACCTGAGGTCAATGGCAGATATTAAACAGTCTGACCGACATGTAAAGCGACCAACCACAGTTTATTTTGTTCTTATGTGCCATTATTTTCCCCATATTCTCCATTGTTGCAGCTCCTCTCTTCCCAGTCTGTCAGTAATGCTCTGTTTAGTTCCTGTCTCTATGAAGCCCCTCCTTTCGAAGAGCGCACTGTGCTCTGATTGGTCGGCTGGAGCAGTGTGTTGTGATTGGTCAAGCGCTTCGAGCGTGTTTGGGAAATGTGTTTGAGCCGAACAAGAGTCAGAATCAGCAGCAGGAGTCCGATTTCATTTATCACGAGAGTGAGGAGCTGACTGACAAGACGATGGCGGAAGATTCACTCTCTAAATGTGTCCTGCCCCTTACCATAACCACCAGTTTCAACACACTACTAACTAACTCAACCAGGCCCCGCCCCTTTATTCTGCGTATGAATTATTTAAATGAGGAATACGTGACGTGTTCGTTCCCAGAAGAAAACTCAAGACTACAATGGAGGCGTTTCAGGGAGTTCAGAAACACTGACACTGATATAGAGAAGAACTACGGAATAAGGAGGTAGAAATAAACTCAAACTCACTTGAATGAAATGCAAAAGCGATCAGCAGGCCTTTTTTTGGGAAAACACATGCAAACATTTCTCAATCGTACCAGAGGAGCAGATGAGCAATTCAGCATTTCCAGGTTTCTCCATGCACTCAAAAGCCATATTAAAATACTATTTACAGATGCGAATTCAATATCCGTCAACGTCTCCAAGAGGATTTTACAGTACTATCATCTGCTGATGTTTTAAATGAGCCATGGGTGGGGACAGTCAAATTATTCATGCAACATTTACACTAATGAGAAAGAGACTTTCCTCTGAGCGCTCCTGGAGCATTCTGGGGGAGTATTTTCATAAGCTCGGCGGTAGATCCATATAAACCTGAGCTGGATATTAAATTATAAGGATATTAAAACTCTCCCTGGGGTGAAGCACGAGGCGTCGTCCGGAAGGAGGGCTTGGAGATTTTAATAAGAGTAAAATATTATCTTGGACATTTGTAATAAAGGGATAGTGCTGTATTTTCTCTCTGCCCCCATATTCATTCATTCTAAGAATTATTCATTGGCGCTCGAGGAACTGACACAGTTTTTCTCATTAGTTGTAGCGGCTGCCATCATGAAGTCAGATATGTGCCGCTTGCCAAGAAAGATTAGCGATCAGTGTTGCATATGAACCCTGAACACCGTTATCATAATCACAGGTTCACTGTATATATAGACTTGATATCTTGGGACAGGTGTGCTTAATTGTCATTAGAATAATGTCACAATGCAACAAATCTTTTAAGTGAACAAAATTTGATTCGTAGGCTCACTAAAGATTTGTTGACATGCAAATTTTAATATAGTGATAATAAGACTTGATTTTGTAATGAACAACTCGAGTCAATTGAGTCAGTGAATCAATGACTCACTCATAACACGCAGATGACTCACTTGTCACTCAAAGAGTCACTGAACCAGTGAACAAATCTAAACATATCTTGTTGCTTGGGAAACACTTATAATGTCTCTCTCACTTTCTTTTTACTCCAAGTAGATTTGTTGGCATGACAATTATATGGAAAGGATAATAAGACTTGGTTTGGACATGAATAACTCAGTTGTTTGAGTTAATGAATCAACGACTCACTCATAACACACAGATGACTCACTTGTTGCCACCTGCCAGCATAATTACTGTATACAACCTGCAGAAAGAGTCACTGAACCAGTGAACGAATCAAAACAAATCTTTTTGCTGGAGAAACCTTCTTTCTCTGGAAAACACTCTTTCTTTTTTACTCCAAGTAGATTTGTAGACTTACAAATTTTAATAAAAGAATAATAAGACTTGATTCGGTCATGAACGACTCTGTTAACTGAGTCAATGAATCAACGACTCACTCATAACACACAGATGACTCACTTGTTGCCACCTGCCAGCATAATTACTGTATGTAACCTGCAGAAAGAGTCACTGAACCAGTGAACGAATCAAAACAAATCTTTTTGCTGGAGAAACCCTCTTTCTCTGGAAAACACTCTTTCTTTTTTGCTCCAAGTAGATTTGTAGACTTACAAATTTTAATAAAAGAATAATAAGACTTGATTCGGTCATGAACGACTCTGTTGATCGAGTCAATGAATCAACGACTCACTCATAACACACAGATGACTCACTTGTCGCCACCTGCCAGCAAAACTACTGTATGTAACCTGCAGAAAGAGTCACTGAACCAGTGAACGAATCAAAACAAATCTTTTTGCTGGAGAAACCTTCTTTCTCTGGAAAACACTCTTTCTTTTTTACTCCAAGTAGATTTGTAGACTTACAAATTTTAATAAAAGAATAATAAGACTTGATTCGGTCATGAACGACTCTGTCGATCGAGTCAGTGATTCAATGACTCACTCATAACACACAGATGATTCACTTGTCGCCACCTACCAGCATAACTACTGTATGTAACCTGTAGAAAGAGTCACAGAGCCAGTGAATCAATATAATCAAATCTTTTTGCTTGGGAAACACTTACAATGTCTCTCTCAAAAACACTTTATTTTTACTCCAAGTAGATTTGTAGACTTACAAATTTTAATAAAAGAATAATAAGACTTGATTCGGTCATGAACGACTCTGTCGATCGAGTCAGTGATTCAACGACTCACTCATAACACACAGATGACTCACTTGTCACCACCTACTAGCATAACTACTGTATGTAACCTGTAGAAAGAGTCACAGAGCCAGTGAATCAATATAATCAAATCTTTTTGCTTGGGAAACACTTACAATGTCTCTCTCAAAAACACTTTATTTTTACTCCAAGTAGATTTGATGACACTCAAATTTTAATAAAATAATAATAAGACTTGATTTGGTTATGAACAACTCTATCGATCAAGTCAGTGAATCAATGACTCACTCATAACACACAGATGACTCACTTGTCACCACCTACTAGCATAACTACTGTATGTGACCTGCAGAAAGAGTCACCGAGCCAGTGAATGAATCAAAACTTCAAAAACAGAATCTTTTTGCTGGAGAAACCCTCTTTCTCTGGAAAACACTCTTTATTTTGTACTCCAAGTAGATTTGTAGACATACAAATTTTAATAAAAGAATAAATTCGGTCATGAACGACTCTCATGACAAACAGATGACTCACTTGTCGCCACCTGCCTGCATAACTACTGTATGCAACCTGCAGAAAGAGACACTGAACGAATCTAAACAAATCTTTTTGCTGATTGGATTAGAGTCGAAACTTTTGAGATCACTGCGATGAATCCATAAAATATAATCTCCTGTCTTCTAGATGTAGGGTTGAAATATAACCTGGACATATTCTTGACATGTTTTGTGTGATTTATTCATGTTTTTAAGTGAAATGATATCCTTGGGACTTTGGCACAACTACTAATTTCGATTTTCGAACAATAATGTAGAAAAGAAACAATTTAT
This sequence comes from Mylopharyngodon piceus, assembly GCA_039654765.1. NCBI lineage: Eukaryota > Metazoa > Chordata > Actinopteri > Cypriniformes > Xenocyprididae > Mylopharyngodon > Mylopharyngodon piceus. The sequence continues at coordinate 33,285,954 of CM077458.1, read as the reverse complement.
TCCACACAGCTCTATACACGTCCCCCCATGAGACGGCTGTTGCTTTATCTATTGATTATAAGACTCACTCTGATCGATTCACGCTTTGCTGTTACTAATGCAGGTAATTTAGTCCCATGGCTGTTGTAATCCAACGCCTATCATTCAGAGCTTTAAACGGAGGCTCTCCTGCTCGGCTGCGACTGATAACGCAGTGCAGATTATCGGCAGTGTCAAATGAACGGCGTGTTGAGAGGATAACCTGCCACAGTACAACACTACCGTCTTTATCAGATGTGTGTGAGGGGATATAAATGGTGTAGACTTCCTCTCGATGGCGGAGTCAAGAAGTGTGTGCGGGGAATTAGGCATGAAATGAGCCTCATTTGCAATAAATCCTCATCATCTGTACCCAGATCAGCCTCGGACAAAAGAACCTGCCGGCTTGCTGGCGGCAAAACTTGCACTCCGGTGACCCAGCGGAAAAGGGATTGGTCGTTTTCTGCACATTTTCCCCAATTAAACATGTTCTCCTGGAGCGCAGGGGTCAATGGGGACCAACAATTGCTGTAGGGGAGAGCTGGAGCGTTTACGTGATCCATTGCCTTTATCCTGACAGGAAAATAAAATGATATTATATACGTTTTTGCTATCAAATTCTATTAAAATTGGCTCTGTGAGAAGCAGTATCCATTTTGGATGATGCATCCTCGGCTAAATATAATCATGCGCTCTTCGATTGAAGAGTGGGTTTATACAATCGCTGTAATTTCATGGAGGTGTGCTCTCATAATCAAATGTTGCGTGCGCTAATGATTTTTTTTTTTTCTGGAAAGCTTCAGTAAAGTGATAAGACAGAAATAACCCTGCATCAGCAAAGCGGGAATCGGAAAACCAATAACTCAATAATTTGCCATCCTATTTCCCATTATGTTTTTAACTTCATGGCTTTTTAAGTGTGTTTTACCAAAATAAATCAAAGCGTATATCTTTGCTTGTCTGTGAAATTGAATCCTGTTCTAATATCTGAGTATTCGCCGTCGCATTTAGTGCATCCAACTGCAAATAGAATACTTTGTTTATTCCTCTGTGTGTGTGAAAATATTTAGAGCATTAATGATCAAATGCTTCATTATAAATGCAAGCTGGTTACAGCCGAATGAGTGGTGGGGAAGAAAATAGCACGGGGATAAAAGCTGTTATTTTGTAAAGACTGATGAAATATTGAATCCTTTCTCTCAAAGATTACCTTTCCCATGACTCGGTCCCTGTAAAATGAGACGAGGGGCATTTGTTGTGCTCCAGTCTTCCCCAGAGAACCTTGAATCGATGGAGAATCAGGCCTCTGCTCTCACCTGTTAACATGTAATCACAAACCTTCATCAGGTGATTGACACCATGCTACCTTCTTACCGAGAACTTCTTGGAATTCATAACTGCACTGAAATTATTGTGGTCTGATTGAAATGGACATGTTGACCAGTTTCATAATTATTAGTTTCTTTTTTTATTCTCGACAAAGCTTTTTCTGCAACAAAATGAGAGCACATTAAGTGTATTTGAGAGCGTATCTTATAGTTTATCATTCTCGCATTGCAACAGAGAATGATGGTGAAGTAGTTTAGTCACACAAGCCTTTTCACAAGATGTAATATAAGTCTCTGGTGTCCCCAGAATGTGTCTGTGAAGTTTCAGCTCAAAATACCCCACAGATCATTTATTATAGCTTGTCAAATTTGCCCCTATTTGGGTGTGAGCAAAAACACGCCGTTTTTGTGTGTGTCCCTTTAAATGCAAATGAGCCGCTGCTCCCGGCCCCCTTTCCAGAAGAGGGCGGAGCTTTAACAGCTCGCGCTTCGGTTGCTCAACAACAACAAAGCTGGAGAATCTCACACACCCAAAATGAGGATTGTCAGTAACGGTGTTCATCCTTACATTGTTCAAACCGGAGTCGACACTGATGGAGAGACTTGAAGTTACAACTTTTAAAATGAAACTGGACGTTTCTGAATGGTTAGTGGATAAATTTATGTAGTTTCTGTGGAGTTGATTCAACTCATCGACTAGCATGTGGCGTCATGTTATTCTTTTTTTGTTGAATTGACCCTCGTTTGTGAAGCAGTCCGGCGTAAAATGACGGCATGTCAACAACACACTTCCTCTTCTCTAAAGCAGCCCAACATGGCCTCAGCCCCTTTGTTGTGTGTTCTCGGGGGCGGGGTTTATGTAAATTTTAGGGTTTGTGATGTCACTAACCCAGGAAGAAGCTCGTTGTAGTCCCTACCAGCCATTTGTTGCAGTTCTTAAAAAGCGATTTCTGTAAAAGAAAATATCTCCTTTGCATTGAACTTTGAGCGTCATAACTTTGCAGATGTTGTTTATGCTCAAACAGCAACATTACACACTAACTAAAGTTAAAAAAGTCAAATCATGGATCATTAAATTGGATTGAGCTCAATCAGATCGATTTAGGTGTTTACATGAAGGTTTTTCAGTCCGATAGAACCATCAATCCTGCTATTTGAGTGCATGTAAACATAGCTGTTGTAAACTGTCTTCCTCTACGGTCAGTTTTCTCTTTCAGGTCAACTACTATCAGTTTAAAGAGGAACTTGACTAATTATAAGGAAACTTGAAGCAATACAGTGCGCTGTCTCAGATGTTTCTCCTAAAATTCCTACAGAAAAATGAGTCCGTTGACATAAAGGAAGAGTCTAGAGCTATAAAATGAATATAGATGGCACATCTTTCTGGACAACGAGAAAGGCAGTTTACGTCATGCTCCTGCAGCGATTAAACAAGTGAGGGTCGCTTTACTGATGGAGCCATTATGAATATTTGAAGAGGCTTTGAGCCCTCCATGAAAGAGCGCTGGAGGTTTAGTGAGCGTGGCATTTGTCTCCCACCTATACAAAGCAGCTCTCTGCCTTAAAAGTCATTCAGGTGAGTGCTGGAGATCCGATCCAATGGCAGACGATCCGCCAGCACAAGGGAATGAAATGTCAGGCCCGCTTGAAGGCACTGGCACATCGACTTCCTGTAGAAAACCCAGACACATTCTGTAATTATGAGAGACGTGTCAACACCTCTACAGTGATTTCTGCACATACGACACCTTGAAATGAGAGAGCGCTGCTGATTTTACCTTGGAATGCTATTTAACACCAGGAGTATTTCTTATGTGTTAACTTAATAAAGTTGTTGTGTAATTTATTCAATGTTAACATTATTTCTTATCTCCCAAGTTAATATACAGAAACAGCAAAGAGCATCTTTTAAAGGTTGATTTGAAAGTCACTTTTACAGCCTCGTTGTGTTTTTACTCCAATTTGTGCAAACTATTCTAACTCAAATCTGCCACCTTGTAGATTTTAAACTCTTATGGACATTTTTGTCTTTTTCAGTTTTGATCATTTTGCCTGTGTTAATGCCAACAGCATACATTTTGGCACAAGTGTGTATTTTTATTAGAATTTTAATATTTCACCCTTATTTCCTTTAATAAATCTATTTTACACTAGTAACACAAAATAATTACACTCAGGACCTTAAGGACAAAAATGTCCCCATTGAAACCCATTAAATGACCCCCAGGGCCATTTAACTATAAAATCATGCAACCTTTGTTGACAGGCTTTCATTCTGTTGGCAAGGCTTTTTTTACCAGATGGTTCCATTTTCTCAGGTTTGGCCTATATAAAGCAAATATTCATTTTTTCATGTTTTCTGCTTTTGCTCTATTATAGAGCCATTTGGATAAATTATGCAACTATGATTATGTGGTTGTGTATGGATGTCAGGGTGTGGTTTGTATGTGTGCCTGTAATGTTTGAGAGAGAGAAATTATACTGTACTGCGAATCACAAATAAATCAAATTGTTTGAGTTATCAACCTCAAATTTGGAACACTTGTTTAGATTGTTTTTTTTTTTAGCAATTTTTGCATTCAACATGTAAAATATATATTTTATATAAAAATTTGCTCATAAATCATTTTCATAAACTAAAACCTCTATAACTTTTTTTTTTATTTGTTTCACTTTTTTTAAAACTTTTTTACTTCAACAATAATCCGCCAAGGGTCTTCTTTAAAATGAGACCAAACTTAAGTCTGTGCTCCCAAGCTTCAAATATTTATTTGACATGGACATTTTTGTCCTCTCAGAGTAACTTTTTTTAATTGATGCACCAGGGTTAATTAAAGATTGAAAGAGTTGCAGAAGTTTAGTGATGGTGACACTGAGGTCGTATGATCATTGTTCATTTACAGCCCGACTTTAGTTTTTTACTTCTGGAGATTGTATTTAGGCTTCAAAATTCATAAAGGTTTTGTTCATTTGTGAAGATTATCTTGATGAACAAAACAAATCAGAAACTTTTGTTAGTCACACAGCTTATTTTCTGCAATAATGCAAACTATGCCAATAGAAAAATTCAAAAAAAAAAAAAAAAACTTGCATGACAACATTTCTCATTCAGTTTAGCCTGATGTAGTAAAATAACTCAAACTTAAATAAAAATGAATATAAACATATTTTTTTTTAAAACAGATATATAAAATATAAAAATAAAAACAAATTCGAATGAATAGTATCTCAATAAATACAGCTACTCGTCAACCTCCAGCGAATAAATCTCTGCATTTGTAAACGGAGCATATAACGAGACACACCGCAGGCTTGTTAGTATGTGTGTTTTCTTTCTATAACCTCTTGATCTTTACTGTTAATTGGATGCGTTTGTCGTGCGATCACACGCTCTTCTGTAACTCTGAAACACAGGTGACCTTTTCCTTCTGCCCACCTGCTGGAAGGTCTTTCAGAGACACTGCTTGTCTTTATAGTCCACTAGGTCTATATGTTCTTCACGCATGGAATCACAATATTCACAACCTTTATTCATTCCCATATTTCTAGTCCCATTGCTATATAAGTAGATGTTTAGTATGCAGTGCGTTGCAGATTTTGCTCCCTGCATATTGTTTCCTTCATGTCATTTCAGCAGGACTGTATTTACGAGAGAAGTGCACATCGTGATTATCATGCTTGTGTGACCAAACTACACTTCCATCATTGTCTGCGGCAGAACGAGAATGATGAAACATAAAACATCAATGACACACATGCCTTGCTCTTCATTTTGTGCTAAAACTAAGTGCTAAAAATGTTTTTGGAGAATATAAATAAATATGAAATTGGCCATGCAGTGAGTCATTTGTTCTTGAACACATCTCACATCCTATTCACTACTTCTGAACTTGTAAGTATGAACTTCGTAGGAGGACTTGAAAGCAGCATATATGTCACAGTCTTCTAAACCGTTAACCTTAAGATTTCATGAATATCAAAACACATCAAAATTCGTATTTTTTGAAGTCAAGATGCTGATGAAAGTGGTGAAAATCATCAAAGAATGTCTGTTCAGAACTTCCATACTGCTTGTACTATTTCTGCATAAAGTGCACAGTATGCTATGGAAGCATGTTTCTGCCACTAAATAAAGCAATAAAAAAGGTAATTGCAACTTTTTATCTCACAATTCTGAGTTTTTTTCTCTAAATTGTGAGATTTAAACTTTAAACTTTAAAAGAATTGTGTGATATAAAGTCAGAATTGCAAGTTATAAAGTCGCAATTCAGACTTTATATCTCGCAATTCTGACTTTATAACTCGCAATTCTGACTTTATATCACGCAATTCTGACTTTATATCACGCAATTCTGACTTTATAACTCGCAATTCTGACTTTATATCTCACAATTCTGACTTTACAACTTGCAATTCTGACTTTATATCACGCAATTCTGACTTTATATCACGTAATTCTGACTTTATAACTCGCAATTCTGACTTTATATCTCGCAATTCTGACTTTATATCTCACAATTCTGACTTTACAACTTGCAATTCTGACTTTATATCACGCAATTCTGACTTTATAACTCGCAATTCTGACTTTACAACTTAAAATTCTGAATTTATAATGCGCAATTCTGACTTTATATCACGCAATTCTGACTTTACAACTCGCAATTCTGACTTTATATCTCGCAATTCTGACTTTATAACTCGCAATTCTGACTTTATATCTCGCAATTCTGACTTTATATCACGCAATTCTGACTTTATATCACGCAATTCTGACTTTATATCTCGCAATTCTGACTTTATATCTCGCAATTCTGACTTTATAACTCGCAATTCTGACTTTATATCTCGCAATTCTGACTTTATAACTCGCAATTCTGACTTTATATCTCGCAATTCTGACTTTATAACTCGCAATTCTGACTTTATATCTCGCAATTCTGACTTTATATCTCGCAATTCTGACTTTATATCACGCAATTCTGACTTTATATCACGCAATTCTGACTTTACAACTCGCAATTCTGACTTTATATCTCGCAATTCTGACTTTATATCTCGCAATTTTGACTTTACATCTCGTAATCTGACCTTACAACTCGCAATTCTGACTTTATATCTCGCAATTTTGACCTTACAAATCTCAATTCTGACCTTACATCTCGCAATTCTGACCTTATAACTCGCAATTCTGACCTTACATCTCGCAATTCTGACCTTACAACTCCCAATTCTGACTTTATATCTCGCAATTTTGACTTTACAACTCACAATTCTGACCTCACATCTCGCAATTCTGACCTTACAACTCGCAATTCTGACTTTATAAATCGCAATTGTGAGAAAAAAGTCAGAATTGTGAGATTAAAAGTAGCAATTTCCTTTTTTATTTTTTTTATTTCATGGTGGAAACAAGCTTCCATAGTATGCAAATGCTCAGTATGCATGGAATACAATACTACATTTGCCCAGTGTTATGTTAGTATCATTGATACACTATTATAGTTTAATATTTTGAATTAGATTTCATGTTTAGATTTTCTGTTTTGCCAAAGCGAAAAGTAGGCCTTTAATGGAGAGAGCTATCATGGTCGTGATGGTCATTTTTTAAAAAACAGCAAGCATACTGTGTATGGCTGTGTACGGCACAATAGTCAGTTAATAAACTAGTATTCTATTCCGCTGTGTTTGTGCTGCTGCTGATCTGAGAACAGCTAGGAAGGGTGATTTGCCCCTGGGAATCACAGACAGAAATAATTTCCCCCATTATGACACAGTCAGAGAATCATCACACAGAGAGAAACTATCCTGAGCTTCTGAATGTCAATTACGGCCCATCAAACACTGTCTCAATGTCTTTTCCCAGCCCTCAGACTCAATTTCCAGTCATTCTCCAAACGGGTCGGATCATGTTAGTAAATCACAGGGTAGTGCTGAAGTATCAGGAGAGAGCGTGGGGGGCCCGTCTCATTTCACTAGAACGCAGTGATGCCTCTGAGGTAATCAGGAGAGACAGAAAACAAAGTTTACCAGGGTCTATTAGTAATTAAGGTTAATTGGCACATGTATCTTAGCCTGTCGCGCTCGCTGCGTGTTTCTGTGCTGATCCTGTTACAGATCCAATGAGCCTGGAGTCACAGACAAACAGTATTCACAGTAGGACTTTATGCTCAGTTTGTCTAAATGCTTTTATTTTGCTCTGAATACACATTTAATGCTGCTACATGACATTAGCATATCCTGGACTGTCTGTGAGAATAACATGGCAACGTTTCTGCTGTAAAAATAACAAATGACAAGTTTTTATATTGAAATACTGGTTAAATGTTTCAATTCAGTTTATCAGCTCAAAACCAGCTGGTCTAGAGAAGTGTTGAAGATGTGGGATTGAAGCTTATTCCCTGATATCATTAACTAAACAGGCTATTGAATGTTTCATGCAGCAGTGTCTCTCACAGGCATTCACACATGTTGTGCTTGTCAATCATCTGTTTGACAGCTCTTTTGACCTATAGCGTCGCTGCTGTGCCCTTTGAGGGCAGCGGCTCGGACATCCGGCCGACAGGTGAGAGGAGAGAAGACATGCGGCCTCTGCTGTTCTGAGAGTGTTTGTTCGTGTGCGGGATGTAAATGAATTCAATTCAGTTCAGAGAGAAGTTTAAGGGTGACTTCCTGCTAACAAACTTAAAGGATTAGTTCACTTCAGAATTCAAATTTCCTGATAATTTACTCACCCCCATGTCATCCAAGATGTTCATGTCTTTCTTTCTTCAGTCGAAAAGAAATTTTGAGGAAAATATTCCAGGATTTTTCTCCATATAGTGGACTTCACTGGGGTTCAACGGGTTGAAGGTCCAAATGTCAGTTTCAGTGCAGCTTCAAAGAGCTCTACACGATCCCAGACGAGGAATAAGGGTCTTATCTATTGAAACCATCTGTCATTTTCTAAAAAAAAATAAAAATTATATACTTTTTAACCACAAATGCTCGTCTTGCACTGCTCTGTGATCCTCCACGCATTACGTAATCACGTTGGAAAGGTTACGCGTGACGTAGGCGGAAGTACCGCGGTAGGGCGAAAAACTCCATCTCATTTTCTCCTCCAACTTCATTGTTTTACCTTTTTTTGTAAAGGCCGTTTGACTTAGTCTTTGCACGTTCGCTTTGTAAACACTGGATCGGTACTTCCACCTCACGTGTGACCTTTCCAACATGATTACGTAATGCGTGGCGCATCGCAGAGCAGTGCAAGATGAGCATTTGTGGTTAAAAAGTATATTCATTTTTATTTTTTTTTAGAAAATGACCGATTGATTCGCTAGATAAGACTCTTATTCCTCGTCTGGGATCGTGTAGAGCTCTTTGAAGCTGCACTGAAACTGACATTTGGACCTTCAACCCGTTGAACCCCAGTGAAGTCCACTATATGGAGAAAAATTCTGGAATATTTTCCTCAAAATTTCATGAACATCTTGGATGACACGGGGATGAGTAAATTATCAGGAAATTTTAATTCTGAAGTGAACTAATCCTTTAATTATAAATAGGAACTATAAAAAATGTTTACCACGGTATACTTGTGAAAACTAGCATAAAAAAATTCAGCGTTCAAGTAGTAGCACTAAGAACCTTTTCTTTTAACATTATATTTACTATTATTGCCATAACCTTTAATACAGTAACATTAACCAATATTAAATTACTGTGTGAACTATTGGTGAATATTTAGAAAGAATTCATTTAGTAACAAAAAAATAACAGTTAAACAATGCTTCTTCTTTCTTTGTTGAATAATGTAGTGTTTATTCTAAATGATTTATTCACGCACATCATTATTATTGTGTTAAATTCATGTTCCTCATAATCTTGAATCAGAATATCTTCTCCTCCCTCTTGCAGCATCTCTCCTCTTCTCTGATGACGAGGGCGGGGCAACCTGTCAGTCACATGAGATCCACTAATAGCAAACCACAACCATCCAATCAATTCCCCACAGATAAAATCAAGCCCCGCCCCTACATTTGTTCTTGTTTAAGAAGCGTTTCAAGTTATTTGATTATTTGATAAAAGACAAACATTATAGTTTCTTCTTAATCTGCACTAATAAATCGTTCACAGTAAGAACATTTTGACTTTAACATTATTTTAAGAGCTTTAGTTTGTTAATGTAATGTTTAACCAAACGTCTTGGAATGTTTCCTGTTAAATGGTGTGTGTGTGTGTGTGTGTGTGTGTGTGTGTGTGTGTGTGTGTGTGTGTGTGTGTGTGTGTGTGTGTTTTCTTCAGAAATACACCACAGTGTTAAACTAGCCAACCGCAGCATCTCAGCCGCTTAAATGGATTTGTGTCTTTTGTTTGTGTTGAGTGGGAGCTGTGATTCACTCTCTTTATCAGAAACACAAAACAACAGCCACACCGCCAACCTCATCCTGAATGACAGACTTCTCCTGACACAAGGCCTGCTCTCTCTGTCTCTCTGACAGCATCTCTTTCTCTCACACCGCTCAACAGCCTCCGTGAGACCTGCTTTTCACGCACCATCAAACCCGTCAGCGCTGCGGCACAGATACTCCTCCATACACACTGCCCAAGAGTCTTTCAGCAGAAATCACCTCCGCACACACACACACACACTCTTACAGCACAGGTCTGCTGATGTTTCTCTCCTTAAAGTCAACATGAAGAAGTCTTATTTAATTTCCGAAAGAGGTCCTATTCTGCTTTCTTCCATATTCATCTTTCTTTAGTGTGTAATGTTGCTGTTTGATCATAAAAAAGCTCTGCAAAGTTCCAGTTCTTCTCCTCCACTGTAGTCTTGAGTTTTCTTCACAATATTCCTCATTTAAATAATTCATACGCAGAATAAAGGGGCGGGGCCTGGTTGAGTTAGTTAGTAGTGTGTTGAAACTGGCGGTTATGGTAAGGGGCGGGACACATTTTAATAGGCGCTTTTACATTTAGCTTTGAAAGCAAATCTTCCGCCATCGTCTTGTCAGTCAGCTCCTCACTCTCGTGATGAATGAAATCTGACTCCTGCTGCTGATCTGTGAATCGCAACACACTGCTCCAGCCAACCAATCAGAGCACATTGTGCTTTTCAGAAGGCGGGGCTTCATAGAGACAGGAACTAAACAGAGCGTTACTGACAGACTGGGAAGAGAGGAGCTGCAACAATGGAGAATATGAGGGCGCATTGGACATTCAAGCATGAAAATACTATTTCAGTCTTTCTACTTTATTTTTTTTTTCAGTATAAGATGCAAAATAGTCTGTAATTGAAGGTGAGAACATCCCGAATAACAGCAGCGCTGAATATCCTGTCAAATTCATGTGGAAGCATCAGTGTTTCTAAAGGTCAAAGGTGAAATTTTGACTCGAATGTGATCAGACTGAAATCACAAATAATTTCCATTTAAGTGACATAAATGTCATTGCGTACGTGTGTGTGTGTGTGTGTGTGTGTGTGTGTGTTTCTTCGTGCTGTGAAGAGAAGCTCAGTCAGCACAGATGGCCAGAGAGGGCATCAGCCCTGAGGTCAACATCACAGCTGACACACACACACACACACACACACCGAGTTCTCAGGAGTCCAGCTCCACTTTTGTGGACTCTTGTGCCTGAAGAAAAAATCTTTGGTAGTTTGCAGTACCTGGATGGCGTCTCTCTTCGTTCTGTCTGTCTCTCAGTCTGTGCTCTGCGACTCTGTGTCTGTTTTTCTCCCCAAAGGCTCTGTAAGCATTCACGTATCACTGGGTTTGGCAAACCGCTAAACACACAAGCACACACACACACTTTCCCTTCAAACTCTTACACACACAAGCATCTCAACTTCATGGTTTTTGTCTCTTGTCAAGTGCAAGAATCTGGAAAAAAAAAAAAGAAAAAACGTTTAGTTTCAGGTTTGGAGAGAGAGATTTATAAGCAGTTTTAGTATTCAAATAGAGTCGTCAGATGACCTCTGAAGTCATAAAATGTCTTTGTTTTTATTGTGATTCTCAACCACAAGTAATTTTGATTTTCCTTGGTAGAAAAGACTTTTCTGTGATATATATATTATGATAATATATTATAAAATATTAAATATATATATAATAAATAAAAAAAAATCATAAAAATACACTAAATAATGCTTAAAATTATTAAACTATATTATTAAATTATAAAACCTATATATATATATATATATATATATATTAAACTAATAATAATTAATAATTTAATGTTTTTATTATTTATTAAAAATATATAACTGTATATAAATTATTAAATAATGTGTGCAAATTTTGTAAATTTCATATATTCTGCTATTCTACACTCAATGCAGAATATATGAAATATTATAAAAAAAAGCGAATAATGAAAAAATTATTACACAAATAATGATTAAATTATTAAACTATATTTTTAAATTATAAAACATATAATGCTTAAAATTATTAAATGATTTATAATATAATTTAAAAAACTATATATATATATATATATATATAATTGAATAATGTGCGAATTTTGTAAATTTGTAACTATATATATATATAGAATTACACAAATAATGCTTAAAATTATTAAACTATTATTAAATTATAATATATATATATATGTGTGTGTGTGTGTGTGTGTGTGTGTGTGTATGTATGTATGTATATATTATAATAATGATTAATAATTTAATGTTTTTTTAATTATTTATTAAAAATATATAACTATATAAATTTTATATATATATATATATATATATATATAATTAAATAATGTGCAACTTATACATTTATGTGGATGACACTCAAAGCAGAATATATGTGCAACAAAAAAATCAAAACTGGGGGTGGAAACAATAATATTAATATTAATGATTATGTTAAGTGATATATAGTATATTTCTGTTTTGATAAAGTGGCACTTGAGCCATATTGATGATGCTGTGGGTGTACATGATGCAAAAAATGGGTTTAGAAATGCTGCTTTTTCTGAAGAACTAGTTAATGAAGTTATTTGTGGAGCAACATAAAGATTCAGACAATAGCATCAGACCTGTTTGTCATACTGAAGCTTCCTGACAATGTAACGTATCATATGAAGTGATCAGCGTGTTTCTTTTCTGCCTGTCTGCAGTTTGACTTTCTGTTTCTATTATTATTGTTCTCTTTATCTCTTGCTCAGAGCGGCTCATCATATTGTCGTCTGACAGCGCGCTTGTTGCTACGGGAAACCTCTCATTAAAACGTGTTGACGTTCACAGATGATAAAGGCCTTGACGAGCACAGATGTTAAAGTAAACATGACTGAGATTTAGAAAAGATTCAGATGCACAAGAGCCTGGATTCTGTTGCGTCGCACCAGTTGCTTCCTCGTCTTCTCTCGAGCCGGATGTGCGTGACCCCTTCGGTGAAAAGCGTCGCCCGGACCTGCAGATTCACAGAAGCTCTAAAAATTCAAAAAACTTGCTGGTTTGAAAATAGGAGATGGAAAAACACAACAGGCTGTGTGAGATGGGAAGCACACAGGGTTATAGATGAAGGAGTAAAGTGTTTGAACAGAAGGGACGGGATTTGATAGTTTATGCATAAAACATCAAATGGACAAACTTTATGATTTTTACTGGAAGTAGAATTGAGTATTTATAACTAAATTCATAGTATTGCAGCGTTATTGGAGTATTGCATTGTTCGCAACATAACGTCACTTTTGCAATCAGTTGTGATTAACACTCTAAAACAGGCTGGGTTAAAAACAACCCAAGTTGGGTTGATGTTTGACCCAACCTGCTGAGTAATTTTATTTAACTCAACTATTGTTTAAAAATTACTGTACTGATTGCTTAAAATGAACCCAAAATAGGTTGGAAATTAAAAATCAGACTCATAATTACTAGAGGCAACAATAATAATCAAAAGGTGAATATTTATTAATAAGCAATGTAATAAATGTTTATTGTTTAATTATTATTCATTAAACTTATTAATAAATGTTCATTTATTAAACATATCAATAAATGTTAATTTCCAACATATTTTGGGTTCATTTTAAGCAAACAATACAGTAATTTTTAAACAATAGTTGATAAATAAAAACTACCCAGCAGGTTGGGCAAACATTTAACCCAATCACTGGGTTAAAACAACCCATTCACTTGGTTAAAACAACCTAATCGCTTGGTTAAAACAACCCAATATATGGGTTAAAACAACCCAATCTCACTTGGTTAAAACAACCCAATATATGGGTTAAAACAACCCATTCACTTGGTTAAAACAACCTAATCGCTTGGTTAAAACAACCCAATATATGAGTTAAAACAACCCATTCATTGGGTTAAAACAACCCAGCCGCTGTGTTAAAACAACCCAATCACTGGGTTAAAACAACCCAATCGCTTGGTTAAAACAACCCAGCCGCTGTGTTAAAACAACCCAATCACTGGGTTAAAACAACCCAATCGCTTGATTAAAACAACCCAATTGCTTGGTAATTGCTGGGTTAAAACAACCCAATCGTTGGGTTAAAACAACCCATTCGCTTGGTTAAAACAACCCAATCTCACTTGGTTAAAACAACCCAATCACTGGGTTAAAACAACTCAATCGCTGGGTTAAAACAACTCAATCACTGGGTTAAAACAACTCCATCACTGGGTTAAAACAACTCAATCGCTGGGTTAAAACAACCCATTCGCTTGGTTAAAACAACCCAATCACTGGGTTAAAACAACCCAATCAATGGGGTTAAAATAACCCATTCACTGGGTTAAAATAACCCAATCGCTTGGTAATTGCTGGGTTAAAACAACACAATCGCTGAGTTAAAACAACCCAATCACTTGGTTAAAACAACCCAATCACTGGGTTAAAACAACTCAATCACTGGGTTAAAACAACTCAATCGCTGGGTTAAAACAACTCAATCGCTGGGTTAAAACAACCCAATTCTTGGGCTAAAACAACCCATTCGCTTGGTTAAAACAACCCAATCACTGGGTTAAAACAACCCAATCGCTTGGTTAAAACAACCCAACCGCTGTGTTAAAACAACCCAATCACTGGGTTAAAACAACCCAACCGCTGGGTTAAAACAACTCAATCACTTGGTTAAAACAACTCCATCACTGGGTTAAAACAACTCAATCACTGGGTTAAAACAACTCAGTCGCTGGGTTAAAACAACCCATTCGCTGGGTTAAAACAACCCAATTATTGGGTTAAAACAACCCATTCACTTGGTTAAAACAACCCAATTAATGGGGTTAAAATAACCCATTCACTGGGTTAAAATAACCCAATCGCTGAGTTAAAACAACCCATTTACTTGGTTAAAACAACCCAATCACTGGGTTAAAACAACCCAACCGCTGGGTTAAAACAACCCAATCACTTGGTTAAAACAACCCAATCACTGGGTTAAAACAACTCAATCGCTGGGTTAAAACAACTCAATCACTGGGTTAAAACAACTCAATCGCTGGGTTAAAACAACCCATTCGCTTGGTTAAAACAACCCAATCACTGGGTTAAAACAACCCATTCACTTGGTTAAAACAACCTAATCGCTTGGTTAAAACAACCCAATATATGGGTTAAAACAACCCAATCTCACTTGGTTAAAACAACCCAATATATGGGTTAAAACAACCCATTCACTTGGTTAAAACAACCTAATCGCTTGGTTAAAACAACCCAATATATGGGTTAAAACATCCCAATCTCACTTGGTTAAAACAACCCAATCTCTGGGTTAAAACAACCCAATCGTTTGGTTAAAACAACCCAATCTCTGTGTTAAAACAACCCAATCGTTTGGTTAAAACAACCCAATCGCTGGGTTAAAACAACCCAATCGCTGGGTTAAAACAACCAGTTCACTTGGTTAAAACAACCCAATCGCTTGATTAAAACAACCCAATTGCTTGGTAATTGCTGGGTTAAAACAACCCAATCACTGGGTTAAAACAACCCAATATATGGGTTAAAACAACCCATTCACTTGGTTAAAACAACCCATTCATTGGGTTAAAACAATCCATTCACTTGGTTAAAACAACCCAATCACTGGGTTAAAACAACTCAATCGCTGGGTTAAAACAACTCAATCACTGGGTTAAAACAACTCAATCACTGGGTTAAAACAACCCATTCGCTTGGTTAAAACAACCCAATCACTGGGTTAAAACAACCCAATCAATGGGGTTAAAATAACCCATTCACTGGGTTAAAATAACCCAATCGCTTGGTAATTGCTGGGTTAAAACAACACAATCGCTGAGTTAAAACAACCCAATCACTTGGTTAAAACAACCCAATCACTGGGTTAAAACAACTCAATCACTGGGTTAAAACAACTCAATCGCTGGGTTAAAACAACCCAATTCTTGGGCTAAAACAACCCATTCGCTTGGTTAAAACAACCCAATCACTGGGTTAAAACAACCCAATCGCTTGGTTAAAACAACCCAACCGCTGTGTTAAAACAACCCAATCACTGGGTTAAAACAACCCAACCGCTGGGTTAAAACAACTCAATCACTTGGTTAAAACAACTCCATCACTGGGTTAAAACAACTCAATCACTGGGTTAAAACAACTCAGTCGCTGGGTTAAAACAACCCATTCGCTGGGTTAAAACAACCCAATTATTGGGTTAAAACAACCCATTCACTTGGTTAAAACAACCCAATTAATGGGGTTAAAATAACCCATTCACTGGGTTAAAATAACCCAATCGCTGAGTTAAAACAACCCATTCACTTGGTTAAAACAACCCAATCACTGGGTTAAAACAACCCAACCGCTGGGTTAAAACAACCCAATCACTTGGTTAAAACAACTCAATCACTGGGTTAAAACAACTCAATCGCTGGGTTAAAACAACCCAATTCTTGGGTTAAAACAACTCAATCGCTGGGTTAAAACAACCCATTCGCTTGGTTAAAACAACCCAATCACTGGGTTAAAACAACCCATTCACTTGGTTAAAACAACCTAATCGCTTGGTTAAAACAACCCAATATATGGGTTAAAACAACCCAATCTCACTTGGTTAAAACAACCCAATATATGGGTTAAAACAACCCATTCACTTGGTTAAAACAACCTAATCGCTTGGTTAAAACAACCCAATATATGGGTTAAAACATCCCAATCTCACTTGGTTAAAACAACCCAATCTCTGGGTTAAAACAACCCAATCGTTTGGTTAAAACAACCCAATCTCTGGGTTAAAACAACCCAATCGTTTGGTTAAAACAACCCAATCGCTGGGTTAAAACAACCCAATCGCTGGGTTAAAACAACCAGTTCACTTGGTTAAAACAACCCAATCGCTTGATTAAAACAACCCAATTGCTTGGTAATTGCTGGGTTAAAACAACCCAATCACTGGGTTAAAACAACCCATTAACTTGGTTAAAACAACCCATTCATTGGGTTAAAACAATCCATTCACTTGGTTAAAACAACCCAATCACTGGGTTAAAACAACTCAATCGCTGGGTTAAAACAACTCAATCACTGGGTTAAAACAACTCAATCACTGGGTTAAAACAACTCAATCGCTGGGTTAAAACAACCCATTCGCTTGGTTAAAACAACCCAATCACTGGGTTAAAACAACCCAATCAATGGGGTTAAAATAACCCATTCACTGGGTTAAAATAACCCAATCGCTTGGTAATTGCTGGGTTAAAACAACACAATCGCTGAGTTAAAACAACCCAATCACTTGGTTAAAACAACCCAATCACTGGGTTAAAACAACTCAATCACTGGGTTAAAACAACTCAATCGCTGGGTTAAAACAACTCAATCGCTGGGTTAAAACAACCCAATTCTTGGGCTAAAACAACCCATTCGCTTGGTTAAAACAACCCAATCACTGGGTTAAAACAACCCAATCGCTTGGTTAAAACAACCCAACCGCTGTGTTAAAACAACCCAATCACTGGGTTAAAACAACCCAACCGCTGGGTTAAAACAACTCAATCACTTGGTTAAAACAACTCCATCACTGGGTTAAAACAACTCAATCACTGGGTTAAAACAACTCAGTCGCTGGGTTAAAACAACCCATTCGCTGGGTTAAAACAACCCAATTATTGGGTTAAAACAACCCATTCACTTGGTTAAAACAACCCAATTAATGGGGTTAAAATAACCCATTCACTGGGTTAAAATAACCCAATCGCTGAGTTAAAACAACCCATTTACTTGGTTAAAACAACCCAATCACTGGGTTAAAACAACCCAACCGCTGGGTTAAAACAACCCAATCACTTGGTTAAAACAACCCAATCACTGGGTTAAAACAACTCAATCGCTGGGTTAAAACAACCCATTGGCTGGGTTAAAAACAACTCAATCGCTGGGTTAAAACAACCCATTCGCTTGGTTAAAACAACCCAATCACTGGGTTAAAACAACCCATTCACTTGGTTAAAACAACCTAATCGCTTGGTTAAAACAACCCAATATATGGGTTAAAACAACCCAATCTCACTTGGTTAAAACAACCCAATATATGGGTTAAAACAACCCATTCACTTGGTTAAAACAACCTAATCGCTTGGTTAAAACAACCCAATATATGGGTTAAAACATCCCAATCTCACTTGGTTAAAACAACCCAATCTCTGGGTTAAAACAACCCAATCGTTTGGTTAAAACAACCCAATCTCTGTGTTAAAACAACCCAATCGTTTGGTTAAAACAACCCAATCGCTGGGTTAAAACAACCCAATCGCTGGGTTAAAACAACCAGTTCACTTGGTTAAAACAACCCAATCGCTTGATTAAAACAACCCAATTGCTTGGTAATTGCTGGGTTAAAACAACCCAATCACTGGGTTAAAACAACCCAATATATGGGTTAAAACAACCCATTCACTTGGTTAAAAACAACCCATTCATTTGGTTAAAACAATCCATTCACTTGGTTAAAAACAACCCATTCATTGGGTTAAAACAATCCATTCACTTGGTTAAAACAACCCAATCACTGGGTTAAAACAACTCAATCGCTGGGTTAAAACAACTCAATCACTGGGTTAAAACAACTCAATCACTGGGTTAAAACAACCCAATCAATGGGGTTAAAATAACCCATTCACTGGGTTAAAATAACCCAATCGCTTGGTAATTGCTGGGTTAAAACAACACAATCGCTGAGTTAAAACAACCCAATCACTTGGTTAAAACAACCCAATCACTGGGTTAAAACAACTCAATCACTGGGTTAAAACAACTCAATCACTGGGTTAAAACAACTCAATCGCTGGGTTAAAACAACCCAATTCTTGGGCTAAAACAACCCATTCGCTTGGTTAAAACAACCCAATCACTGGGTTAAAACAACCCAATCGCTTGGTTAAAACAACCCAACCGCTGTGTTAAAACAACCCAATCACTGGGTTAAAACAACCCAACCGCTGGGTTAAAACAACTCAATCACTTGGTTAAAACAACTCCATCACTGGGTTAAAACAACTCAATCACTGGGTTAAAACAACTCAGTCGCTGGGTTAAAACAACCCATTCGCTGGGTTAAAACAACCCAATTATTGGGTTAAAACAACCCATTCACTTGGTTAAAACAACCCAATTAATGGGGTTAAAATAACCCATTCACTGGGTTAAAATAACCCAATCGCTGAGTTAAAACAACCCATTTACTTGGTTAAAACAACCCAATCACTGGGTTAAAACAACCCAACCGCTGGGTTAAAACAACCCAATCACTTGGTTAAAACAACCCAATCACTGGGTTAAAACAACTCAATCGCTGGGTTAAAACAACTCAATCACTGGGTTAAAACAACTCAATCGCTGGGTTAAAACAACCCATTCGCTTGGTTAAAACAACCCAATCACTGGGTTAAAACAACCCATTCACTTGGTTAAAACAACCTAATCGCTTGGTTAAAACAACCCAATATATGGGTTAAAACAACCCAATCTCACTTGGTTAAAACAACCCAATATATGGGTTAAAACAACCCATTCACTTGGTTAAAACAACCTAATCGCTTGGTTAAAACAACCCAATATATGGGTTAAAACATCCCAATCTCACTTGGTTAAAACAACCCAATCTCTGGGTTAAAACAACCCAATCGTTTGGTTAAAACAACCCAATCTCTGTGTTAAAACAACCCAATCGTTTGGTTAAAACAACCCAATCGCTGGGTTAAAACAACCCAATCGCTGGGTTAAAACAACCAGTTCACTTGGTTAAAACAACCCAATCGCTTGATTAAAACAACCCAATTGCTTGGTAATTGCTGGGTTAAAACAACCCAATCACTGGGTTAAAACAACCCAATATATGGGTTAAAACAACCCATTCACTTGGTTAAAACAACCCATTCATTGGGTTAAAACAATCCATTCACTTGGTTAAAACAACCCAATCACTGGGTTAAAACAACTCAATCGCTGGGTTAAAACAACTCAATCACTGGGTTAAAACAACTCAATCACTGGGTTAAAACAACCCATTCGCTTGGTTAAAACAACCCAATCACTGGGTTAAAACAACCCAATCAATGGGGTTAAAATAACCCATTCACTGGGTTAAAATAACCCAATCGCTTGGTAATTGCTGGGTTAAAACAACACAATCGCTGAGTTAAAACAACCCAATCACTTGGTTAAAACAACCCAATCACTGGGTTAAAACAACTCAATCACTGGGTTAAAACAACTCAATCGCTGGGTTAAAACAACCCAATTCTTGGGCTAAAACAACCCATTCGCTTGGTTAAAACAACCCAATCACTGGGTTAAAACAACCCAATCG
This sequence comes from Mylopharyngodon piceus, assembly GCA_039654765.1. Lineage (NCBI taxonomy): Eukaryota > Metazoa > Chordata > Actinopteri > Cypriniformes > Xenocyprididae > Mylopharyngodon > Mylopharyngodon piceus. The sequence goes on along the minus strand of CM077458.1, from coordinate 33,265,825 downwards.
CTTGGTTAAAACAACCCAACCGCTGTGTTAAAACAACCCAATCACTGGGTTAAAACAACCCAACCGCTGGGTTAAAACAACTCAATCACTTGGTTAAAACAACTCCATCACTGGGTTAAAACAACTCAATCACTGGGTTAAAACAACTCAGTCGCTGGGTTAAAACAACCCATTCGCTGGGTTAAAACAACCCAATTATTGGGTTAAAACAACCTCCATTCACTTGGTTAAAACAACCCAATTAATGGGGTTAAAATAACCCATTCACTGGGTTAAAATAACCCAATCGCTGAGTTAAAACAACCCATTTACTTGGTTAAAACAACCCAATCACTGGGTTAAAACAACCCAACCGCTGGGTTAAAACAACCCAATCACTTGGTTAAAACAACCCAATCACTGGGTTAAAACAACTCAATCGCTGGGTTAAAACAACTCAATCACTGGGTTAAAACAACTCAATCGCTGGGTTAAAACAACCCATTCGCTTGGTTAAAACAACCCAATCACTGGGTTAAAACAACCCATTCACTTGGTTAAAACAACCTAATCGCTTGGTTAAAACAACCCAATATATGGGTTAAAACAACCCAATCTCACTTGGTTAAAACAACCCAATATATGGGTTAAAACAACCCATTCACTTGGTTAAAACAACCTAATCGCTTGGTTAAAACAACCCAATATATGGGTTAAAACATCCCAATCTCACTTGGTTAAAACAACCCAATCTCTGGGTTAAAACAACCCAATCGTTTGGTTAAAACAACCCAATCTCTGGGTTAAAACAACCCAATCGTTTGGTTAAAACAACCCAATCACTGGGTTAAAACAACCCAATCGCTGGGTTAAAACAACCAGTTCACTTGGTTAAAACAACCCATTCGCTTGGTTAAAACAACCCAATCTCACTTGGTTAAAACAACCCAATTTCTGGGTTAAAACAACCCAATATATGGGTTAAAACAACCTATTCACTTGGTTAAAACAACCCATTCATTGGGTTAAAACAACCCATTCACTTGGTTAAAACAACCCAATCACTGGGTTAAAACAACCCAATCACTTGGTTAAAACAACCCAGCCGCTGGGTTAAAACAACCCATTCGCTTGGTTAAAACAACCCAATCACTGGGTTAAAACAACCCAATCAATGGGGTTAAAATAACCCATTCACTGGGTTAAAATAACCCAATCGCTTGGTAATTGCTGGGTTAAAACAACACAATCGCTGAGTTAAAACAACCCAATCACTTGGTTAAAACAACCCAATCACTGGGTTAAAACAACTCAATCACTGGGTTAAAACAACTCAATCGCTGGGTTAAAACAACCCAATTCTTGGGCTAAAACAACCCATTCGCTTGGTTAAAACAACCCAATCACTGGGTTAAAACAACCCAATCGCTTGGTTAAAACAACCCAACCGCTGTGTTAAAACAACCCAATCACTGGGTTAAAACAACCCAACCGCTGGGTTAAAACAACTCAATCACTTGGTTAAAACAACTCCATCACTGGGTTAAAACAACTCAATCACTGGGTTAAAACAACTCAGTCGCTGGGTTAAAACAACCCATTCGCTGGGTTAAAACAACCCAATTATTGGGTTAAAACAACCCATTCACTTGGTTAAAACAACCCAATTAATGGGGTTAAAATAACCCATTCACTGGGTTAAAATAACCCAATCGCTGAGTTAAAACAACCCATTTACTTGGTTAAAACAACCCAATCACTGGGTTAAAACAACCCAACCGCTGGGTTAAAACAACCCATTTACTTGGTTAAAACAACCCAATCACTGGGTTAAAACAACTCAATCGCTGGGTTAAAACAACTCAATCACTGGGTTAAAACAACTCAATCGCTGGGTTAAAACAACCCATTCGCTTGGTTAAAACAACCCAATCACTGGGTTAAAACAACCCAATCAATGGGGTTAAAATAACCCATTCACTGGGTTAAAATAACCCAATCGCTTGGTAATTGCTGGGTTAAAACAACACAATCGCTGAGTTAAAACAACCCAATCACTTGGTTAAAACAACCCAATCACTGGGTTAAAACAACTCAATCACTGGGTTAAAACAACTCAATCACTGGGTTAAAACAACTCAATCGCTGGGTTAAAACAACCCAATTCTTGGGCTAAAACAACCCATTCGCTTGGTTAAAACAACCCAATTAATGGGGTTAAAATAACCCATTCACTGGGTTAAAATAACCCAATCGCTTTGTAATTGCTGGGTTAAAACAACCCAATCGCTGAGTTAAAACAACCCAATATCTGGGTTAAAACAACCCAATCGCTGGGTTAAAACAACCAATTCGCTTGGTTAAACAACCCAATCGCTGGGTTTGTCCATTTTCAACCCAACTTGTATTGTTTTTAACCCAGCATTTTTTAGCGTGAAGCCTCTCCTGCACTTCGTGTGAGTTGTTGCCTATGTAAAGTGTTCCAAGTGAGTCACATAAGAGATCCGTTGGTGGTCAGTACAGTGCTAGTAGTTGCCTGTGCAGACAGTAGACAGCGCAGCATCTCACTAGTGTTTGGAACAAAGGATGGAAGTGACAGAATGAGAGGGTGTGATTATTCTAAAGGTTACACAGCTCTAAGTGATCAGAGCCGGTCAGACAGGGAGTGTGTGCTGCAGTCGGCCAGTCACTATTGATCAAACACACTGTCATTATTCTCTCTCTTGCTGTAGGTCAGTGTTGTGCTATTTTTACGAGGCTGTAATTTTTCGTGTGTTTTTATTCTCGGCACTTGCTTGAGTTGGTGTATCAGCCCTCTGGGAAACGCCACAGGATCACAGACACCACAGACAGCGAGACAGAGATTCACCTGACGGCACAGAGGTTTATTTTCGTCTCCGTGCGTCAGTCAGGCGGGCGGCGCGGTGTTCGGCCGTGTCCCCTGGTGCCGCTGGTCACCTGCTCTCATTAGCACTCTGAGATCCAGAGGGAAGCATCTCGCTCTTCTAGAACATCACGTACACACCTGACACAGCACACACTTCAGATTTCCAATCCAACATTTCATATTTAATATATATAAAAACCATTTTATACCATTTTAAATCATGTTCTGGGGATGGGGGGGTCCCCTTGGTTGTGTATATACATTTATACACAAAAATAATATTAAATATTGTTAAAAAAATATATATATAATATTTTATACAGTATATATTTTTGTGCCAAAAAAGTATATATATATTAAGAAATTTGTATATATATTAAATATTGCTTAAAAATATATTGTTTTTTTTTTTTCAGTTTTTGTGACTAATATAATATCATATAATATATACCCAAAATATTGTTTATTGCTTATATTTATAAGATTATAAAAAAATTGCTTGTATATAAATTCATATGTATATATGTGCGTGTGTGTGTATATACACACACACACACACACTAAATATTGCTTAAAAAGTATATTATGTTTTTTTTATTTTTGTGCCAAAAACTCAATATATAATATAATATAATATAATATAATGATATATACCCAAAACACTACTTATTGCTTCTTACATATTTATTGCTATTTATTTATATTTATACAGTATTGAATATTGCTTGTATATAAATGCATATGCATATATATATATATATATATATATGTGTGTTATATTTTATAATGTATTATGATATATTAATAGTATATTTTTAAGCAATATTTAATATTTTGAGACAAAAACGTATTCAATATTAGATGTTTATGGGTAACTCATACTAAACAGTGAGATTTATTATTTAAATTTACACTTGCATCTGTTTCATTTCATTTCAATTGTAATTCTACTTCCTTAAATTCAAATTATGCATCATATTTATTACCCTCAATTTGATTTCAGTGATAATCCAGGAATTGAATTGAAATTTTAAAGGCATTCTCAGTGCAGTTTATAATGGCACAGGCCTGCAGCAGAGAGAGAGAGAGAGAGAGAGAGTCATGAGCCCAGCATAACCACAGGGCAGGTAACACAAAAAAGATTTGAAATTCTGCCGGAAACACAGAGCCTACAGCACACTCAGACTCAGAGTGTGTGTGTGTGTGTGTGAGAGAGAGAGAGAGAGAGCGGCCAAATGAAATGAATGGAAAGAGCCTGTGGTGCTACAGAGGGAAGCAGTGCTATAATATCACGCAGGGCAGCGTTGTTGGGCACTGGGTATTTTTTTGAGAGTGCCACATGCTCCGAGTTCTTCGATCTGACAGCCGAGAGCAGCTCTGAATTCTGCCTCGCTCCTCCAGTCGCCAGCTCAATGTGTTTAAGTCTGTCTTTGACAGGGAATCGGGCCTGATCCGGACCCCTCAGATGATGGGTGTCAACCTGCTTCTCTGAAACTGGAGCTGCGCGGCTACGACCTACTCATAATTTATAGCTGAAGTGTGTTTTCAAACAGGTTTGCTGAAACTCCACACAGAACTCACATCACTGATTGACTCCGTACTTCTAGTTATCTTTGCATATTAGTATCTTAACATAAAGATGTTACACACATCACTTAGTTACTCCCGAACACTGTGGTCAACTCACCTTGTCTGCCTTCAAGAGGTTTGAGCCGCAGTGGTGAGTGTTTCAAAGAGCTTCTCAGAGAATGAAAGGCCCTTCGGCTCTGCTGGTGCTTGTCCGATAAGATGTGCTGCTTTTGTTCCAGAACTCTCCTTTATATCCTGAGAGGAGAACAGCGCTAGCTGGGTTTGCATTCAGTGTAGGGTTTGATATCTCCTCTCACTGAACAGCGGTTTAATCTGCACGAGGCCTACAAGTGCTGGAAGTGTTAGTGAGCGCTGTAAACACTGACAGAACCCATCCTGAACACACGGCTCTGGATCTACTGGCCTTAAAAGACATGGAAAACCTCTTTTTTATATTTTTATATTTAAACCTCGTTTTTATACCATCATGTTCAGAACAGATTTGCTGAGTTACTGAAAAATTAAAAAAAAAAAAAAAAAGAAAAGAAAGAAAAAAAAATATGCCAGTGATGTTATGTTATTGTTAACTAAAACTAACATAAATAATAAATAAAAATAAATAAAATAATTTTCTTTAAATGAAATAAAGCTGAAATAAAATATATTAGATGAAAAACTTTAAACATAAAAAAAATGTAAATGAAAATTAGAAATGTTGCCTTGGCAAATAAAAGCTAAATTAAAACTAATAAAAAATGACTAAAGCATGAAAAAGAAAAAGAAAATGGAAAATATAAAAATAAAAGCTCATTCAAAATATTAATAAATATTATAATAGTATATAAATAATACTAAAATAACCCTGCAAGTTGAAGTAATAAAATTATACAAATTAAAACTGAAATAAAAATAAATTAAAGATAAACTAAACCTAATAAAAATGTCAAAAGCATGAAAAAATAAACTAAAATTAAAAAGAAAATGGAAAATATGAAAATAAAAGTTTTCACAATATTAATAAATACTAAATAATACTAAAATAACACTGCAAGTTTAAGTACTAAAATCATACAAATTAAAACTGAAATAAAAATGAATTAAAGCTAAATATAAATATACAAAAAAAATTAAAAACTAATAAAAATGAGAAAAGCAAAAAATTTACTAAAACTTAAACTGAAATTATATAAATACAAGCTAATTCAAAATATTAAAATCCCCCTGTAGTCAATAATTTTATCCCTTAAAACTCATCTTTGATCACCAAAATTACATATTTAAATGTTTATTTCCTTAAAAAAAAAAATCATGCCTTGAAATCGCTTGAATGTAACTCGACACCCTTGCTTCATTTAGTATACACGGATCCATGAATATGCAAATTAGCCCCGCCTCCACTCGCTCACACCAGCTCAGAGATCCACTTGGTCAACTTTGCTGTCGTAAACGCTGCACAATGGCAAGTGGAAATATTGGTTTAATTCAGCCATATAGTATATAGTATAGTATGGTGATGCGTTTTACAAATCGCTCTCAACAACATCCGACACATAACGGTAATTGGTATGATTAGCATTTGTTTGACTACGTTATCAAACAGCTAATGATGTGTTGCTAATGTTACACAAACCATGTTCCCGTTCGCCATCTCAGTCTGCCTTCTAAAAATCAATATCCTTAGAAATGCTTTGAACAACGTATAAGATATTAAAGGCATACAGCTCATCATAACATCAGAAAATGTGCGTATACACTATACTGTACATACTGCATATTGGAGAAATAGTACATATTGTAGCCAAGCTAGAGGTCTGTGCTTGGATATCTTGTGCTTATTTTCTTAATATGTATGCATTTATTCATTTAGTCTCTTTGCTAAACCATGCATCGCTATTAATATGGCTCATGCATAGTGTCTGTGTTTAGAGCAAACCCCTAACTCACTCTAACTGTCTCAAATTGTGCATCTTGTTGAGGAATTTATGCTGTCTCATTGCAAATGATCAGATTTATGATATTCAGATTTATTATTTTCAAATTGGCTTTGAAGGAGGGACTAGTAAGTAACAACAACAAAAAATACTTTGCAAATGCATATCAACACACTGGCAAACACCCACATCATGCGCTGGTGAGTTGTGCACGTGCAAACAGCGTTGAAAAATGCTCTAGTTTTCGTCTTCATTCAGAACCGGATGAGTTGATGTTATTAGGCAGAGATCACATTTGACTGCTTTAACATAATATGTATCAGCTACATAATGCTCTGAAACGAGGTTAAAATCTCTGCCCTTCAGTCAGAAGATATGAAGATCTCCGGTGTAAATCAAGCGCATCATCCTTCCCAGCGTGCATGTGGACTGACAAGATTCTCTCGCTCACTCGTCTTTAGGGAGATGCAGGTGTGCGCTGATGTCTGCAGACACTCCCTCTGTTTCTTCTGATGTCTGCAGTCATTAGAGGGAGTCACAACAGGTCAAGAGCTCTTTTGCATTTTAATCAACTGCTTGCCAATTAACAGCTCTGTATAAGTTTGTCTGTGCGGTGTAATTTATTTAGCCCGTGGCTCACTTCTTGACAGGAACATTTGTTTACAGAAAACACACGGAGTCAAAACGTACAGCTGGAGCGTTCGCTCGCAAACAACCTGCGCTTCTGTTGTACAGTCGTGCAGCATTAGTTCACAAACATTCAAACCTGAGATCATCTTAATAACTTCTGCCTCTTGGTTTGTAACTTGTAAGAATTTTGCAGTGATATTTTGTGCAAAGTCTTTTATAATTGCTCCAAATCTAAGTTTTCCCATTCTCAACTTTATAAAGTTGAAGTCCACAGTGAATTTGTTTATTCACATTGAAATATTTGTACACTATCAGTTTAAAAGTTTGGAATAATTAAAGATGTTTTTTTATTGTTTTTAAAAGGAGTCTCTTCTGCTCACCAAGGCTGCATTTATTTGATCAAAAATACAGTAAAAATTTGAAATATTTTTTATAACTGTTTTCTATGTGAATATATAGTAAGATGTAATTTATTCCTGTGATCAAAGCTGAATTTTCAGCATCATTACTCCAGTCTTCAGTGTCACATGATCCTTCAGAAATCATTCTAATATGATGATTTGCTGCATTTATGTTTTATCAATACATATTTTTGTGGAATTTGTGATACATTACCATTAAAATTGTGCGGTAAAATTAAAAGAAAAAAAAAGACAAAGAAATTAATACTTTTATTCATCAAGGATGCTTTATATTCATTAAAATTGTCAGTAAAGACATAATGTTATAAAAGATAAAATTTTAAATAAATGCTGTTCCTTTGAATCTATTCATCAAAGTATCCTGAAAAGAATCACGGTTTAATATAACATTGATAATAATCATAAATGTTTCTTGAGCAGCAAATCATCATATTAGAATGATTTCTGAAGGATCATGTGACACTGAAGACTGGAGTAATGATGCTGAAAATTCAGCTTTGATCACAGAAATAAATTACATTTTAAAATATATTCACATAGGAAACCATTATTTTAAATTGTAATAATATTTCACTATTTTTACTGTATTTTTGATCAAATAAATGCAGCCTTGGTGAGCAGAAGAGACATAAAAAAAAATTTAAAAAAAGTAATTATTCCAAACTTTTGACCTGTAGTGTATTTTTGATCGTCTTCTTTCTCATAATATTCCTATAATAAACCTCTCTCGTTCTGACTGCTAATAATATGTTAACACTTTGAAGATGTGGTGAATTCTTGCTGACATGCAGTTGCATATTTAGCAGTTTACATGCATTTTACGCTTGTGATGAAGCAGTATCAGAGTAATCCTGGAGCGAGAGAGAACATCAACGCTTCAGGCAAAATCCCAGAACTCCCTGCTCTGTGTCCACTCCACACCCATCACATACTCTGGTTTGATGTCAAAACATTCAAGAGCCAAGAAGCAGAAGTCATGTTCCTCTGGAATACAAGCTAACAGTGGGCTAATGATGAAGTAAACACAAGGTTTTCTCATGAATATGAACCCTGTTGTAAGATGGGTGGCAGTGATGATCATAGCAACGTCTCTGACTGTAAACAAGAAGCATGTGGATGCTGTATGATCCCGTGTGGTGTTTTCCACTATTTTTGACCACAATAACATTGGAGAGCCGAGACGCAGGGCGGTTTTCATTATTAAGGTGTTGCTTGTACATCTCTATGCTGTAGATCAGAAAAATCAAGTGTTTAATCAGATAAATGGAGTTTTTATCTCCTAAAAGAAAGCTGCTAAACAAGTAATTCCAGTCTCACTTCCTGCTGAATCTACTTAGGTTTGTAACTAATTTGCATAATGCCAGCCTGTGATCTTCATTGGCTGAACAGCGTCTCTTTGCCCCGCCCTCAATCACTGTAGTTGTATCTGAGACTGGAAGAGTTTGGTTTGTGTTGTTCATGTCGAGAAGACGCTGTTTTCTGCTGCCAAAGCAAATCCACTTTGATGAGATTGACAAGTGCAGAGGAAGAGCTAAAATTGCTAATGAGCATTTGGTTTCTGACCAATCACAACAGACTGGAACATCTGACCAATCAGAGCAGAGCAGCTCTCAGAAAGGCGGGGTTTAGAGAGACCGAATCCTTGATCAAACCATTTCAGACACTGTGAGAAAAGAGCTGATGCTGCAGTGGATATTATGAGAAAATTAAAGTGTTTTTTGACCTTGGAAGCATGTAAATCTATTGTAGGAGACCTCAGAAACAAAAGGAACCTTTAAAATAGCATAATAGGGGCATTTTAAGATGCAAAAACAATTCTTCAGATTGTAATTTTTAGATATATAATATGCATCTGTCTCTGTATATTGCATGTGCTCCTCAATTACATGTTTGAAACAAGGTCACATGGTTACACATGGAAAGCTGTAATTAGTGAATGTTTCTCATTCACTCCGTAATTACAGAATAAGTGCTTTGAAATGCTTGAGATTGTTAAAATGGAATATGAAAGACGCAGCGTGTGGCCTTTATGTGTGTCGTTGTGCACACACACACTCAAGGGCTGTTCACACAAGATGTGTTTTACTGTTCTGAATGGTACTGAGATGCATTTTTAAGTTGAACTGTTTTTAAAGGTGCATGATTTTTAGGCCAGTTTAAAGTGCAGAATCCATTATGCACATCAATGTCTTTGCACGCACAGCTAATCTGTCTGTCTGTCTTGTCTTTCAGGTGTGAAGTTCAGGGGCACCACTCAGTCCAGACAGGTGAGATCATGTCTTTGTCCATAAACTGTTTGAACGCTTTATCAGAATGCAGAAACACATGTGATTGTATTAAACATCATCTCTCCTCCTCTCATGCCCTTCTCCTCTCATACGGCCTCATTGCTAGGCCGTAACCTGCCATCACTAATCAAATGAACCCTGACTTCAAAACGAACTAATCACCTCGTTAATACTGGATTTATGATTATTCAATTCATTGACTTTATTGCACCTTAATGAATTCAAATGAGAAGTTAAATTGATATTTGCCACAGGCGACGTGTTTTTGGAAATCAGGTGACGTAGAGAATTAAGCAAAAATCCTCGTCAATTAGCGGATTAGAGATATTCAGACTGAGTCATACAGAGAACAGATGAGCTGTAATGAGACACATTCATCCAGTGGAGAACAGGCAGATCAGAAACAGCTTAATGGCGCCATCTGATGGTTAAAAAACAAAGAGTTACACACTGAAAACTGTAAGACTGAAGATAGATTGATACATCAGCCAGATCAACTGAACAATAAGGCCATTTCAAATGAATGTCATCAGTTAATAATGTGCCCTTTTATATATGTAGGATTTTTATTTTGCATTGATTTATTTAGTTATTATCTTTTTATTTATTTATTATGTATACATTCATTAAAGGCATCAGTTGATAATGATAATGTGCACTTTCTGATTGAAAGGAATATGATATACTGTCATATAATGGCTTATGTCATATAATGCATATAATGATTGTAAATATATGTATATACATTTTTATATATTTATATTTTCCATAAAGATTGCATGTGCAAAAAAAAAAAAAAATCTTTATATGCATTCATTCAGATGTTTTAATTTTGACACTTCACAATTGATATATATATATATATGTTATAAGAGATGCACCGGTACTAAATTTCTCCACCGATAATGATACCGATAGTTTGGGAATTCTGCCTTTTATACCTTCTTTTAAATTAATGATAACTTCATTATAATTAATCATTATATTTTTAATTATTATATTTTATAAGAAATGCAAATAAAAACATTATTCTCTCCATTTCATCAACTTGTTTCAGAGTAACTGGCATCAGTTATAAACAAACACATTACTCAAATTAATATTAACACACATTAACTAAATTCTGAAGATTAAATTAATATTTCTTAACTTTCTGAATGTTATTAATTCATATAATTACTATTAATATTGAACATCAAACTGGTTTCTTAGCATTTTCTTTACAAAAAGCACAAATTCAGTGCATTTTCCTGCCCTCTTTTGATTGACAGGATATATCGGCCCTGAATATCGGCTGTTTTTAAACTATTGGCCGATAGCCGTTAGTGTGAAAATGTGCTTTTATCAGCCGATAACGATTATTGGTCGATATATCGGTGCATCTCTAATATACAGTAGTCAAAATTTGAAGTGGATCAAAAAAGTTAATCAAAGTTGTCCTAAGAATTAAGTTGTCCTAAGAAGAAGGTTTTAGGACAACTTTGATGAAAGGTTTTGATCCACTTCATACGTTGACTACTATATATATAGATGCCAATAGTGTGAAAATGTGCTTTTATTGGCCGATACCAATTATTGGCCGATATATCGGTGCATCTGTAATATATATATATATATATATATACAGGGGTGCCGCTAAGGGGGGGAAGTTAGGACGATTCTAAGGGCCCATGCACTTTTGGGGCCCCCAGAGATCGGTTTTATTAGTAGTAACAGTCAGTGCTCGAAGTGGGTACTCAACGGTACCGGCACTTCTCGCGCATCGGCACTTGTCACATGTTGCCGGCTGAACGCCCACACCGAAATGTAGAATCATCAGACTATCAATTAATTGTATACATCGCGCGTTCGGAGCTTTTATAACCTGTACAAACTGAACGGATCAATTGTCTGCACAATATGACTGTGACTTAATTTTGCATGAGTGGCGCGCAAATCACCATTGGCGCGTTCACCAGCGCGCTGCAAAAGTGTTAAGATTTCCACAAGCAGTTCCTATGCGACTCTGATGATAAAATGTGCAACCCATTTGGATTCTATTGAGGATAGTATACGGAGAAAGTCGAACGTGATCTAAAACAGCCACTAAAATGACTGATGAAAAGATGAGAAAACATCATCCTGCAAACTTTGATCGATGATCACATTTACTAGAATTTATCACGTTCTATTGCACTGTGCCAAATTTTGACTAGTTGTAGAAATTAAAATAGATAATGATAAGGGAATATATTTTTTTACTAAAGATTTATATTACAACTGTGGCATGTTGTAGCTATAGTTTTTTTTTTTTTTTTTTTCATAGCAAATGCTATAAAAAGAAAGAAAGAAAAAATGGTCTTACCTGTAATTATATCCTTATTGTAACAAATGCTATAGTTAACAATTACAAGAACTATGTGTGTGTCTGTGCCGATAGTGTGAAAATTTGCCTTTATTGGCCGATACCGATTATTGGCCGATATATCGGTGCATCTCTAATATATATATATATATAGATGCCGATAGTATGAAAATGTGCTTTTATTGGCCGATACCGATTATTGGCCAATATATCGGTGCATCTCTAATAAATATAAAGATGTCGATAGTGTGAAAACGTGCTTTTATTGGCCAATACTGATTATTGGCCGATATATCAGTGCATCTCTAATATATATATATAGATGCCGATAGTGTGAAAACGTGCTTTTATTGGCCAATAACGATTATTGGCCGATATATCGGTGCATCTCTAATATATATATAGATGCCGATAGTGTGAAAATGTGCTTTTATTGGCCGATACCGATTATTGGCCGATATATCGGTGCATCTCTAATATATATTTTTCTTTCACATTAAAATGATGAATAATGGGAATTTAGGGGATTTTTCTTCTTTTGAAGTGAAATATAACACAATGAATACATGCTTTTCTTATAATGTCAGTACGCTTCATTTTCTTGTGTGTGTTTGAAGGAGCAGTGCGCCCAGTTCAGTGAGGTCGTGGGCAGCGTCTCCGCTAGACTCAACCAGCGGTCAGAGGAGGGCGACGTCGACCCCATCTCACCCATGCAGCTACCAGATTCACAGTGGAAACGACAAGCCGCCACACCGGGCTCCCGAGAGCACGACCCGGGCTCCCAACAGGTCACCAAACGCCACCGGAAACTTTTAAAGACCAGCCCGGTGCAGCGACCCCACACGAACTCCTCCCTGTTATCGTCGTCTTCATCGTACTCGGCCGCGGAGAACTCGCGCCGTCTGGCTGACGTTCAGGAGTCCCGTCGACGGATCGTACGGGAGGTCTGCGGGAAGTATCGGAGTAATATTTCTCGGACAATAACGCCGCATCACGTGTCGCGGATTTACGTGGAGGACAGACACAAACTGCTGTACTGCGAGGTGCCGAAAGCTGGATGCTCCAACTGGAAGAGGGTCCTGATGGTGCTGGCCGGCGTCGCCAATGCCACGCAGGAAATCAATCACGTGGCCGTTCATTACGACAATCACCTGAAACGCCTAGACAGCTTTGACCGGCAAGGCATAACCAAGCGTTTGGAGACGTACACCAAAGTGCTGTTCGTCCGCGAGCCCATGGAGCGGCTGGTGTCGGCGTTCAGGGACAAATTCGAGAGCCCCAATTCCTACTACCATCCCGTATTCGGGAAGCCCATCATTTCAAAATACAGAGTGAACGCATCCCAGGCGGCTTTGAAGACGGGAAGTGGCGTGACCTTTCGGGAGTTCATCCACTACCTGCTGGATGTGCACCGTCCCGTGGGAATGGACATCCATTGGGAAGCAACCAACCAGCTTTGCAGCCCTTGCCACCTGCACTACGACTTCATCGGGAAGGTCGAGACCTTGGAAGAAGACGCCAACTTCCTTTTACGAAAGATCGGGGCCCCGGAGAACCTGACGTACCCCTCGTTCAAGGACGGGAACCCCAAAGCAGCCAGAACTTCCACTCAGATCACACAGCATTATTTTTCCCAGCTGAACGCTTCAGAGCGGCAGCGGGCGTATGACTTCTACTACATGGATTACCTGATGTTTAACTACTCCAAACCCTACAAAGACCTCTACTGAAGCTTGCGCTTTAACCGCTGGTTACTTGTGTCTGTCGTCCGATCGATGCTAGGATCTGTTCAGACATTAATTAGACTAATCCACATTTACACAGCCTCATCCTCTACTGTCGATGACACAAAATGGTCTTTATTTGCCACTGAAAAGTCTGACCGGAGGTGACTCGACAAGTTACCAGTGACTAGTAACTGACAGCATACATTTTATGTGGTGTGTAAAAACTCAATCCAGTGTTTAATATACAGATGCACTAACGTTTGAAAGTTTGGGGTCAGTAAGATTTTGATACAATGTTACAGAAGAATTCCATTTCATATAAATGCTGTTCTTTTGAACATCTTTTCATCAAAGGATCCTGAAAAAAAAAAAAAGTATTGTATATCACTGTTTCCACAAAAATATGAAGCAGCACAACTGTTTTCAACACTGATAATAATCATAAATGTTTCTTGAGCAGCAAATCATCATATTAGAATGATTTCTGAGAGTCATGAGACACTGAAGACTGGAGTAATGATGCTGAAAATTCAGCTTTGATCACAGGAATAAATTACATTTTACTATATATTCACATAAAAAACGGTTATTTTAAATCATAATAATATTTCTGTATTTTACTGTATTTTTGATCAAATAAATGCAGCCTTGCTGAGCAGAAGAGACTGTTTAAAAGCATTACAAATCTTACTGACCCCAAACCTTTGAACTGTAGTGTATGAGGTGGGATTTTAGACCAATGAGATGTCACTGTGGGCGGGGCTATCCAGCATGACATCACAAGTAAAAAAACAAGTAATTGACCAAATATCTCTGTTTAGGACAGAAACTTGTTGCTTTGTCGCCTGTTACGCTACATTGTTCAGAAGACTGTATTTATATCATAAATGTAGAAATGAGCAACATATGTGAGAAAAAAAATACCATGGTATTACTATATTAGAAAGGTATTATTTCCAACGAAAAAAAAGTACTGCACAATGGTGAAGGTATCAGATGGTAATACTATGATATTTTAAAATATACCATGGTAGTAAACTTCATCTACTATAATATTTCAGGGTACTTTCAAGAATACTGCAATGGCACAGCACATGTACCATGGTACATTTTTGTAAGTGGTATGTAGGAGTGCTATTCATGTACCATGGTATTTACATAGTACTACAAGAATACCATAGTATTACAAAAGCATGGTATTTTTTTGTAAATACCACGTAGTATATGGTAATACCGCGTTTTTTGAACACTACCATGAAGTTATATTTTGAAGTATAGCCTACCATATAAATACTATAGTACATGAATATAGTAATCATACAGTACCATCTGACATGATCATATACCATGGTATTTTTAGCAAGTTTTCTCCTACTATATACTGTATATGTTAAGAAGATCACTCACTTCCCTTTAGCAAACACACTCAATCCTCCACCACTAACTACACTGACATTTTCAGATAAATCTATAATCTATCTATAATTGTAAAAAGGGCATTCAGAGGATTATATTTTTCTATGTATTTGTAAAACGGCTTTAGATGTGATCGATGCTTTTGTGCAAATTCATCTCTGAAGTCACTGACTGTCTGTTGGGTGTGTGAGTATGAAATGATCGCTTGATGTGTGTGCACTAGATCCTAAAAATGATGTTTATTAGACTAACACAAGGATGCGTGTGTTTGTGTGTGTGTGCGCGTGTGTGTTTCCAACACTACGCTGATGTCTTGTACGTGACCTGAGTTTATTTCCATACACAGCATATTAAATGACTATTGAACTGAACAGATTTTATTTATCCAATGCAAAACTCACAGTTTAAGAGCTATATATGATGAGCATAATATATTTTTATTTTATTTTATTTTATTAGAGATCACAGAGAGTAGATTTATGTCATATGAAGACGTGAGATGGTGTGTTTCACAGTAAAGACTGAATCAGCTTTATAACCGTGAGTGTTTCTTCTGTCACCTGCGTCCCTCACACTTCTTTAGGAATATGTTTATAAATATATATATATATAAATATATATAGATCTTTATGATATCACACATACAGTAACTGGTGAATGTATAACTGTTGTTGGTGCAAAACTGTACAAATCCATATGATCTATAAGCCCTTTGCCTTATTTGACACTGCCAGTGTTTCAGGAAGAGCTGCAGTCGCAGACTGACAGTGAATAAACATTTTGTCTTTGGCCTTTTTTGTCTTTTTCATGTGTCTTGGCATAAATGTCTTTTTGTGAACAGTGAACATCAGGAGGCGTACTGTACGAGAAACCAGCACATCAAGATCTGCCGTAAGTGCTGCAAATCACGTCCAAACAAATCCACATTATTTCGTAAACAAATGGACACATTTATATTAATATATATTTATATTGAATCATTTTTATTATCAAAAAGGTGATAGAGGGTGTTTTTAATGTCTTAATAACAGATTCAATTTAGGCTTTTATTCACATATAAACATTCATCAACTCACATCAGTTGTAGGAAATGGAAGCTCAAGCATGTTTGCTTGATGTGTGAGAACCAATGAGGTTCATTCTTGTGTTACGCAGCACGTTTGAGCTTCCTTAAGAACCAATGAGATTTATTCTGGTGTTACGCAGCACGTTTGAGCTTCAGCAAGAACGATTGAGGTTCATTCCCATGTTACGCAGCACGTTTGAGCTTCAGCAAGAACGATTGAGGTTCGTTCTCGTGTTTCACAGCACGTTTGAGCTTCCTCAAGAACCAATGAGGTTCATTTTTGTGTTACGCAGCACGTTTGAGCTTCCTCAAGAACCAATGAGGTTCATTCTCATGTTACGCAGCACGTTTGAGCTTCAGCAAGAACCAATGATGTTCATTCCCGTGTTACGCAGCACGTTTGGGCTTCCACAAGAACGATTGAGGTTCATTCTGGTGTTACGCAGCACGTTTGAGCTTCTGCAAGAACCGATGAGGTTCATTCTCGTGTTACGCAGCACGTTTGAGCTTCCACAAGAACGATTGAGGTTCATTCTGGTGTTACGCAGCACGTTTGAGCTTCTGCAAGAACCAGTGAGGTTCATTCTCGTGTTACGCAGCACGTTTGAGCTTCTGCAAGAACCAATGAGGTTCATTCTGGTGTTACGCAGCACGTTTGAGCTTCTGCAAGAACCGATGAGGTTCATTCTCGTGTTACGCAGCACGTTTGAGCTTCCACAAGAACGATTGAGGTTCATTCTGGTGTTACGCAGCACGTTTGAGCTTCTGCAAGAACCGATGAGGTTCATTCTCGTGTTACGCAGCACGTTTGAGCTTCTGCAAGAACCAATGAGGTTCATTCTCGTGTTACGCAGCACGTTTGAGCTTCTGCAAGAACCGATGAGGTTCATTCTCGTGTTACGCAGCACGTTTGAGCTTCCACAAGAACGATTGAGGTTCATTCTGGTGTTACGCAGCACGTTTGAGCTTCTGCAAGAACCAA
The DNA here is from genome assembly GCA_039654765.1 of Mylopharyngodon piceus. Taxonomy (NCBI): domain Eukaryota; kingdom Metazoa; phylum Chordata; class Actinopteri; order Cypriniformes; family Xenocyprididae; genus Mylopharyngodon; species Mylopharyngodon piceus. The sequence goes on along the minus strand of CM077458.1, from coordinate 33,248,584 downwards.
TGAGGTTCATTCTCGTGTTACGCAGCACGTTTGAGCTTCTGCAAGAACCAATGAGGTTCATTCTGGTGTTACGCAGCACGTTTGAGCTTCTGCAAGAACCGATGAGGTTCATTCTCGTGTTACGCAGCACGTTTGAGCTTCCACAAGAACGATTGAGGTTCATTCTGGTGTTACGCAGCACGTTTGAGCTTCTGCAAGAACCAATGAGGTTCATTCTCGTGTTACGCAGCACACTTGAGCTTCTGCAAGAGGTTTTTTCTCACGCATCAAGCAGGTTCGGTTGAGTTTCTGTTAATGTTCGCTGATCAATGTTTATATGTGAATAAAAGTCTAAATTCAATCTGTTCATCATATAAAGCAATCAAGTCTCTTTAGAAAGTTTGTACTAAACTGCTTGATTCAAATGGATTACTTTATGACTATCGCTCAGATTTCATTAAAAAGATCTTCATTTGTGCTCTGAAGATGAGCGAAAGTCCTACCGGTTCGGGAACGACATGAGGGTGAGTAAATAATGACAGAATTTTCATTTTTTGGGTGAACTAACCCTTTAACCTCACTATATTGCATCAATTTTACTTACTTTTACAATCAGGATAAACTAAAGTCCAACCCATTAAGTGTTTTTTTCTGTCTCTCTCTCTCATTGTCATTGAGTATTCTGCGTCACCGTGACATGAATGTCGTTTCATGTAGTTTAAAGGTCAATCATCTCTCTGTAAATCCCTCTGGAAACACTAAATCATGTTGGATGAGGTTTTACCGACAAACACACTGACTGATTTTACAGCAGCTGCTTCAAATGATCTTGTGTCTCGTAATGTGAATCTGTAAGTAAATCACATCAGATCCTGAGGACACAGACACGCGTCTCGCATATGAACGAGTCTTCACAGTAAACACACCGTCAGCTGAGAATATATTTAATTGGATTATTTACTCTCCGTCTTCAAACCATTTATTAGATATTTTATGATGCCAGGGCAACATTCCCATCTGACTGAATTTCAGAGCTTTGACGAAGGACCTGCTGAAAAACGGCCTAGCTAAATATAGGCTAATATCAAGCTTGTTTCTGCATGAAAAAAAGGTAGGCTATTGCGACTTCTTATCTCGCATTTCTGACTCTCTCTCTTTTTTTTTTCTTTTCTTCAGAGTTGTGAGATATCAACTCGGAATTGTGAGATTAAAGTTCTTTTAAAATCTGAATAAACGCTTTAGCTCCATTAAAAAAAAAAAAAAAAAAAAAATCATACAGTACAGCCACACGACTTAAAGGGATAGTTCACCCAAAAATGAAAAGTCTGTCATCATTTATTCACCCTCAAGTAGTTCCAAACCTGTATGAATTTCTTTGTTCTGCTAAACACAAAGGAAGATATTTGGATGAATGTCAGTAACCAAAAAGATCTCGCCCTCCATTGACTACCATAGTATTTATTTTTTCTACTATGGTAGTCAATGGGGGGCGAGATCTGCTTGGTTAAAAACATTCTTCCAAATATCTTCCTTTAGCAGAACAAAGAAATTCATACAGGTTTGGAACTACTTGAGGGTGAATAAATGATGACAGACTTTTCATTTTTGGGTGAACTATCCCTTAATATGTGGCTAATATTAAGGCTACTTGTGTTAGCACAGCTGTGTGATAAAACCGCTCACTAACCTTGTTTTTGTATATACAATATTTCGCTTCAGTTATGATGAAGATGATGATGTAGCCTGAAGTGTGTAAACCCATTGGTAAAGATACCAGAGACTGTTTACATGGAGAAAAATGCAGGAATCATATTGACAGATATGTTGAACTGCTAAAAGTATGTTTCAGACACTTTACAAATGAAATAAAACATTTGTAGATGAATTATTAAAATTATATAGCTCTTTAATGCCTCCATGAATATCTTGCACCATAGACTTCCATTATTAAGTGCATTAGCCTACTGTAAACACGATTTTTGTTTATTTTACAAACTGTATAATAATCATAAATGTTTCTTGAGCAGCAAATCAGCAGAATGATTTCTGAAGGATCATGTGACACTGAAGACTGGAGTAATGATGCTGAAAATTCAGCTTTGAATCGCAGAAATAAATTATATTTTAAAACACATTCACTTAGAAAACAGTTATTTTAAATTGTAATAATATTTCACAATTTTTACTGTATTTTTATTTATTTATTTATTTATTTATTTTTCAAATAAATCCAGCCTTGGTGAGCAGAATAGACTTCTTTCAAAAACATTTTAAAATCTTACCAACCCCAAACTTTTGATTGGTATATATATATATATATATATATATATATATATAAAACAAAGTTATAAACAAAATTATTCATGTTGAAAAAGTTTTTCTCACAGAGTGCACACGTGACTGAAGTGTGAAAGTGTAATGATAAACAGTAGCCACATGGTGGCAGCACTGCCGTGTGAATCTGAGGTCTGGCGCTATTGAGCAGCATTCATTACATTACAGTGAAAGCAGGTTTTGATCTACAAGTGTTTGACTCAAAACCTGAACAAGAAAAAGACATTTAACATGGAAAAGAGGCACTTAATGATTAAATTAAGTTTAATAGTAATCTGATCCATCATAAGAAATCACAATGTAAAAAATGTCCTCCTTGAAAACAAGTTCAGTTTCTACCTTAAAGTCACCATGAAATCAAAATTGACTTCTTATTTTTTTATGGAATACTGCAGTGTTTACAGTGGTCACATGGTACAAGTAGGACGTGAACACTTTTTACAAGTTGAAATTTCGTTTTGTAATTATTCCAAAGGCCGATTCACTCGGATATACGTCACAATAGGGATGAAAAGACTATTACAGCTTCCGTTTGATGCCGACTTTTAATTTTGAAGTAAATTAAATAATATAATTCAATTACATACTGCAGGAGAAAGTTACATTTGGATGCATTATATTTTGCTTACTTAAAGGTACATAATTCACAGATGATGAGAAAGAACCTCTGTCGTCTATATTGGTACTTTGTTAGTGAGCGTTCGGCTCATATTGGGGCGTCTGCATCTCTCTCTCTCTCTCTCTGGGAGGTTTGGGGTTTCCTCTGCTCTCCATCAGTCACTATGACAGGCTGCTGTGGGGGGCCTGAACCTTCCCATCATCCCACAGGTCAGGATGAATGGATCTCCCTCACAGGACTGCATTAATACAAGGAACTCCTGAGCAGCCAATCAGACAGCCCTTATCAAAGACACACCCCCCAGAAAGAGAGGAATTTTGTCTAACCAGTTCTTGGTTAGATTAATTGTATAGTCAGTGTGGTTTATTCCTGTCTTGAACGAAGAGTCCCGGACCCTCGTGTTTTTATCCTGAGCTATGAAAGAGCCGTCGATGATCAATAACATAACAGCAGAAATGTTTCCTCCTCCATGTTCGCCTTTTGTTCTGACTTTGAATACTGTTTGTGTAGTTCATGTGCTGAATTATTGGCCTTATGGAAACCCATTTCCACCACATAAGAACAAATGCTTTGGTAAATCATAATTATGACATAAAACTTCAAAACTATGTTGTATAAAAAGTCAAAATTATAAGAGATAAAGTTAAATGTCAAAAAGTCGAAATTCTGATATAAATTGCCTCGTGTCATAAATTTGACTTTTAATGTCATTAATATGACTTAGTATTTCATAATGACTTTTAATCTCATAATTATGACTTTTTGCCAATTTCACTATTAATCTCATAAATAAGACTTCTGTCATAATTATCACTTTTAATCTCATATATATAACTTAGTATTGCATAATGTTGACTTTCTGTCATAATTGTTTTTTGTCTCATAATTTTGATTTACTGTATGTCATAATTATCACTTTTTATCTCATAAATATAACTTTTTGTAATAGTTTCAATGTACTACGTCAAGTTTTGATTTGTCATAACTTCGACTTTTCATCTCATAAATATGATGTCATAATTATCACTTTTAAATCTCGTAAATATAACTTAGTATCTCATAATTATGACTTTTTGCCTTTTTGACTTTTTTCGCTTTTAATCTCATAAATGGGAATTCTTCTGTCATAATTATCACTTAGTATGTCATAATTGTTGATTTTTGTCTCATAATTTCGACTTATGTCATAATTATCACTTTTAAATCTCATAAATATAACTGTCATAATTATGACTTTTTGCCAGTTTCGCTTTTAATATCATAAATGGGAATTCTTCCGTCATAATTATCACTTAGTATGTCACAATGTTGACTTTCTATCATAATTTCATAATTTCGACTTATGTCATAATTTTCATTTTTTTATCTCATACATATAACTTTTTGTAATAATTTTAATGTACTATGTCAAGTTTTGATTTGTCATAACTTTGGCTTTTCATCTCATAAACATGACATCATTTTAAATTTCATAAATATAACTTAGTATGTCATAATCTTGACTTTTTATGTCATAATTTTGACTTTTTATATCATAATTATGACTTTTTATGTTTGTCATGTCAAGGCATGATGTTTTTTTTTTCTTATGTGGTGGAAATGTGCTTCCATAAGTACTGTAAGATTGTAGAAAAATCCACAGAAACAAGGAATTTCTTTATATATATTTTCAAATAATCTGTTTTCCCTCCATATAATACAGGAGTTGTGCTTCAAATCCTCAGCAGATGCCTGATATCAGCACAGCACACTCACCGACAATGCGTTATATGACCACAGGGGGGCGCCGTGTGTGTGTGTGTGTGTGTGTGTGTGTGTGTGTGAGAGAGAGAGAGAGAGAGAGAGAGAGAGAGATTTTATGTGTGATTGTTTATGCATTTCTATGCACTGTAATCATTGGTCCTTCAACTGAAATATATGAACACGTCAACATTTTGGCAAGCCACAAATTTTGGATTGTAGGCTATATTTAAAAATAAGAGAAAATAAAATAAACTCTCACAAAATTGCATGATGCATTTTAAAAGCCACTTCCTGGTATAAAAGTCTTGTAATGATTAAATAAAATGAATTTCCTCCACGGCCTGTAGTCCTGAAGCATTTGTTTGTGCGTAATTAAAAAGTCTCTGTAATAATAGGCTGCATCTGTCTCACCAATAATAAGAGCTGGAAATACCTGCTCAATAAACTCAAGCACGCAGATGTACAAACACGTGCATATTTCCTCTGATAGTGACATAAAAATACAGACAACGTCCATGAAACCCATTTCAGCGTGACACACAGCAGAACAGGAAGGGCAGTGAATGGGCTCAGATAACCGTAAAATAATAACAAGAGACGTTGTAATGCAGGGCTGAAAATAGACCAGCGTGGAGGCAGTGGGTTTGAGCTCTGCGCTTCCGGCGTGACTATTAACGACACCTGCTTTAGTGCCGGAAGGCGTGATTGTTATTCTTATAGGGTCATGCATTAATGCATATGCACTCATTTACATACACCCCCCACCCCACCATGTGCATTCCCATATTTGAGTGATTATTCCTTTTGCTGGCTATAATTCAAAAGCAGCATTATTCAAAATATCAAAAAACAGTTGATTATGGCATGCTGAAAATATGGCATCCATCACTGTGACATTTAAAGAAAGGCAAAAGCAAAGATTGGATATGTTTCCTCATCAATATGGAGATGCTGCGTTAATTTTTGAAAAGCCATTGTTGGCTTTTATTGCTTTTATAGGCGCACTGCAGTCGCCCAGAGCGATGGATTCATCAAAGACAGATGCACAACGATGAGCACAAGAAGCGTTTCTGATGTTCTCATGACAGCAACATTCACTGAGGAACAACTCAAATGTATAATACGCAACGGCATAAATGTGAAATTCAGAATTTACCCTATTGGCTCCCTAACAATTCATAAGTGTGCATTTGAATTGAATTGGTGCACAGCACACTAAAAGTTGAACTGAAATTTGAATTGGAATGACATTAAGGAGAAATGAACTCATGAAATCTAATGAAATTTAACACAGTAACACAACAGAGAGCAAATGCATCAATAATTTTGCCTGTTTATTCCCTGATTTCTGAAAAAGTACACTAAAAAAATATTGTTGGTATAACTTAAAAAAGTAAGTTACCTGGTTGCCTTAATTTTGAGTTCATTGAGTTCATAAATTTGAGTTAATACAATGAAGGCGATTTCAACAGAAACTCAAAATATTAAGTTATCTGAACCACATTAATTATTAATTATACATTAAGTTGATTTGACAAAAGAAAAAAGTTGTGAAATGACGAAAACAAAAATTTTACAAAATATTTCTAATTCAATAGTGCCAAAACAAGTAACATGTCCATCACATTGTTTTCAGATAACTTTATAAAAATGTATGCTGTAAGTCACTTTGTATAAAAGCAGCTGCCAAATGCATAAATGTCAAGCAAATCTCAGATCAGATCATGATGTAAAAATCAATAACATTTCAAATCTTCAAATTTAAGTTAAAGGACAAGCCTAATATCGAGAAATCGAGAAATACTGACAAATTTAATATAAACTCTTGAAACTTTAATATTTGGAACAAAATGGGTTAAAGCTTTTATACTTTAAAAAATGCTAAAATAACCCAATTCGGGTTAAATATTGTCCATGGGTTAAATATGGACTAACCCAGCGGTTGGGTTAAATGTTTGAGTTTTGAGTTTCTATTTAAAACAGTTTTAACCCAGCGAACGGGTTAAATGTTTGACCCAACCTGCTGAGTAGTTTTATTTAACTCAACTATTGTTTAAAAATTGCTGTATGTGTCTGATTTTTAATCCAGCCATATAGTCATTTTTAATCAATAGTTGAGTTAAATATTAAACTGCTCAGCATTTATTGGGCAAATTGCTTATTTAACCAAACCACTGGGTCAAAACAACCCAATCGCTGGGTTTGTCCATATTTAACCCATATTTAATTTTTTAGTGTATATCCTTTTAAAATTAGATTCCCCCCCATTTTTTATAGTGTATGACTTACACATACACTATAAAAATCATTATTTGTTATCACAACTTTTTTTCTTTTGTCAAATCAACTTACATAATGTGGTTCAGATAACATAATATTTTGAGTTTCTATTTATAAACCAATCTCTTCCATTGTATTAACTCAAATTTCTAATTTCAATGAACTCAAAATTTTAAGGTAACCAGGTAACTTACTTTTTAAAGTTAAACCAACAATATTTTTTACAGTGTATAAAACAAGGAACATGCTCAGATGAAAGTGTGTCACTGCTAATGGAGATTCCTGTCATTACCGCTGTAGCACATTCAGAAACGTCATTTCTTCTCATCTTCACAATCTGAATTCTAGAAATTGTCTCCTGCTGAGCGTCTTCAGGTGGCTTTAAACATCTTCTGATCAAACCTCAGCCAGCGTGACATTAACATGACAAACTTTTAATGAGATTCAGACAGCGACTGAGTCCTGCTTCAGTATGAACTGGTTCCACTTCAGATGTTCAGTGTTCAGCGGCAGAAAGAATCACAGCAGGTGAGGAAAGTCGAGAGCTTCTCATCATAAGTTCAGCTTATTAACAAAAGCATCAAAATTTCATTATTTCCAGTACAAATGCTAAATTTGAATTATGCAAGTTTTTATTTGTTTTATGAAGTTCAGATTAGAACTGTATCAGAAACTTTTCCCATACCTTCATTTATTTTTGCTAAGTTTTAGAGGGGTGGTTGATTATGATTTCACTTTTTTTTTAACTCTAGTTAGTGTGTAATGTTGCTGTTTGAGCATAAACTACATCTGCAAAGTTACGACACTCAAAGTTCAATGCAAAGGAGATATATTTTTTTAAAGAAATCGCTTTTTAAGGACTACAACAAATGGCTGGTAGGGACTACAATCAGCTTCTTCTTAGGTTGGTGACATCACTAACCCCAAAATTTACATAAACCCCGCCCCCGAGAACACGCAACAAAGGGGGTGAGGCCATGTTGGGCTGCTTTAGAGAAGAGGAAGAGTTGTTGTAGTAGAGTGTTGTTGACATGCCGTCATTTTACGCCGGACTGCTTCACAAACGAGGGTCAATTCAATGAAAAAAGATTAACATGACGGCACATGCTAGTCGATGAGTTGAATCAACTCCACAGCAACTACATAAATTTATCCACTAACCATTCAGAAACGTCTAAAAGTTGTAACTTCTTCCTGAGTCTCTCCATCAGTGTCGACTCCGGTTTGAACAATGTAAGGCTGAACACCGTTACTGACAATCCTCATTTTGGCTGCGTGAGATTCTCCAGCTTTGTTGTTGTTGAGCGACCGAAGCGCGAGCTGTTAAAGCTCCGCCCTCTTCTGGAAAGGGGGCCGGGAGCAGCAGCTCATTTGCATTTAAAGGATTAGTTCACTTTCATATAAAATTTTCCTGATAATTTACTCACCCCCATGTCATCCAAGATGTTCATGTCTTTCTTTCTTCAGTCGAAAAGAAATTAAGCTTTTTGATGAAAAAATTCCAGGATTATTCTCCTTATAATGGACTTCAATGGCCTCCAAATGGTTGAAGGTCAAAATTATAGTTTCAGTGCAGCTTCAAAGGGCTTTAAACGATGCCAGACGAGGAATAAGGGTCTTATCTAGCGAAACGATCGGTCATTTTCGAAAAAAATGTAAATGTATATGCTTTATATAAACAAATGATCGCCTTCCAAGTGCTTCCGCCAAAACCGTACTTTCGTATTCTTCAAAAAGCTTACGCTGTATGTCCTACGCCTTCCCGTAAGCCCTTTGAAGCTGCACTGAAATATAATATAATAATAATAATATAATTTTGACCTTCAACCATTTGGAGGCCATTGAAGTCCATTATAAGGAGAAAAATCCTGGAATGTTTTCATCAAAAACCTTCATTTCTTTTTGACTGAAGAAAGAAAGACATGAACATCTTGGATGACATGGGGGTGAGTAAATTATCAGGAAAATTTTATATGAAAGTGAACTAATCCTTTAAAGGGACACACACAAAAACGGCGTGTTTTTGCTCACACCAAAATAGGAGCAAATTTGACAAGCTATAATAAATGATCTGTGGGGTATTTTGAGCTGAAACTTCACAGACACATTCTGGGGACACTAGAGACTTATATTACATCTTGTAAAAGGGGCATTATAGGTGTCCTTTAAATGCCTTGTGCATATATGATTTATACTCTTGTCCCAGGCCCAAACTTTAAGTCTTAAAATAAATTAAAATATGCGTGTCTCATCATATCCGTAAATAGAGAAAAGTGGCTGCTTTGACACGTGTCTGAAGTATGGCAGAGGTTAGTTGTCAGAACGAGCGAGAAAGTTTGACATGGAACATGATTTGACATGAATCACCCATTTTAAACAAATGCCGAACAGAGGAGCGTCTGCTGGCAACAAGAGAATGTGACAGAGCTGTAATAAAACAAGATTCAACATTGGCTTACGGAGATGGAGAGAACTAAAGGATAGTAAAGACGTAAAGACGACGTGGAGATGACGTTTTTATTACTCAAGAGGTGTGTAAGGTATTTTATTGAACAGATAAACTGAGATGAACAGATAAACTCTCTAACAGAGTTCATTGTAAAGTATGATCTATGTGAAGGGTCATATTCATCCATACAGTCTTTTGCAAAATGTATGAAGTTTTGTTTTTTAACTGCTAGAGGGCCAAAAGTTACATAGAGTACCTTTAAATACTGCTTCATTTCTAAATTGTTAAAATCCTTGTATAGAAACATTCCAGATTTTCAGTGTACTTTAAGACTTTTTGGACCCACTCTTCATCATCATCATCATCATCATCAGCTGAAAGGATGTTTTCTGGATATCACTGTCAGTTGTCAAACGGATCTCACTGCGGATCATCACAGGGAATCTGACCCACTTCTGCTTTTCCTCTCACAGACAGCACAGTAAAATCCATAAATTAAAGGAATTAACTGATGGCAACTAAAACACCCAGGGCGACTTTTGTAAGCTGTTTAAATCTTTAAACTTACAACATCTTCTGCACACTGCTGTAATTGAACGTACTGCAGGCGTGTTGTATTAATGAAGGAGAAACTACAAACCGCATTCATTCCTCCTCCGTTTGTAAGTCCTGAGGAAATCACTTTCTGGCCCCGGGACGAGTTTTCTTCTGCGTCTGATACCTGGAGGATTGCTCAGGTTGCCTTATTTTGTAATCAATTAAGCAGTTGTTTTGAAAAATAATCTTGTTTTTATGCATTTCAGATGCTGAGAGAGGATTATCAGTTCCGATCAATGAAACTATTGCCGCGAGCACTATACAGAACAGCATTATATTTTATTATTAATACAGGAAACACCAGTGCTAGTTGTTTGCTTTAATATTTCTGAGATATAAATATGCAGGTTCCACTGTGACAACTTACCCCATGTAGTGTGACCACGTGTGGTACTATTGGGGGATGTTGTCACAAAAGGTCAACATGCGTTCAATGAATTCAGTGGTATTTTGTAAATGTTCAATAGTATCTTGTACTCAAGACATTAATATTTGTGTCTATACAGCAAGTGATAAAAATGTGACAACTAGCTATGTAATTATTCTATATTTATTTTATTCTATATATTCTTCTTATTACACTCAAAAAATGCTGGGTTAAATACAACCCAAGTTGGGTTGAAAATGGTTTTAATCCAGTGGTTGAGTTAAATGTTTGCCCAACGTGCTGAGTAGTTTTATATAACTCAACTATTGTTTAAAAATTACTGAATATCTTGCTTAAAATGAACCCAAAATAGGTTGGAAATGAACATTTATTAATAAGTTTAATGAATAATAATTAAACAATCAACATTTATTAAATTGTTTGTTAATAAATGTTCAGCTTTTGATTATTATTGTTGCCTCTAGTAATTATGTGTCTGATTTTTAATTTACAACCTATTTTGGGTTCATTTTAAGCCAGCCATATAGTCATTTTTAATATTTGAGTTAAATAAAACTGCCCAGCATGTTGGGCAAACATTTATAAACATGTCCATATTTAACCCAACCGCTGGGCTAAAACAACCCAGTCGCTGGGTTTGTCCATATTTACCCCAACCGCTGGGCTAAAACAACTCAGTCGCTGGGTTTGTCCATATTTAACCCAACCGCTGGGCTAAAACAACTCAGTCGCTGGGTTTGTCCATATTTATCCTAACCGCTAGGTTAAAACAACCCAATTGCTGGGTTTGTCCATATTTAACCCAACCACTGGATTAAAACAGCCCAATCACTGGGTTTGTCCATATTTAACCCAACCGCTGGATTTGTCCATATTTAACCCAACCGCTGGGCTAAAACAACCCAAACTCTGGGTTAGTCCATATTTATCCCAACTGCTGGGTTAAAACAACCCAATCGCTGGGTTTGTCCATATTTACCCCAACCGCTGGGCTAAAACAACCTAATCGCTGGGTTTGTCCATATTTAACCCAATCGCTGGGCTAAAACAACCCAATTGCTGGGTTTGTCCATATTTAACCCAACCGCTGGGCTAAAACAACCCAATCGCTGGGTTTGTCCATATTTAACCCAATCGCTGGGCTAAAACAACCCAATTGCTGGGTTTGTCCATATTTAACCCAACCACTGGATTTGTCCATATTTAACCCAACCGCTGGGCTAAAACAACCCAATCACTGGGTTAGTCCATATTTATCCCAACTGCTGGGTTAAAACAACCCAATCGCTGGGTTTGTCCATATTTAACCCAACTTGGGTTGTTTTAACCCAGCATTTTTTAGAGTAAAGGTGAACATTTACTAATAAGCAATTTAATAAATGTTTATTGTTTAATTATTATTCATTAAACTTTAAACATATTAATAAATGTTAATTTCCAACCTATTTTGGGTTCATTTTAAGCAAGCAATGCAGTAATTTTTAAACAATAGTTGAGTTAAATAAAACTAATGGTTTGTCCATTTTTAAATGTTGTAGAAATCAGGATGAACCATCTCTCTCTTTGTCTTTCCTCCATTCTTGTACTGTAATAAAATGAATTATTATTATATACTCATCTTTTCTATTATACACTATATGCGACTGTCTTTCTGTCATTCGTCTAAACTGACACTGGTGGGCGCCAAACATCATGAAAAGCCTCCTTCAGCATCAGTCCTGCATGTGAGAGCTCCAGTAATTATGGGTCTCAGCACAACATCAATTATTCACACTTATTTACACGCAAATAAACAAACATTCAGATAAATAAATAATCGACTACCTGCGCGGGGAACGCGGGGCCGCTGCGCGCAGCTGATGCCCAACACAACTGTCTTTATTTGTTTGCCTGCTGTTAAATAAACGAAAATCCAGCGCGAGAAGTGTAAGATTGTGTTTGTGTGGGTTTAAACTGACGTTGTGCGCGTCTGCCCTGTTTGCCCGGGAGATCCTGGAACAGACATCTCCATCTAGCCGTGCGCAATAATTGAAATGGCGCATTTGGCTGCGGGCGGACTGCGAGGGCGCACAGTGAATGATGTCCAGACGTCATTTGCTTTTAATGGCCTCCAGGAAATTTGCCATTACAATTCTCACAGACATTAGAGCAAAGAGAGGAGTGCGGGGGAAAGCGCCGCATGCATGAGCACCAAGATCCAGATTTTTTGCTTTGTTAAAAGAATACGCGTCTTTTATCGCCACTTTATCAACAAGTTCCAGTGCGCCTCCTGCTTTAGCTAGAGAGACTTTTACTCGTTCAGGGAAGGAAAATGTGTTGCCTTTGCGAAAGAGCCTGGGGGAATATTACATCAGACGAAATGACAATGATTAAAATCAGCCTTTCTGCCTCTCCAAAGTCTCAGGAACGGCGCGGTGACACTTGCCTGATGCGTAAACCGTTATATGCCGAACTTTAAACCCTCGCCAGCTATTTTTACTTCGCGAAAGAGCGCGAGGCTAAATAATCGAGGGGAATATCAGGTTTGCATCTGTTCCAATGAGTCTGCTCGGGTTTGAGTTAATTGTCCTCTAATCCTGTGGCCCCAGAGGCGTTTGCGCAGCCTGGAGCCAGAATTCTTCTTTCGGCTCTGCTCTGATTTAGAGACGGATTATTGGCTTCCTTCTGCCCATAAGCAAAGCAGCAGATTCACCGTGGCCAAAAAAGACAGTGGCGAGGCTGATATACGCGACCGAATCAGAGTATTAAGAAATAAGAAGATCAAGAGGGGGAAGGAGAGCTCTGGTCTCCTGGAGAAGGTAAGACAGTCCTGCGCGCGTTTGCGCTCGAGCTCTGAACGCGTCCAGACCACAGCAGCGCTGCTCGTTATAGTCACCCACAGCCTTTGCGACCCATCTATGGCGTGTTTTAATGCAGTTTGACGAGGTTTTCACTCCGGACAGGAAGATAATAGCTTTATCGGATAGAAACTTGACAGAGAGCGAGCAACGCATTCATCTGGGAGCAGATTGAACCGGACTCGGATCGCGATTCGGACACCTACGATGTTTGAAACGGTACCATTTCCAATTAAATCTCACCTCAATGTAGAGTAGATGATTGATGTGATGGTGCTTTTGTGTTTTACCGAGAATGACTGCGACGCCGCGAAAACGCGACGCGTCCTCGAAACGCATCTACGCATCATGTCCTGTGAGATATGTCAAGCTTTTTTGATTCTCTAACCTTATTAAACACCCTCTACGCAGCGAGAACTTGTGATATTTTGAGGATGTGCCTCATACCTGAAGCTTTATCGCTTGTGAGTGAGACGCCATGTTGTGAAATGATCTGAATTGAAGTTTTAACCCGTAGGGCACCGAAGTGAAACTGGAGAAAGAAAGCAGGAAAAGCGTTGATTTTGCTGTATGTGTAAGTTTATGTGTAAGTTCGCAGGCATTTTAAAAAAATCCGCCATTAAGCGTTGAAAATAAACGCGTTTATTGGGAGGAAAAACAAACCGTCCCAAAGTTTGACTGGTAAACTGGTAGCTTGAACATGCTAGATAGTCCAAGCTAGTAGACCAGCTAGCCATACCAGTTCAATGTGGTCAATATGGTTTTGGAACAACTACCTAAAAGTAGCTACAAGTTTAAGATGTATATTTTGCGGCAAAAATAAAACATTTAGTATAGTATGTGGCTCCCATTTGATAATTTTTGGGAACCAATTCCGTTTATTAGCAATAAACTAATATCCCTCACATTGCAGGAAGGTTTTTGTATGACAACAATATGAACGATTTTATTTTTTATAATTATAAACCATCTGATCTGGGTGTTGAGTGTTTTGGGGTCATGAACATGAGTTTGTGTGACATTTTGCTCATGTTAATTAATATTTCTGTACTTGACCATCTTTTCCTGTGATTTTAACAATGTAGTATTCTTTTACTCTTCTACCTGGTCCCTCCTATTATCAAAGAGAGAGAGAGAAGGGGTAAATCCACTGTATTCCCTCGGCATTAATATCTGGGCTTTTGGTTACAACGCCCGTAGCTATATGGAGATGAGGGATAGCTTCATATGCCAAAACGTCTTAAGTCTTTTTTTTTTCAATGGAATCTGTAATGTATCTTGCTTGTGTATTAAATGAACATTAGTGCTCAGGGCTTGGTGGCAACACCCTGGAAAATTCTGCCGTCTGCCTCCAGCGCATCGCCTCCAGCCCTGGAGCTGAGCTGAGCCCATAACAACTGCCTTCTGTTTACCATGTATGGTTAAAATAACTGGCGCACAAATGAGCCACTGCATGGAAGAACTTGTCGTTGAAATCCCTTTGAACTTCAGGTTCACAATGAAGCTGGCATATGTTAAGTCGTATTTCCATGCATGATCCGGGCATTGTGAGGTAAAGTTTTGACTTGTACAAACAAGCCTTTAAGTTCGAACAGAGTTAAATAAAAGGCTTGCTTTTTCATTAGACAATCTTAAAGTGAAACTCAGAGGGAAAGTAAAAATACTCAACTGAAATGGGGGTTGTGAGTGATCACTCTTTGATTCGAATTTGAAGATTTGTGCATAACCTGGATTTATTCGGAGCATTTGCACTAGTAAGTGTGAAATGCATGTCAAAACGTCACACCAAACCCTTACGTTGGCGTGCATTCATTTAGCAGATGTTTTATGCATGCAAATTGACTTAAAAATAAGAAAAACTGTAATAAGTGCTATGAGAAATGCCACAATCCAAAGTTTCAAAATTGCTCCGAACAGAAATGAGACTCGAGTAGAAGAGTCATTTAAGATTGTGCATGAACAACTGCAAATTATGCATTGAAGAAATTGGTCGTTGTGAACAGAGAAAACGTCTTTAGAGGCAGCTTCCATCATGGAAATCCAGTGCAAGTGGAAGTTGAGTAATTCCGAACCTCTCCTGGTTGGAAGTGATGCCTGGCATTCCACGTGAACGCGCACAATGCCCTCGTTTCCCAAATGTTCAGATTGGTTGCTGAGGTGTCGGAGGATATCACGTCTAGCACATAACACGACCTTTAATTAGAAACTTGCCATTTTTTTTTCTCCTCTCCCATCCCCGGAGGCGAACACCTCGCATATCTCTCTCCCGCTCCCTCTCTCTGCAGCGTTAATAAACATCCTTGTATCCTGCCCTCGGGCCGCACCAGTGAAAAGATGCAAACATACTTCATTAGAGCCGTGGCAATAATTTGTAAGCTAAATATGCGATGGGGCAGATGAGAAAACGATCTGATAAGTCTCGCACAGGCGCTCAAGGTGGGAGAGACGCTAACGCACCGTGAAGGCAGCATCATTTCTCCATGGCTTTCCCGTTTGTCTGCTTCCAGGAAGGGAGAAGCATGTCACGCCTGTCTCTGACCCGGTCTCCGGTCTCTCCTCTGGCCGCGCAGGGGATTCCACTGCCGGCTCAGCTCACCAAAGCCAACGCGCCCGTGCACATCGACGTGGGTGGCCACATGTACACCAGCAGCCTGGCGACCCTCACCAAATACCCAGACTCACGGTAAGACCCCTGGCCTCTCCGTCCTGTTACGTAAACGTGTACAGTCAGCAGTGCAGTGATAAAGTTACGTTTATGTTTTAATGGCTTTTTCAGGGTGTGCAAATGTTGTGGAGAGATTATTTTTACATTATAGAAACCATTATGAACTGTTATAATCATTTTGCTTGAAGTACAGTGGAGCTCTATAGGGTTTTTGACTCAATTTTAAAGAACCCTTTATACCAAAAAGGTTCTATATAAGGAGAAATGTCTTAAATGATTGCATAATATTTGCATGTTTTTTTTTATTTTTTTTTAGTGATATAGTATGTTTATGGTCTGCTTAATTCATAACATTTAATTTCAATAAAATTTATTAATTAAAACTAAATCCATGATCCCGTGATAAAAGGTTCTAGCGGTTGACGGAACACTTGAAGGTTCTAAATGGAATCTTTTCTTCTAAGAATGCGCATTTAAACCTTTTTTTATTTAAACCTGAAAATGTTTGGGATCTGTTGAATCCCAGATCATGCTCTCATTGATCATCAGGTGCTCAGTAAAGCAAAAGAAAGTTGCACTAAATACTGAGACATTCACAAATTCATCTGCATTTTGATTATGCTGATCATTTTCAATGAAACATTAGTATTAAATTGCTAAATGGAAGTGTTTCTCAGTTCTCCCAGACTCTATGTGTAATGTTAGTGGAATGTTTGATGCTGTTTACTCAATTAGAGCTGATTAGAGGGTAATTATCTGTTCTGATGACGTCTGACTAATCCTGAACATGAATATGATCATATTCCCTGTCACTTGCTCTGTTACTTTATTAGGAGAGAGATAGAATTGTAAGCGCTCATATGCTTTCATCATAGGGTGAGATTAATTCTGATTTCTGAACAGAGAGAGAGAGAGAATAACATTGGAATAACTTGTTTGAACATTTAGAATATTGAATTTCATTGCACTTGTTTAGATAATAAAAACCGTTTCAAGTATTATTAGTGGAAACACAATAGAAAAGTTTATTCTTAGTTTGATGAGTGAACATGAGCGAATATGATTGCATTTTGAGTGGTACAGTTTGTGCCAAAGATTTTTATTGTTACTAGTATAGTTTTTGTTGCGATTGTTTGTGTTTTAATTGGCATTATATTAGTCATACATAGAGATGTCATTTTAGTATCAAATTGAGGATCTGAATTTACTCAAATGTTGCATGATCTTTTCTTTATCATTTTTGAATGATGCTTCATTGATTTAGTGGATGTATGAAGTCAAGTTCACAAAGTTTTTTCATCATTTTCAACACTAGATCTGTTGTTTTATTATTCCAAACCATACAAACCAACTTGTGAAAAGTTGTGCACTACTGTTCAAACAGTTTGGGTCACGGTTTCCACAAAAAAAACAAACAAAAAAAACCCCAGAAATGTTTCTTGAGCAGCAAATCATCATATTAGAATGATTTCTGAAGGATCATGTGACACTGAAGACTGGAGTAATGATGCTGAAAATACTGCTTTGATCACATGATATAAATTATATTTTAAAATATATTCACATAGAAAACAGTTGCTTTAAATTGTAATAATATTTCAGATTTTTTGCTGTATTTTTGATTAAATTAATGCAGCCTTGGTGAGCAGAAGAGACTCTTACCAAAATCTTACCAAACCCTAACTTTGTATATGTAATGCAATGACATCCATACATTAAGTGTATATTAAGTGTCCAAAGTAACTTCCACCATTAAAAGCGTGCTTTCATTTGAGTCCACAAAACATCCGCACACATTAGCGCCCACTTTCACTAATCACACTGACAAGTGGGAAACCCACTCATGGATGCAAACACACACCGGCACAGCGACAGTTAAACAAACGCTCTCCCAGCACTTGGCCTCAGAGGCCGAGCTGACAGCTAAGAGAGTCCAGTTAAAGAACCTTAAGTTGATGATGTCTTTTAATAGATTGATCCCTTAATAATGCAGAGCGGGAAAAGAAACTCGCTCTATAACTAATGTGTGAACATTCATCTCCCTCCAGCTCAGTCTGCTGAAGTGACAGGACATATGAAAGTTTCATGCTCATTCTGTGGGGTCTTTCTAACAGAGATCGGTAGGATGAGGGCAGTTGTGATCGTGAGTGTTAGTAGTGGAATTATGTGTCATTTTTGCACAAAGTATGTACAATAGATCATCAAATGTTTTGACAGTGAGACAAATCTGTTGACCTGTATGACTTTTTGAAGATTACAAAATATTTGTTTTTCATTGCTCTTTTAAAATGATTTTTAACTATATACTTGTTTTTAAATAAATACTTCAAGAAAGGAAAAAACGACACAGGGTTTTGCCTCTTAGAAAAAGAACTGGGACTTGTTTACATCTGGTGTTGATATCCGTTTCAGGCGAGCCAATCACAAGTGTTCAGTGCTAAATTTAGGGCGCAGAGGTATTTTGTGACTCACTCAAAACACATATGTGATCAGATTTGTAGTGTAATATTAATGCATTCTGATGCATCCTGGACCCGCCTACTCACCTGTCAATCATGTGCCTTCCTAGAAACAAATATTGTTTTTTGTACTATAAATTTGTATATTATTTCAGTTAATTTAGTATTTGACTGTGTATATATAATTTTTTATTTTTATGAGTTGACTAGCAGCCCGCCTACTCACCTGTCAATCATGTGCCTTTCTAATAATGTATATATTTTTAATATTATTTTCAGTTAATTTAGTATTTATAACTATATATATATATATATATATATATATATATAGAATGATTTCAGTAAATCTGAAAACATAAAATGAAAAAATATTTTTTATTAAGAAAATTAACTTTTAAGAAGTTAATTAACTAGCAGTCTATTGACTGAAATCATAAATATATATTTTTAAATATACCTTAATATTTTTTTAAGACTTTAGTAAATCTGAAATTATAAATATAAAAAATATATTTTCATTATTCTCATGATTTCAGTTAACTAGCTAGCAGTCTGTTGATTCTTAAATTAATGAATTATTTTATAATTTAATATATATTTTTTATGATTTCATTTAACTCTTAAGTTATTAATATATTTTTTATTATAAATATCCTGTTTTGTTCTTATGATTTCATATAAAAAATATAAAATATTTTTTACAAACTATATATATATATATATATATATAAAATTTGTACAAAATATTTTTTATTTTTACAATTTCAGAGTTGACTGGCTAGCAGTCTGTTAACTCTGAAATCATAAAAATTAATTAATTTTAATGCATCCTGGACCCACCTCTACTCACCTGTCAATCATGCATGCAATCGCATATTTTGCATCTTTGCATATTTGAAGTCTTGTAAATGTATTTGTTGAGGGCTTTTCCATATTTTCGGATCAGATGTATATGTTACATCTACACACAGGGACTCATTTGCTCTGGATCAGTTCCAGATGTGAACTGGACGTCAGTGTCAGGTCAGACTGCTGTAGTGGGAGTGTTTGTCCGCTCAGATCTCTCTTCTACACGACTTGTCCTGTGAACAGAGGAAGTGAAGACAGTCTGACAGGAAGTGTCTGTCTGAGCCGTCATACCCACCACCGGCAGGACAGACGATTCCCGTTTCTCTCTCAGAGAGACTGATTGACCTGCTGGAGGTGACGGAGCCTCTGAAACAGACAAAGAGAGGAACAGAGTCAGTGTCTGAGACTGATGACTGTATTGAGTGACTCTTTAGTTCACTTTTGAGTATTTAATAAATGATTTACATGCATAAACAATTCTTATTCCTAGAATAAAGATGTGATTATGGCCTTGATCAGCTTTCAAGTGGGTTTTAGTATAATATGTTACTGAATCTGCTCCTGTCCGCTGTTGAGAGTAACAGTGATTGTTCTTCAAACAGAGGAACTTTTCTGCTACCTACAATAATTTTTTAAAGAAGAAATATTTTAAAAATTTACATTATTAATAACTAATATTTTTATTTACATGTATGCATTTAGCAGATGCTTTAATTGCATCTTTAAGTACATTTTCTTTATTTTTAAGAGTGTGAAAAAGGTTAAAATCAGGAGAATTAAACTTTGTGCCTTTCTAACATTTTTTTTTTAATTTATATTTTCAGTTAATTGAGTTTGTTGCTGCATTTTATTTACATATATATATATATATATATATATATATATATATATATATATATTTGTGAATATTTTTATTTTTTATGATTTTAGAGTTAACTAGCTAGCAGCTAGCAGTCTGTTGACTGAAATCATAAAAAAATATTTTTTTAAATTTACAAAAATATATTTTTGAGACCAGTAAATCTGAAATTATAAAAATAAAAAATATTTTTTAAGAAAATATTTTTTTATTTTGTATGATTTCAGA
Source organism: Mylopharyngodon piceus (assembly GCA_039654765.1). Taxonomy (NCBI): domain Eukaryota; kingdom Metazoa; phylum Chordata; class Actinopteri; order Cypriniformes; family Xenocyprididae; genus Mylopharyngodon; species Mylopharyngodon piceus. The sequence goes on along the minus strand of CM077458.1, from coordinate 33,228,298 downwards.
GTTAACTAGCTAGCAGTCTGACTGAAATCATAAAAAATATATTTTTTTAAATTTACAAAAATATTTTTTAAGACTTAAGTAAATCTGAAATTATAAAAAAAAATTTTTTATTAAGAAAAATCCTTTTTTATTCTTATGATTTCAGAGTTAACTAGCTAGCAGTCTGTTGATTCTGAAATTAATTAATTCTTTTATAATTTAAGATATATTTTTTTTGTTTTCAGTTAACTCTGAAGTTATAAAAATAAAAAATAGATTTTTTATTAAAAAGATCATTTTTTATTCTTATGATTTCAGAGTTAACTAGCTAGCAGTCTGTTGACTGAAATCATAAACACACACACATATATATATATATATATATATATATATATTTCTAAGACTTCAGTTAACTCTGAAATTATATAAAAATACAAAAACAGTTTTTTAATTAAAAATAACTTTTTTATTCTTATGATTTCAGAGTTAACTGAATCCTAACTTCCAAACCCAGCTTTTTCGCACAAAAAAAGTGAAAAATGTCATCAGCACACTGTGTACTCAAATCCAGCTGAAATCCAGGCCAGATCTTTATTCAGGACATGAGATAAATATTTCAACACTGATAATTCATAGCTTGAAGAAGTTTCATTTTTCAAGATTTCAAGCAGTCAGAAGTGCCTCTAACTGAAGAATCGCCCTCATCTGTCACACATCAACTGAACTCGCTCTCAAAATTCAGTCTCTTCGGTTTTAGAAATCGGTTGTCTCTCGCTATCACAGTCAAACCGTGTATGAACACAACCGTATTTACTGCTCTGAATGAGACTGACAACCGTATTCCCTGCTGTGTGAACGTATCCAGAGAGAGATTTAGAGGAAAAAGAGGATGTGGGAGAGAGTGTCGGAGAAAAGATGGAGAGAGAGAGAGAGAGAGAGACGGGTGGGGGGAGAGGAGGAAGAAAAGAAAAACAGGCAGCATTTTAATTGCTTTTTAAAAAAAGTGCAGATGAAAAACAGTGTTTGCCTGGAGGGGCATGGTGAAATTCTAGCTGGAAGAATTGCAAGACCATATGAGAAAGGACGACCGCAGGCGCTACAGGGAGATGAGTATTGGTTTTTTATAAAGCATTTTGCATCGATTTCCAAAGGGGGGGAGAGAGAAAGAGAGAAGGAAACAACAGGGAAAACAAGAGCTTTAGAAAGTGCATAAGGTGACGAGACTTTTAGTGTACATTTTACATTAAAGGTAGAAACAGTCCACGTTATGAAGAAAAGTCTGTAAATACACGCACCTGGCAGAGCTCAATGAACTGTGTTTGTGTTAGCAAATCACTTCCTTACGCTGAGTCAATAGTCGACGCACAATAAACGCTTTTATACCTCGGCTGCTGGGCTTTGAGAAGCAGTCGGGCCGCCCCGCTCGGCCTCGCCGGTTTCTTTGTGGTTATGCAGAGCCGTCAGCTGACCCAGGAACTGTAGCCATGATTAAAGAGGAGATTGCATCGGCACTGTGATAGCGCTGTTGCTCAGCCTAGGAACGGAAGGAAATGCTGATCCTATCAGAGTTCATAAAGGGAACTGAACTACACGCAGGAAGATGAAGGTATTTCCAGGTATCCAGTGTGGAGGACGCTGTGCTGGAGAACCATTTTTAGCATTGAAATGTTGTGTATTATTCACAGTAAACAGTTGTTAGATATTAGTAGATTAGTTGAATAATGTGTTATAATGTATTGGAAACATTTGCACTTTTTATTTGGAGATGGACACACAAACTCTGTTCCAAACCCTAGTGAGCTGCCTACATAGGGAGCATCCTAACTACACTCTAAAAATGCTGGGTTAAAAACAACCCAAGTTGGGTTGAAAATGGACAAACCCAGCGGTTGGGTTAAATGTTTGACTCAACGTGCTGGGCAGTTTTATTTAACTCAACTATTGTTTAAAAATGACTATATGTCTGTTTTAAAATGAACCCAAAATAGGTTGGAAATTAAAAATCAGACACATAATTACTAGAGGCAACAATAATAATCAAAAGGTGAACATTTATTAATAAGCAATTTTAATAAATGTTGATTGTTTAATTATTATTCATTAAACTTATTAATAAATGTTCATTTATTAAACAATAAATGTTAATTTCCAACATATTTTGGGTTCATTTTAAGCAAGAAATACAGTAATCTTTAACAATAGTTGAGTTAAATAAAACTATCCAGCAGGTTGATCAAACATTTAACCCAACCGCTGGGTTTGTCAATTTTCAACCCAACTTGGGTTGTTTCTAACCCAGCATTTTTAAGTGTATCATGGAGCCTCTAAGTGACTAATTTGAATTTATAATGCTTTAATAAGCATCAAAATAGAGCATCAAAAAAAGGATAAAATATTTTTTTTAGAATTTATCAAAAATATTTTATGATTGCAGTTAACTATAAATAAAAAATAAATGGTAAAAACATCTAACCCAACCGCTGGGTTAAAACAACCCAAATGCTGGGTTTGTCAATTTTCAACCTAACTTGGGTTGTTTTTAACCCATCATTTTTTAGAGTGTAACTATCATCTAACCTCACAAGTGACTTGTTTTTTTGTTTTTGTTTTTTACTGCACTTTAATCATAAGCATCAAAATACACAGAAATATTGGGTAAAATATTGCATTTTTACAAACCACAGCGTGCCAAAATTATATTTTTCATTTTTTATTTTTTTTAATCTTTTTAAACACTTAAAAATCAAGGTTATTTTTTGGCATTGATGGTTCCATAAAGAACATATAACATCAAAGCAATCCTTCCATTGCACACAAGGGTCTTTATCATGGAAAAAGGTTTTTCAAATTATTAAAATAAGAAAAAACTGGTTCTTTGGGAAACCCAGGATGGCTCTTCTATGGTATCGCTGTGAAAACCACCTTTTGGAACCTTTATTTTTATTTATTTATTTATTTTGTGAGAAAGTGTGCTTGTGCTGTCTTTCATTCAAATAAATGACATTAAGACATTTGTTGGGGAGAAAATTGTGAAGGTGGAGAAATTAAAGCAAGAAGAAATGAGATTTTGTTTCCATCACTAAAGGGACAAACAGATGCTGTAAGCCCAGCTAACAGGGAACGCTCTCAGAACGTTCTGGCAAGGTTCTCTCAACGTTATGAACAAATGTTCTTCAGTAACTTTAAAAGAATGTTCGTTCAAAGTTTTCTGGTCTTTAATAATGTTCTGAAAACATCATTTATACATCGTTTGTGGAATGATTTTTTTCTGAAATATTTTATTTGGACACTCGTTTAACATTTTTAAAATGTTGCTACTTGTTTCGGAACGTTTAGAGAACATTCAAAAGTAACAATCGCATAATGTATGAAGAATGATAAAATGGAATGTTTCCTTAACGTTCACATAACCAAGAAAAAACGTTTTGGAAGCATTTAAAAACTGGATGTTTTGAAATGTTCAGAGAACATTCAGAAATAATGTTTTCACAACTTAATGGGAACGTTAGCAAAACATTCTTAGAACATATTTTTGTGAGCTTCGGTCAGTATTAATACTGGCCTCATTTCAGTGGATTCCAGATCACAGAAAGTCACCAGTCAAAAAAAACAAAAAAAAAAACAACAGTCAACATGTTTTTTTATCTTCATGATTTGTTGCACAGGAAACTTTCAACTGCATCCCTCAAACAATCATTACTGCTGTTTGCTAAGTTAATCATTATTATTTCTCATAGTAATTTTATCATTAAGCTCTCTAGTTTACATATGCAAATAATCTGAAGGCTGTCCTGCTTTATTTCAGTAGCTTGTCATGCTTTCTGACATCATAATGTTATGTGGGAGTGATTTAATTGGCTTGTGACTGTTAAAATGATAAAACATTGAGCTGTGTTCAGCTCTGTATGAATCCCACCGTAGAGAAGGACTTGAAACGCTTTTCTGAGCCACTGAAATCCGCCTAAAGCCTCTTGTTTCAGAAGCGAGCGTTAATACGTTTTTGGCTGGCCACTAATAAAATTGAAAAATAAATGCTAATTGTTTCATGCATTTAAAGGAGGCTGGCCTCACTCCATTAACTGTGTGTGTGTGTTTTAATTTTCAGGATCAGCAGGCTGTTTAACGGAACCGAGCCGATTGTTCTGGACAGTTTAAAGCAGCATTACTTCATCGACAGGGATGGAGAGATATTCCGCTATATTCTGAGCTTCCTGCGAACCTGCAAACTGCTCCTGCCGGATGACTTTAAGGTATTTAATTATTCTGTCTGAGGCATGTTCTTCTGGAAAAATCCAGATTCACTGGCTGTTTGGAATAGAATGCATGTAGTGTACTACACTAAACACTGCATACTGCTTACTCTTAAACTAACTAGTATGTGAAATAGTATGCAGCATGCCATGATAAATGCTGCATTGTTGTCACATGTATTATATTAATTAGGGGTTCAAGCACATAGCTCTGAAACCTTATTGTAATTGTTAAAATTTCCAAGGATCAGCATTCTCCCCTAAACGTGATCGGTCAGACCAAACCGTAAGTCATAGAGACTTGAAACTTTGAGGGCTGGTAGTACTCACACCGTCTACAACATCACCAAGGCTCGCCCCAATCGGCCTGACGGGGGCGCTGCAGCAGTCAAAAGTACGAAATCACTCGTAACTCCTAAACCATTAGGCGTAGGCTCAAGTGTCTTATATCGGTTGTTCTGGCGAAATTTTGATTTTTTGAAAAAGCTACTCTTTGCGAACTAGTCCTAGGTTTTTGGCCCGAACGGAACCAAACCAGTGCAGTGAGATTCTCTGGAGTCTGATTGTCAATAATTATCAAAAAATAGTTGAAATTATGATTCACGGTCCCTAAGGGCCGCCAAAACGTTCTAAATGGGCGGAGAAACTTTTACTAAAATGGCTATAACTCGTGAACGGAATGAGATATTTTCACCAAACTTGGCACACCTGTGTAAGAGCTCATTCTGTGGTCGCATGAAAAAGGACATGGTGACTGGCCACTTGGTGGTGCTATAACAGCAAAAAAAATACATGAAAATGGCAATAACTACTTCACTGCTAGTCCGATCGACTTGAAAATTGGCATACAGTGTTTTCATCCAAGGTGCCATGACTGTCTTTGTGCACATTGACGTATCTCAAAAAATATGTCCGATAGCTGCTCAAATTTCATTGGCCGATATCAGACAAGGTTAATGGAGACTGATTGGAATGAAACTCGCTGGGCCTGTTTGACTCACGGCTCTAGAGGCCTGTGAGAAATTCGAAAGAAATTGGCCACCGGGGGGTGCCTTTGTGTTTTTCACTTGCGCAAACAATCGTGTATCATGCGATGCCCACGACATTTGTACCACATGGTAGAACAACTCATTCTGAGCAACTTTGTCTCTAGGACCGCCGCTGTCCATTGAATCATTCGTTAAATATTGGAGATTATTTCAAAATACCAACTTTGGCGAACTAGTCCTAGGTTTTTGGCTCAACATCGATAACTGTTAAAAAACTTTAAAAACGATATATTTCCTATGGTAAATTGCCTATATTTGCCATAAATGTTTTTTTCCATCTATGATCGAGATGGTTACAGGCTTGTTAATTAAAACATAATACCATTTTATGCATGTGCTTAAAGGCCTTAAAACGCTTGATAATTGCAGCTATATTTTAAAAAGTTATCATTATGGATTTTTTTTTTTTTTTTTGGATATTTGATCAATTATTTGCATTTTTAATCCAGTTTTAGATGTTAGAAAATTATTGTTGATACTGATTAATTCATCACACTGGAAATTAAAGGTCAAGGTGATTTACATTGCATATTGGGATACAATACAAATTGCTCTATTTGACCTCCATTTAATCTCATTGCTGTCTGAGTTGTGCAAATGTTGGTCATAGTTGAGCTGAAAAGGTTTGCCAGGTTTACATAACAAAACCTGCCCAATTGCTACTCAAAACTAGCCCAAAACTAGTCCAATCGCATTTTGGGGGGGTCCAGGGGGTAAAATCCGCTTTTTGGCAGGGTTTTCTCTGGTAAAAATCGCATTCCAGGGGCAAAATATCATCTTATTTTGGGTCGCTTCAACCCGCGGATATGAAAAACAACCCACGGCAACAGTGTTAAAGTAGCCCAATTCTGCGGGAAAACCGCGGATTTGGCAACACTGGGGCTGAATGAGAAAACAGACTGTAGAAGAAGACAGTTGCTAATGTCCGCTATAGCGCCCCTTGTGGCAATACTGAGAATGGAGTACATTGCAAATGGCAGTCTGGTGAATTTCAGGATGCAGTAATGCACAAAATTTGACTAGCATAACAAGTGTGTGTGTGTTCACATACTTGCATAGTCCAAACCAGACAAATCTTTAAAAAATGACTAGTAATAACAGCTTTTTATGCAATTCTGAGGTTTGTCCAGCTGCAATCACAACAAACAATGAAGATCAGGAAATATTGTTGGTCACCTGGTTTGTATTTCTGTTCTATTTGGTAGCCCCGCCCATAGTGCAATATTATTGGTCCAAAATAGACATATATTATCAAATATGTTCTGATTGGCTGTGATTGTGTCACATTGCACAGTATTTTCGCTGTATGTGCAGGCAAATTACTTACTGCCACAGATTCCATATCTGGACCACAGAAATGACTTCATATTTACTCCTTATGACCAAACACATCTGCATACGGCTGACTTATTCAATTCAAAAGTTTATTTGCATAGCACTTTTCACAATGCATATTGTTTCAAAGCAGCTTTACAAAAAATGTTTGTTTCAATGTTACATTTATCCTCATGAATGAACTCTCCCTTCCAAACATGCAGATATGATGTAAACACATCACGTCTTTTAATCTTGATCTGGATTCGCTTTGTTTTTCTCTCTTGAGTCGGACAAAGAACCCAGTTCGGACTCATTTGATCTGATGATCAATGTGTGTGAAATCAGACAGAAATGCAAGCGGCAGCCCGCGGTGTAAAGCGTGTCCTTATCTGTGAGGCATCGTGACTGTCATGGCCCATGGTGGCGTGCGTTTCGCTAAATCAATGTGAACGTGGAGCTAAAGCGGAATATGTTTTGCATCTATCAGTGAAAAAAGCATCATTTGTACCAGAGATTATCTGTTGCTCAGCTGCTCGAGGAAATAAAAGCATTCTGCTGCTGGTCTGGTTTTGTTTGTGACCACTAGCAGCGATTACATTTAAATCAATGATTATAAAACAATTCTTGTTTTTAGACTAACACACACAGATGAATAGTTCATCATAAATCCGATGAGCAAGACAGTAAAGAGTCGGTTTTGATTCCAAGGTTTGTGTCACGTAGGATCTGACCTCTACATCAGCATGTGTTTGACAAAAATCAAAGAGAAATGGTCATCTCTTATACGTATTAGATGGAGACGGGGGAATATCTCTGTCTCTCTCTCTCTGTCTGTTTGTGAGATGTTGTCTTGCCGATGGGCAATGGAGTAAGATCATTATTTTGGATCACAACAGGCCTGTCGGATCGCCTGAACATGGGAATTCAGGGTAGCGGATCGTCCGTCTTTCTATCTGCTCTTGTTGGGGTCTGTTCATTCCTTCACCTCTCTTGTATCAGGCTAGACTGTAAGAAGAGCGTTAGAGAACGAGTCCTGTTGAAAACAGAGATCCAGGCGCATGTGGAGCTTCTTTTAATACCTTCCCGTTCCCTCCAGCACTGATGCACCGCATGCGTTTTGTCATCTGCACTGTGAAGGGCAAAAGAAAAGAAAAAAGACATGGGCGAAAAGAAAAGAGCACCATAACTATCCTCGTATGGAGGTTAGAGACGTGTCCCGACCAAAGTTATGTATTTTCATATACATTTTTCCCTTATAATGTTTTCGAACAATCTAAAGTTATTTTTTAAAGGTTATATTGCAATGGATTGCATGCATATTGAACATATTTTCTGCTTAGATTAGTGCTGAAATGTGACATGCGAAACTGATTGCCGTAAGTCAATTTTTCAAGTCAAAATTTTTTTGTATAGTGCTTTAACCATTCATATATGGAGGTTAGAGACGTGTCCCGACTCCCAACCAAAAATATATATATACTTTCTTATACATTTTTCCCTCACTGTATATCCGAATAAGTTGCCTCAATTTTTAAGTTAAGAAATTCAAAGGGCTTGCGCAAAAAAAAAACATTATATAACACTTAATTTTAGCATTTACTCTCCCTTTCGAGTGCCATAGGCAAAGCATGCTGGGAAATAGAAATCCCAACCCAGTTTTAGTTCATCTAAATTAAAAGAAATAAGTTCATAAAACTCAAAACAATGAAACAGTTCAGTTTACTTAAAATATATCAGTTCTGTGAACTTGAAAGAAAAAGAAAGTGCTAAATACTCATAAAAGTCAATTTGACTGAACTAATTTGTTTAATTTAAGTTTGTCCTACTCAAACCAATTAATTATTTTGAGCGTTAGGGTTTACAGTGCTTATAATGTCAACTTACAATGATTTCAAACAATGAAAATTGATTTTTTTAAAGCTTATATTGAATAACCATCCACGTATGGAGGTTAGAGGCGTGTCTTGACCAGTTATATATATATATATATATATATTGCTTTACACAACTTTACACAGATGAAGTTGGACATGCTTCTGTATCCGACTTTATATATAGATCTGTGTGATAATATGGTTTACATTTACAATATAAACAATCAAGTAGTTGAGATCTGCTATATAGTCTTAATCTTTTTTTTTTTTTTTTTTTGTATGTATGCAGGTGAAGTTGGATATATTAATGTATCAAAGTTTATTTAAAGGGCTGGACGATAATATAGTTACATTTTGCGATCAAGCAGTTCATTTATCGCTTTATGTGAGTATACTTTATGTATGTGAAAAAAGTTGGATATACTATATAGAGCTGCGTGATAATGCAACAATATAAACAAGACTTTTATTACTGTGCCATTCAGTTGATCCTTCTCTGTCTGTTTTCTGCAGAGAAACCGTGTATACGATTAGTCATGTGGTTTAGTTACCATTCAGGCTGTGTGCAGTTCATGACTGTTTATATCAATATTTATGCAGATTACTCTGCATAAACTATATCCTCAGATGAACTTGAATCATTTCCTCCCTCATCCACACCTCAGCTCCTCCTGTGATGGAGACACGAGGAAGAATAGTACCATCTGGACTTGTGGGAAATTAAGGAAAAACTGAAAGGGGCAAAAAACCCCTGGCAAGATCCCCGAGAGGAAGAAAGAGAGAGAGAGAGAGAGAGTTTGGCAGTCTGCTGTTGTCTGCCTGGATAAAGAAACGCTGAAGCCTCGAGGTCCATCACTGACGGGCTCCAACGAGCACATGAGATCCTGCCAAACGTCTTGACTGTTGCCCCGCGGGCCGCGCTGATACCCCCAGTCTCACTGCTTTTTAAAGATTCATTCATTTATTGGGTTTTATTTATGTACTTATTTGTTTTTTATTAGTGGCGTTTGCATTAATAGCATCACCTTCGCTCATACCTGTAGTTGGTGACTCATATTTTATTTAGAAAGCATAAACATCCATTGAAAAGACTGTATAATTATCTCTATAAAAGAATTGTTTGTATATTTTAACTCAAAAGTATCACACTATCGCTCAGTGTGATAAGTATTACATTTCTAAATACTAAACTTGAATATTGCATGGGCAAACAACACTTTTATTTACAAAGACGTCTTGTATATATTTATTGTCCACTGAAAAGACAGTATAATAATCTTTAAGAATAATTATTTTGTATTTTTAACCTAAAAGTGTAGGATTTAACTGCATTTTGTGCGTATTATTTATTGTCGTTCATTCTGCGGATGTGGCCTGAACCTGTTGAACAACAACGTTTCCATCAATTAAACATTATTATTGTTATTATAAACAGTGTGTGGATTTCCCTGGTTTATTTTTCATAGCTTTTGTTTTGATCCTGCACCTGTTGGAAATCATTCAGATTTCTCTCTCTTGCAAATAATTATTTCTGCCAAAATTCAAATGACTGTTTCATCACATCTCTTTTCTTTTAAAATGTGTTTTAACCATAAATCTAGTGAAATGTTTGAAATAAGAGAGAAAAAACAGAAGATACATTCTCTGAAATCAACAGTTAATATACACTACCATTCAAAAGTTGCTCTAATAGTCTCTTCTGCTCACCAAGTCTGTATTAATTTGATCAAAAATTACAGTAAAAATGTAAAATATTTTTACAATTTAAAATGACTGTTTTTTATGTGAATATATAGTAAAATGTAATTTATTCCTGTGATCAAAGCTGAGTTTTCAGCATCATTACTCCAGTCTTCAGTGTCACATGATCCTTCAGAAATCATTCTAATATGATGATTTGCTGCTCAAGAAACATTTCTTATTATTATAAATGTTGAAAGCAATGTTGAAAACATACACACATTATATATATATATATATATATATATATATATATGTATGTATATGTGTGTGTATATATACTGTTTTATATATATAAATATTTAGATGTAAAATATATTTTACCGGACAACAAGACAAAAATACTGATGTTCCTCATGCGTCTGTCTGTGTCTCTGTTCAGGACTTCAATCTCCTGTACGAGGAGGCGCGCTATTACCAGCTGACGCCCATGATCAAGGAGCTGGAGCGGTGGAAGCAGGAGCGGGAGCAGAGACGTCTGGCGCAGCCCTGCGACTGCCTGGTCGTCCGCGTGACCCCTGACCTCGGCGAGCGGATCGCCCTCAGCGGGGAGAAAGTTCTCATTGAAGAGATCTTCCCTGAGACCGGTGACGTCATGTGTAATTCGGTCAACGCTGGCTGGAACCAGGACCCGACCCACGTCATCCGCTTCCCCCTGAACGGCTACTGCAGACTGAACTCAGTGCAGGTAATGCGATTTACTGGTTTACAGGGGTTCACGGCGCTGCGCTTATCTACTCCAGACATCATGCGGGTGATTTCATTCAGGTCGCTTTATTCCTGCATGTTTAACATCACGTTATCACGTGTCATCTGCTCAATAGAGGCATATTTATGTTAAAGGGGACCTATAATGTTAATATATGTTAAGTCTCTGGTGTCCCCAGAATGTGTCTGTGAAGTTTCGGCTCAAAATACCCCACAGATCATTTATTATAGCTTGTCAAATTTGCTCCTATTTGGGTGTGAGCAAAAACACTCCGCTTTTGTGTGTGTCCCTTTAAATGCAAATGAGCTGCTGCTCCCCACCCCCTTTCCAGAAGAGGGCGGAGCTTTAACAGCTCGCGCTTCGGTTGCTCAACAACAACAAAGCTGGAGAATCTCACGCAGCCAAAATGAGGATTGTCAGTAACGGTGTTCAGCCTTACATTGTTCAAACCGGAGTCGACACTGATGGAGAGACTCAGGAAGAAGTTACAACTTTTAGACGTTTCTGAATGATTTGTGGATAAATTTATGTAGTTGCTGTGGAGTTGATTCAACTCATCAACTAGCATGTGTCGTCATGTTAATCTTTTGTGCAAATCCAGCATGAATTGACCCTCGTTTGTGAATCAGTCCGGCGTAAAATGACGGCATGTCAACAACACTCTACTACAACAACTCTTCCTCTTCTCTAAAGCAGCCCAACATGGCCTCACCCCCTTTGTTGTGTGTTCTCGGGGGCGGGGTTTATGTAAATTTTAGGGTTAGTGATGTCACCAACCCGGGAAGAAGCTCGTTGTAGTCCCTACCAGCCGTTTGTTGTAGTCCTTAAAAAGCAATTTCTGTAAAAGAAAATATCTCTCTTTGCATTGAACTTTGAGCGTCGTAACTTGTGTTGCGTGTTGTTTATGCTCAAACAGCAACATTACACACTAACTGAAGTTAAAAAAGTGAAATCATAATCAACCACCCCTTTAATAAAAGTTAGCAACAGTCTCACGCAGGTTTTGTTTTGTGTGAAAACATGACAGAAGGAAGAATGTATGAATGAATGAATCCTATGAATGTAAAGTTTCGATGGCATTTGCTTTTCATCTGCCCTCCATATAATGTCTAAAAAGTAGTGTTTATAAGCACAGCTCTGCTTTCAGGGTTGCCAGATCTGCACAAAAAGTCCCGCCCAATTGCTAATCAAAACTAGCCCAATCACATTTCCAGGGTGGTAACCCGCTAAAAGTCGCATTCCAGGGGGTAAAAATTGCGTTCCCGTGGTATGTTGCGTCATCCCATGGACTACAAAAACAACCCGTGGCAACGGTGTAAAAGTAGCCCGATTCCGCGGGAAAACCGCAGACTTGGCAACACTGACTGCTTTGTTTACAGCGGTTACCAGAGAAACAGCTCTATTTCTGCTGTTCCATAAACGCCACCTACTGACAGGAAGTGGATTTACATTTCCAGTGTGAAAATCCGACCAAATTTTTGTTGTAAATTTTAACTGATAGATGGAAAATAAGCTATTTTATAAATTTTTTTTTATGTCAAAACTTTGAACATGTAGTGCATGCTAGTAGATAAAATGTTGTTACATGTCATTCAACCAGTATTTTTTGTTTGTTTAAAATCCTGCCATTGTTTTTAATGCTATTATTCTAATGTTTATGCAAACAAAATGAGCTAATTTTATTCGACAAAACTGTGTGTATGAGAACATTTCCAGCAATTTTTAACAATACCGTGATAATATTGATAACCCTGATCATTTAGGTCACTATAATCGTGATATGAAATTTTCATACCATTTCATCTCTAAGATATCTATTCATGAGAACGAGGCTCAACCTGTGTTTGAACTAACACACTTTGACACACACACCTGGACAGCGCCCCCTCAGGGTCGAGGAAAGCACGCAACAAAACACCTTTTCATGTGCAGCCATAATTTTTCACTCCCTCAAAAACAAAAAGCAAGAGCGAGAAGAAAAGAGAGGCTAGAAAATGAAATGCATAATTTACACGTTTCTCCTTTTTAAGACACAGCTCTTCCCTTTCAAAAAAGACTCCAACGTAACAACGCCCAGAGCGTTTGAAATACACGTATTGCATTTTTTAATACCATACTTACACTTTCTCAAACAGCCTCAACCCCTTTATGCTTCTTTTATAGATTTCTAAATGGCTTGCAATATAATTAATTGGCTGCATCAACTAACACAACATTTTCTCTCTGCGTCTCCAGTAAGAGCGTGTCCCTCTCTGTCTGCTGCTGAGGCTGCCCTCTCTTTGTTTGCTCGCTCAAGCTCTATTTCTTTTCTAAAACTAGTTGATTTCTGTGAACTGACGAAGCAGGTCTTTTTGTTTCCGACTGAAGCTCATTTCTCTGTTTCTTGCTGTAGCTGGTAACTTTAAGCATGCATCTCTTTTAAACAGAGCTGCTCACACAAAGGCCGCGACTGTGTTGCTAAACGAATGATGCAATGCACTAATATGCAGAAACGTAACCATAAACACACAAACATTTTTCCTTCTCAATAATGAATGAAATATATTTACAATCAACTTTTCTCGAACACTCGTCCACCATCCCAGCTAACAAAGAACGTTCTAAGAACGTTTTTTTCAGTGTTTCAAAAACGTTTTTTCTTGGTTATTCAAATGTTAAGGGAACATTCCATTTTTCAAACATGAGATTGTTACTTGTGAATGTTCTCTAAACATTCTAAAACAAGTAGTAACATTTAAAAATGATTAGAGGAACATCCAACTAAAACGTTTCAGAAAAAAAAAGTTCCATGAACGATGTATAGATAATGTTTTTGTGCCAACGTTTGGAGAACATTATTAAAGACCAGATAACTTTGAACAAACGTTCTATTAACATTACTGGAAGAACGTTTGAAAGAACCTTGCCAGAACGTTCCCTGTTCGCTGGGATCTTGAATCATTTTGATCTTGTCACAATGCATTGATTGCTTTAATGATAAAGGATGCATGTCATGCTGCTTTAGGTTTCGGTGAAATGAGACAGAGTAATGTTGCTGAATGCGTTTTGAAACTGGAACGTGCCTATGATGTCTTAAAAGTGCTGTCTATGTAGGCAGCTCACTAGGGTTTGGAGCAGAGCTCATGTGTCCACTCCACATCTCCACATTTACACTTAATGCAATGCAATGCAATGCAAAAAAAAATTATTTTCTTCATTAGTATTTTTGTCTTGTTTTCCAGTAATTTTTTTTTAAACATTCTTAAAGTAAAATAATATTGCTTAAGGAGCCCATCTATGAGCTGGGAAACCATGATACATTACACTCTAAAAAAATACTTGGTTAAAAACAACGCAAGTTGGGTTGAAAATGGACAAACCCAGTGGTTGGGTTAAATGTTTGCCCAACCTGCTGGGTAGTTTTATTTAACTCAACTATTGCTTAAAAATTACTGTATTTCTTGCTTAAAATGAACCCAAAATAGGTTGGAAATTAACATATATTAATGTGTTTAATAAATGAGCATTTATTATTAAGTTTAAGGAATAATAATTAAACAATCAACATTTATTAAATTGCTTATTAATAAATGTTCACCTTTTGATTATTATTGTTGCGTCTAGTAATTATGTGTCTGATTTTTAATTTCCAACATATTTTGGGTTCATTTTAATCTAGCCATATAGTCATTTTTAAACAATATTTGGGTTAAATAAAACTGCCCAGCATGTTGGGCAAACATTTAACCCAATCGCTGGGTTTGTCCATTTTCAACCCAACTTGGGTTGTTTTTAACCCAGCATTTTTAGAGTGTACTTTCTGGATTCTTCAAAAAGTTCAAAAGAATAGAATATTTTGTAACATTATAAATGTCACTTTAATCAATTTAATGCGTCCTTGATGAATAAAAATATTATTATTATTATTATTTTTAAATACTTACTGACCCCAAACCTTTGAATGCTATCATTGACTTCTATTGATTTTAATATTCGCATTTATTTATTTAGCAGACACTTTTATCTCACAACCTTACAAATGAGGAACTTAAAATCATATTTTCTACGCTTGACCCTAAACCTGACCCGTCCAGAAGCGTTTTCAAATTGTTATTGACTTTTGGTTAATGTATGTTCCTTTTTACCAGATTTTGACAAGTTTTAATATATTTATGTCAAATTGCTTGTTTTAAGCATAAATCTCATTATTTTTTGAAAAAATGGCATTAAGGTACAGTAATGATTCAGAAAATACAATTGAGCTTTTAGGCAAATGTGTTTTTTAAGGATTTTTTGCAGTGTGCTTCTCCAGTTATCAGTATGAAACCCTTGCATTAGTGACCTCATGACCTCGAGAGTGAGTGCCGCTCGGACCGCTCCTGAACAGGTTTCCCGTCTCAGCCCGGTTGGGCGGATGTCGGTGGAAAGGGTGTTTTCTCTTTTCTAAAATGATTTTGAACACGACACTCCTGTCGGTTGACTCATTACTGTATGAATGATACAATAATCCTGTCTGTATGACACAATACTATGATCTGATTACTGGCTGGAATCATCACTGCAGGCTAACAACCAAACAACCAACCAACCACGCCTGGTTTATAAGAAGAAATAAACATGCTAAACATCTCGGAACACCCTTGAGAAAGGAAGTACACTTTAGCATACTTTGAAAAAGAAGAAAATATACTTTAAAATAATAATAAGTGTGAACTGAATGTTTTCGCACACGTAATCACATGTTAGCTGCAATTAAATATATTAGTTTAAATTTATACTAAATGCAATTAGCTGAACTTAAGAGTGCTTTTTTTGACCCACTTTAGTATATATTTATATGTAATTTCATAATGACTACTATTGTCTTTGAAATATGATTAAAGTTTAATGCTGAATGTACTGAGAAGCGTTTAAGATTTAGATCTAAAATCTATTGAAACTTGTATGTCATGCATTTTAATATTTGTAATCACACACTTGTAATGAAGTTACAATTTAGTCAATTTAAAATATATTAACTCTAAATGTAATACCAAATAACACTAAAGTTATAAAAACCAGTATAATATAAAATAATATAATATAAGCAATTATTATAATCAAGTACTTTACATAGTAAACATCAAAATAAGTACTTTTTTTAAAGCATGACAAAAGATTATTAAAACATAATGATTTAAAATGTACTTTAAAGTAAAACTTAAAACTTTTCATTTGACATTATTACAAAGAGCACTTTTTAAAAGTGTACTTAAGTGTGTTAAGGAACATAGTCATGAAAGTGACTCTCTTTAAGTACACTTAAGTGGCCTTTATTTAATTAATATTGCATATTCTGCAAGTGCAGTTTTTAAAATATTCTTTTAAGATTTGAAGTACACTACAAGTGCACATTCAATACAATTAAGCACACTTTTTTTTTTACAATTAAGGGCACACTAGATTTATGGCGGCTAGATGTAAAAATCACAGTATCACAGTTTCCACAAAGTTTCCACAAAAATATGAAGTGTTTTCAACATTGATAATAATCAGAAATGTTTCTTGAGCAGCAAATCAGCATATTAGAATGATTTCTGAAGGATCATGTGACACTGAAGACTGGAGTAATGATGCTGAAAATTCAGCTTTGATCACAGGAATAAATTACTTTTTACTATATATATTCACATAGAAAACAGCTATTTTAAATTGCAAAAATATTTCACTATTTTTACTGTATTTTTGATCAAATAAATGCATCCTTGGAGAACATAAAAGACATTAAATACAATTAAGCACCCTTTTTTTTACAATTAAGGGCACACTAGAATTATGTCGGCTAGATGTAAAAATTGAGTTGTTTTTGCTCTACTAACTAGTACAGTTTAGCTTCGGATTTAGAAACAGGCTTGTTTATCTTGAAAAAGTGAGAGAAGAAACTAATAAACCAGCTCAGACTGAGAAATCACGGCAGATGAATGACATGTCGGGAACTTAAGAACGATTCAAAGCACCTGCCCTGAGAGACTGAAGGAGTCTGCAGTGAGATTACAGACACTGAGGAAGTGAGAGGGCAAACGGCACACGTGAACGGCTTCAGAAAGGAAAAACATTTAGCCAAACACACACGCTCATAGTGTCCCAAAGCTGAAGCTGTCCGGCTCCGGCCATATCTCAGAATGATGGAGGACCTGGATCAACACGGACGCTGGTGAACTTTCATCAAACTGACAGATGTGCCACTGCAAAGAGAGAGAGAGAAGCTCTACTGACAGACACACAACACAGACACACTCGCACACACACACCGGTTTGTTTGCCGTAACCACGTTCATACTGCAGTTAAATATGGCTGTCACTCTTCTACTGAATGTTTAATCTCGTTCTGTTTACAGAGTTATTTATGAGAATGACAAGCACATTCTCCTGAAGTTACTGCTGAAAAACAACCAAATTAAATCACCAAAGCACGTCTCTGGTCAATCATTTCTCTGAGCTAAACCAAACGCGTTTGCACTGATGTTTCTTGTTGATGTCAATGAGATGCTGAACAAAAATACTCTACTGTTAAAAAGTTTGGGGTTGGTATTATTTTTCTAAAGTACTTTTAAAATAGTCCCTTATTCTCACCAAGGCTGTATTTATTTGATCAAAAATACAGTAAAAATAGTGAAATATTTTTACAATTTAAAATAAGTGTTTTCTATGTGAATATAGTGTAAAATATAATTTATATCATGTGGTCAAAGCTGAATTTTCAGCATCATTACTCCAGTCTTCAGTGTCACATGATCCTTCAGAAATCATTCTAATATGCTGATTTGCTGCTCAAGAAACATTTCTGATCATTATCAATGTTGAAAACAGTTGTGCTGCTTCAGATTTTTGTGGAAACCGTCATACATTTTATTTCTCAGAATTATTTGATGAACAGAAAGTTCAAAAGAACAGCATTTATTTGAAATATACATTTTTTTTTTGTAACATTATAAATGTCTTTGCTGTCATTTTTGATCAATTTAATGTGTCCGTGCTGAATAAAAGTATTAATTCCTTTAAAAAAAAAAAAAAAAAAAAAATGCTGACCCCAAACTTTTGAATAGTAGTGACCCTAAACCTGACACTTACAGAAAACTTTTGCCATTTTTATACTGTAATTGACGCTGAAATTTGTTTTTGAACCTTTTTTTTAACCAGGATTTAACAAGTTTTATTATTTTTCTGAGGAAGTTTTAGAATCTTTTGTGTGTGTGTGTGTGTGTGTGTGATGACAGTAAATGAGAGCAGAGGCTCATGGATGGGACGGCAGATGGCCGATCTCACAGTGACTTTGAGCGGGATGATCGGAGCGCTGCTGTGTGATGAATGTTGAATCAGATGAAAACAGAGTTTACTGTAAACGGACAGGAAATGAACTGCATAATGTGTGTGTGTTTCTCTCTCACCTGTCCTCATCTCGTCAGAATCTGTCAGAGAGACAAACGTCTGTTCTCGATTGTCTTTGCCAGGAGTCAGACACGCTTCCCTGCTGCACGCGTGACGCTCCTGTGAGAGATTCCCGCTTCCCGTTGTGTCATTAATGTCATCACCAACCTGATATTTTTTTAACATGAGCATCTAATGTGTGTGATTTAGATTGAATGGAGGGTGTAAATCTTTGGTTAAACAGCAGGTTCAGATGATGAAAGCTTTTCCAAACTTCCAAACTTGAAAAGGTGATTTGGGATTCAGACGGCTCATATGAACAGCACAGTTCACAATGAATATGAATGCAATCAGCAGTTCGCTTCTGCAAGTTAGGGCTGTTGATTTATGAATAACTTGCATTTTTCGTTCACTCTTTTGTTGTGTTTCTGAATAAACCACCTTCAGACGGACAAAAGTACAGTTTTGTGCATGTGCTTTTATTTTTATATTATTATTGGATTTTATTTTATTCTTTGCCTTTACTCATACAGTAGGATCAAACTCAAACCTGGTTCTCTGCGAGCCAACAGCTCTAATACACTACCATTCAAAAAAAAAAATTATGAAAGAAATTAATACTTTTATTCGTCAAGGATGCATTAAATTGATCAAAAGTGACAGTAAAGACATTTATAATGTTACAAAAGGTTTAATGACTATAAAAGCTTTTCTTTTGAACTTTCTATTCATCAAAGAATCCTGAAAAATAAAATGTATCACAGTTTCCACAAAAATATGACTGTTTTCAACATTGATAATAATCAAAAATGTTTCTTGAGCATCAAATCATCATATTAGAATGATTTCTGAAGGATCATGTGACACTGAAGACTGGAGTAATGATGCTGAAAATTCAGCTTTGATCACAGAAATAAATTACATCTTAAAATATATACATATAGAAAACAGCTATTATTGAATTGTAATAATATTTTGTGAATTTTACTGTATTTTTTAGTCAAATAAATTCAGCTTTGATCACAGGAATATATTAATCTTTACTATATATTTACATAGAAAACAGCTATTTTAAATTGTAATAATATTTTTGTGATTTTTACTATATTTTTAATAAAAAATTCAGCTTTGATCACAGAAATAAATTACATTTTACAATATATACATTTAGAAAACAGCTATTTTAAATTGTAATAATATTTTGTGATTTTTACTGTATTTTTAATAAAAAATTCAGCTTTGATCACAGAAATAAATTACATTTTACAATATATACATTTAGAAAACAGCTATTTTAAATTGTAATAATATTTTGTGATTTTTACTGTATTTTTAATCAAATAAATTCAGCTTTGATCACAGGAATAAATTACATTTTACTATATATTTACATAGAAAAGAGCTATTTTAGATTGTAATAATATTTTGTGATTTTTACTGTATTTTTAATCAGATAAATTCAGCTTTTTTTCACAGGAATAAATTACATTTTAGCATATATTCACATAGAAAACTGCTATTTTAAATTACAATAATATTTCACTATTTTTACTGTATTTTTTATCAAATAAATGCAACCTTGGTGAACATTAAAGACTTTTGAACAGTATTTTATGTCCAGTTTTTTACTTTTTCTTCAGTCTGATGTCATGTTTGCATGTGAGTTTTGACCCTCTGTGCTTGTCTTACAGGTGTTGGAGCGTCTCTTCCAGAAGGGCTTCAGCGTGGCTGCGTCCTGCGGCGGCGGCGTGGACTCGTCCCAGTTCAGCGAGTACGTGCTGTGCCGCGAGGACAGGCGGAGTCAGTCCATGAATACGCCCATCAGGATAAAGCAGGAGCCGCTGGACTAGAGTCACACGCTCAGGCCCTCGGCCCCTCAACACACAGACTCGCAGCGTTTATACGGGGAATGTAATGTACACACACCGCACCAAGAAAGCCCAAAGAACTTCAACAGGATCTTGCTGTTCTGCCCAAACCACCAATCAGAGGACGTCCTCACGCATATGGAATGCAGGCCACGCCCCTCTGCCGGTGCAGTGTGTGTTATTTTCTTGTAATAATCAAGGCTCAGTGCTTACAAATGATGGCACTGACGCCAACACGACTCCATCGTCAGGGGCCGAGGGTCGATTTCTGGCTCCCCACGGATTGTTTTTCATTTCAACCTTGTTGTTTATAAAGTTCAAGACTTTTTCACTCCTTATAGCGCCATGTTGTATGCGGTTAGCAGTACTAGGATGGAGTTTTGTGTTTATTTCTTTTGTTACATGAAGGATGATGGGAGTGTTGTTCTGAAGGCATTACGTTTGAGAGACTTTCCTGGCAGCGCTCGCAGAAACGCTATTACGCCCTCGGGCTGCGTGGCGAAAGCAGTCTGGGGTTTAATGCGTTCGGCGCTCCAGCAGCCTTCTTTGTTTGAAGGAGCTGCAAGCAAACGCGGGTGTTTCTGAAGCCTGCATTGAAAAATAGGTAACGCTGATGGAGCGAGCTGTAGTTAAGCATATCGTTAAACGTTTGAAATTTTTATAAGCTCTCTAATGCTTGAATCAAAAGAGTTCTGAACTAAATACAAAGAGTTATGTGTGTTACGAGCAAAATTTTAAGGATCTTGAGGCAAAACATTGGAAGGTGAAGACATGTGATTGTGTCTAGAGGAAATCCATAGTGTTCATAACATACGTTTGCACTTAAATGCATCTCAGACGTCAAGACGACGGTGTGAAAACAAGCCGCCCGCGTGTTTAAAGATTCAGTGGAAATAGACTCAAGTTTGAGTCTGCTGACAGAATGAGGGTAGTAACTATGGTGCATTAATTTTTAAACCATCTTTGTGAATGAATAATCATTATTCATTAGCCCAGTTTATCAGGTTCAGTTTTTCGATTGTTTGAAGTTGTCCATTTTCTGTTTTTGACGTCAAAATGTTGTCAGATGCTGAATCAAGGAAGGATACGTTGTGAATTTGTGTGATGAATGTGGCTTCTTGTGTCCAAACGCTCAGAGACGTCACATGTTTACACTGGACGCGTGCCGCACAGAACTACATCTACAGTAAACTAACAAATCAACACTGCAGGCACACATCGGGACACTTTATTCCCTGTCTGTCTGAAAAATATGGAAGCTTGTTGCCGCCATGAAATAAAAAAGGTAATTGCGACTTTTTATCTCACAATTTTGACTTTTTTTCTCACAATTGTGAGTTTATATCTTACAATTCTGACTTCAATTGTAACTTTATGTCATGCAATTTTGAGAAAAAAAGTCAGAATTGCGACTTTTTATCTCACGATTCTGACTTTATATCTCGCAATTGCAAATTTAAATCTCGCAATTCTGAAAAAAAATGTGAATTGTGAGATAAAAAGTCACAATTTACTCTTTTTATATTTTTATTTAGTGGCAGAAACAAGCTTCCATGGAAAAAAGATATTTGCAAAAATAATAAATTGATTGCCATACAACTATTTTTTGTAATTTGCTCTTTAGCCTAATGGATTTAACCCTTCTATTGTCCAAAACGTTCAAATGTGACCCATATAAATATATCTAATGAAATCTATAAAAAATAAAATTATATTGTATACATTATAGACAGTAATTATATATATATATATATATATACATATATACATATATATATATATATATATATATACACACAGTAGTGTCCAAAAGTGATGGAAAATTGCCATTTTCACCCTTTATTAAAATATTATTTAAAAAAAAAAAATGTGCGAAGAATGTTTAAACATATTTCTGTAGTTGTGCTTGGAGTCAATTGTTTTATTTGTGATAACGCAATGAAACATGCCAAATTGTGCAACAGTGTTTGTCCAGGCTATCATACAAAGAAATTATGAACACATGCAAAAACAAGAGAACCAACAAAATATTAATAACTGATTGTCGTAGTCAATGTATGCTTTTTCCTGTGAACTTTTTGTTTTTCTATGCATTTGTTTTTGCATGTAAAATAAAACCTGTAGCTGTAGTTTGCCTTTTTTGCCAAATAATTTTGTCAGATAAACACTTTAACCAAGTTTAGTGTTTTGTTTTTCCTTCATATTTAAAATATTTAAAAAAATATAAAATATTTTCCTCATGTTTTGACAAAAAAACATAGACATTAAAAACAAATATCCCCTCCGAACATCACTTTTGGCCACTTCTGTGTGTATATATATATATATATATATATATATATATATATATATATAGTCAAACCAAAAATTATTCAGATATTTTTGATATATTTTTACTAGTGTGTGCAGGACACTATAGTTCATTTCTGTAAGTGAGGATAGCAAAATAAAGTACACTGTGACATACAAAAAGTCTTCATACAGTGGACTACCAGTAAAATTGATAAAAATTTGGAACCAACAATTATTCAGACACTGACCATGTTTGGCTTAAGTGTTATCTGACATAATTAAGATTAATTTTTTCTGACACAGTTTAACTCTGAGATCTTACCATTTTTACCATCAACTATAGTGAATAAACTGTATTAATGAATGAAATGTTCAAGGTGTCTGAATACATTTTGGTTTGACTATATATATACTGTATATATATATATTTCTTTAATTTTGAAGAATCGTAAAAGGGACAATTTTCTTAAGGTAATAGGAGGGTTATGTCATTTTTTATTCAACCACGTGTATACATTTTTTTTTTTGCTATTTTTAAATTGTTTTTATGATGTAAGTCTTGCCTCCGTTGTTAGTGACCGGTGCGGCTTCAGTCCAGTGTAGACACGGGTCATCATCACAGCACTGATCTGGGTGGAGGTCACTTCCCTTCCACTGATCATCCCGATCAAAGCCCAACAGAAGAACAAACTCCTCCAGTCTGTGTTTGTGTGACTCACACATGCTGTTTCTTCTCGCCCAAACGTCCTGATCAAAAACAAACAGCCTCGTTCTGATTTGTCCGTCCAAAGTTTAGTTTAACTCAAGATAGATGCAGTCTGGAGTCTGAATGTGTTCATTAACACAGTCGTTTTCTTTGCCGTCTGATTAAGTGTCCACAGCCGCGGCGTCTCGGCTTCAGGCGCGTCTCTCCCCCCACAGGGAAGCCCACTCGATCCGGCTTTGTTCTGACCCAGAGCTGGTCCAGTTCTGTCACAAAGGGAATGGCCAACCACCCCTTTCATGTGCCGAAGGGTGTGTGTGAGAGCAATCCCAGCATGCATTCCTCACATGCATTCCCAGGGCAGTACATTTACAAACCCAAAACACACAGAGCACAAACACTGAACCGCTCAGATCATGTGGATTCAAAAGAGTGAATCCCGGTGCGGATAACAGTGTATGTTGCACCTAACAAGATCAAAGTTGGCATAACAGAAGGTTTTCAAATTCAGATGAATCCTTGGATTCCTTTCCATGTTGTTGTAATGCATTTCAGGACTCTGTGGATTGGGTGAAACACTTCATCAGGCCTCAACGCTGGTACTATGTACAGTAATTTGTATATTGAAACAGTTCAGATGCTGGTTTCTCTTTGTAAACAGACCCAAAAACATCCTGACACTGCTTTAATACTAGAAGACTGATGGGTTAAAAATGAGCAAAGCAATATGATATGTACATACAAATGACAAAAGAAAATCCTCAACATTTCAAAATGTCTACCAAGGTGAAAACTGTCATTATTTAATGTATTAATAATTAGACTGTGGTATTAAAGGGCATGTGTTTATTTACAGTGTCTTTTTTTATTTACTTGCATATTTGCTATAATAAAAAAGGCGTAATATTCACCTGTCAGTTTCTGTGCTTTTCATCCACTTCTATAAATCAGCAACTGTCAATGAAATACTCATAAATTACTGATAAACTTCTAATTATTACCGATCTGTAGTTCAGTCAGTGGTTTTGCCTCAGATTGTGAACTCAACATGTTTGCTTTGCTATTCAAACTCTTCACTGTTCAGCTCAGTTTCTCCCTGTTCTCCGTGACCCGATCAGAACAGACCTCAGGCTAGTTTTTGGGTCACGACCCGCCAGTTGAGAACTTATTTATCCGCTGTGCTAGATTACAATATTATCTACACATAGTTGCTGAACATATTTGTTGTTTCAACTTAAAGTTTAGTCAACTTGAAATGTGAAGTTGTGCTAAGTGACAACTTGGATGTTTGAGTTGACTAAACTTACAATTTTAAGGCAGCACAAACACTTACTTTTTTTTACGTTGAAACATCATTATATAATATATATATAAAATATATTAAAAAATGTGTATATATACATAATACATATGCTACATATGTATATACTTTTTTATGCTTTTCCAAGTTTTTCTGGCCTAGGAAAATTGGCGTAACCCTTTATTCAAATACTATAAAATATTTCATTTAAAAATGTGTTAAATATATTGTAATATTAGCATATTGTAATATAGCGTAGTTGTGCTTGGAGTCAATTGTTTTTTTTTTTTGTGATAACGCAATGAAACATGCCATATTGTGCAACATCATTTTTGGCCAGGCTGTCAGACAAAGAAATTATGAACACATGCAAAAACAAGAGAACCAGTTGAATATTAATAACTGATTATGTTGTAGTCATTGTATTTGCATAGTAAAATAAAGCCTGTAGTTGTAGTTTGCCTTTTTTGCCAAATAATTTTGTCAGATAAACAGCTTTAGTGTTTTGTTTTTGCTAAATATTTAAAATATTTAAAAAATATCAAATATTTTCCTCATATTTTGATGGTTTAATCAAACTTGTAGATTCATTTAAAACAAATATCCCCCCACTACTGTATGAATATTGTTAATATTTTTTTTTTTTTTGAATAAAAGTTATATCAATTTATATAGTTTTAAAATATATACACTGTAAAAAATTATTTTCCTGATTTTTTTAGCACAACATTTTTTCTTTTGTCAAATCAACTTAGATAATTAATGTGGTTCAGATAACATAATATTTTGAGTTTCTGTTGATTAAACCAATCGCCTTCATTGTATTAACTAAAATTTTTAATTTTAATGAACTCAATTTTAAGGCAACCAAGTAACTTACTTTTTTAAGTTAAACCAACAGTTCTTTTTTACAGTGTACATAGTTATACATATAATAACATTTATAAAGTTTCTAAATATAGAATGTAAATATACAACGTTTATATCATAAAAAGTTGTGAAATGGTGAACCGCACCCATGTAAACAACATTTTGAAGTTTAGTAAACAGCTTATTTATTCCTTTACAAAATAGGTACAAATACAGAAGTATGTTCACACAAACAGAAATATTTCAGGATATGTACAGAATTTACCAAAAATAAGATAAGTTCTAATAAACACAAGGTCTTGTAAACAATATATACAAATTATCCATAGATCAAAACATTAAATTCCAGCTGTGCACATAATACAATATGAAGAGAGATCTAATAATATTTTGGCTACAAAGCGTAAGTCATAGAAAGAGCCTCCAGCAGAAAACAGAAATCAGAAGATTAATAAAGTCGTTTTAAACAAATACATTTGTGCTTGTTTCACATCGGACTGTCGGGGAACGAACCGTATTGCCTGAAAAGTGGCAAACATGGATGCGAATGATAAAATATAAATAGGTACAAAACGAAGTTTCCCTTTTAGAGTTTTCGGCTGGACATTCGGAAACACTGAAGACATAAACAAATAAAAACTAAAACCTTCGACGTGTTCAGTTTTTGCAAAGCAACAGGATTCATGGTGCATAGAAGAGCGAGAGGGTCTCAGAATGAAGAAAGGTCACAGAACTTGACCTCTCCTGACATCATGTACGGCGAACCCTCATGAAAATAAATGCTTACAGGTCGGTCCGGACGGGACTCGAGTTCTTCCTCATAATAATATCTGAGTGACATCAATAAATTAAAATAGCTTTCTGTTACAATCAGGCACACAAACAGGAAAATGCACTGCAAAAAAAATGTTCTTCCTCAGTATTTTTGTCTTGTTTTCCAGTACAAATATCTAAACATTCTCAAATCAAGATATATTTACTTTATAGAAGCAAAATGCCTTAAGATATTAAGTTTACATTATTTTCTGAAAAATTTATCAACTTTAAAAAAATCAAAATACTTGCCAATGGGGTCTGAAAAATAATCTTGCTTTCACTTCAATTTAAGTTTATTGGCAACACTTTAAAGTAAGGTCCCATTAGTTAACGCTAATCAATGCATTAACTAACATTAAAGGGATAGTTCACCCAAAAATGAAAATTTTGTCATCATTTACTCTTTGTGTTGAACAGAAGAAAGAAACTCATACAGGTTTGGAACAACTTGAGGGTGAGTAAATGATGACAATCGTTAGTTCATGTTAACTAATGTAGTTAACTAATATTAACTAATGGAACCTTATTGTAAAGTGTTACCAGTTTATTTTTCTGACACTACCGTTTTAAGCAAAAACTCAATTTTAACTCTTTTATTGAGCCCCGCACATGACATGCAGGAAAAAAATAGGCTAAATCGTGTACACGATTTATAAATCAAGGGAATGAATTAGTAAATTGTGCTCATGAGTTAGTAAATCGAGGGAACGAAATAGTAAATCGTGCGCATGAGTTAGTAAATCAAGGGAACGAATTAGTAAATTGTGCGCATGAGTTAGTAAATCGAGGGAACGAATTAGTAAATCGTGCGCATGAGTTAGTAAATCCAGGAAACAAATTAGTAAACAATGCGCATGAGTTAGTAAATCGAGGGAACGAAATAGTAAATCATGCGCATGAGTTAGTAAATCATGCACATAAGTTAGTAAATCAAGGGAACGAATTAGTAAACAATGCGCATGAGTTAGTAAATCGAGGGAACAAAATAATAAATCATGCGCATGAGTTAGTAAATCGAGGGAACGAAATAGTAAACAATGCACATGAGTTAGTAAATCAAGGGAACGAAATAGTAAATCGTGCGCATGAGTTAGTAAATCAAGGGAACAAAATAGTAAATCGTGCGCATGAGTTAGTAAATCGAGGGAACGAATTAGTAAATTGTGCGCATGAGTTAGTAAATCAAGGGAACAAAATAGTAAATCGTGCGCATGAGTTAGTAAATCGAGGGAACGAATTAGTAAATCGTGCACATGAGTTAGTAAATCAAGGGAACAAAATAGTAAATCATGCGCATGAGTTAGTAAATCGAGGGAACGAAACAGTAAATCATGCGCATGAGTTAGTAAATCAAGGGAACGAAATAGTAAATCATGTGCATGAGTTAGTAAATCAAGGGAACGAAATAGTAAATCATGTGCATGAGTTAGTAAATCAAGGGAACGCATTAGTAAATTGTGCGCATGAGTTAGTAAATCGAGGGAACGAATTAGTAAATCGTGCGCATGAGTTAGTAAATCAAGGGAACGAAACAGTAAATCATGCGCATGAGTTAGTAAATCGAGGGAACGAAACAGTAAATCATGCGCATGAGTTAGTAAATCAAGGGAACGAAATAGTAAATCATGTGCATGAGTTAGTAAATCAAGGGAACGAATTAGTAAACAATGCACATGAGTTAGTAAATCGAGGGATCGAATTAGTAAATCGTGCGCATGAGTTAGTAAATCAAGGGAACGAAATAGTAAATCATGCGCATGAGTTAGTAAATCGAGGGAACGAAACAGTAAATCATGCGCATGAGTTAGTAAATCAAGGGAACGAAATAGTAAATCATGTGCATGAGTTAGTAAATCAAGGGAACGAAATAGTAAATCATGCGCATGAGTTAGTAAATCAAGGGAACGAATTAGTAAACAATGCACATGAGTTAGTAAATCAAGGGAACGAAATAGTAAATCGTGCGCATGAGTTAGTAAATCGAGGGAACGAATTAGTAAATCATGCGCATGAGTTAGTAAATCGAGGGAACAAAATAGTAAATTGTGCGCATGATTTAGCAAATCGAGGGAACGAATTAGTAAATCATGCGCATGAGTTAGTAAATCGAGGGAACAAAATAGTAAATTGTGCGCATGATTTAGCAAATTGAGGGAACGAATTAGTAAATCGTTCCCTCAAAATTTTTTCTTGCATGTCATGTGTGGGGCTCCGTACTCTTTTCCCGACATTGATGGAATTTTTTGGCAATCCATGTTTTGACTGTTATACATTCAGGGGCGCTATTACGCATCTTCTGAAAGAGTTCAGAATCTCCAGATCAAAACACAGGTGAAGAAGAAGCAGAAACAAGCGATCGAAGCATTGCTGACGCACATGTAAAATAACACAATCTTCTTTTGATATATTGTATGTTCAGATATTCATACAACAAAATATTCTGGAGGCCATGAAATTTTTGTGAAAATTATCAAAAATGCTGATGCTGGCTGGCAACTTTAGCAAAAAAGTAATAATTTCAGAAAAGAACACTTAATATCATGGGTCATTTTGCTTCTCCAGTAAATGTATCTTGATTTAAGAATGTTTAGATGTTTGTACTGAAAAACAAGACAAAAATACTGAGGAAGGAAATAATTTTTTGCAGTGTGAATCTAACCAGAAAATGCTGAGTGAGATTAAACATCACTAAACAGGTAGAATCGGCTTGAAACACAGTCAAGGGCAGTGAAATCCAGTTTTACACTCCATACAGCGCCAAAAATGAAAACATGAAATCAAAATGAAGCTCTTATACTTTCATAATACATGCTCCTGGTCTTATTGTAATTGATTCATCAGTGCATGTTAGTCCCAAGTACAACTGTTTGTCTTCATAATGTACTGCTGCTTTCAAGACGGAATGATTTCTTTCTTTTCTCATTGAATATCATGTTTCAACATCATCACATTACAGAAGTCAAACAGACACAGGAACATGAAGTGTTTGCGTGTTGTATTGCTATAGTTTGGATCTCTGCTGGCCTGATTTTGGATTCGTGCTCCTCACGGACACATATTAAAGGGACACAAATCACAATGACAGACAGAAGCTTCATGATCGATTCAAATGATTCAGAAGGAACGTTTCATTCCTCGATGCAGACTTGAGTTTAAAGCGTTATTTTGTTGCTAAAATATCATGTGGAAGTCATTTATACATGCTTTTAAAAACAATATTCATCAAAAAGTCTATTTACATTAAAGTCTCGCTGATAAAGGTTTCGAAAAGAGTTTTAGTTGATAAATTCAGCTTTTTGTGGGGTGTTAAATACTGTGATTGCACTGCATTGCACAAAAAAATGATTTTCTTCCTCAGTATTTTTGTCTTGTTTTCCAGTACAAATATCTAAACATTCTTAAATCAAGATACATTTACTGGAGAAGCAAAATGACTGAAGATATTAAGTCTTGTTTACTGAAAAATGTATTAAAAATAAGTGTAAAACGAGCAAAAAACAAGATCATTTTTGATAAGATATTAAGTGTTGTTTTCTGTAAGAATTAAGTCATTTTCCTTCCTAAGTAAATGTATCTTCATTTGAGATTTTTTTAGATATTTGTAATGAAAAACAAGACAAAAATACTAAATAAATCATTTCTTGTCATGTGGTTTGACACTGATGATGATGATGATGATGATGATGTTTGGGAAAGTCTGCATAAGGTTTAGAGAACAACGATTCTTTAACAGAAAAGTACATTGATCACTTCAAGGCGTTTCGTCTCAAAGATCGTTCACTGTAAGCGCTCCGTGTTGAATATACAGCAGAATGACATCTGCACTGCAAAAAACACCAACTTCATCAGGATTTCGGGCTTGTTTTACACTAAAAAAATATGCAAAAATGCATGAAATATTACAATATTCTAGTTCTAAGTATAACCAAACGAAATGTAGTGAAGCTTATTATGAAGTCACTATGAAATCAAATTTTTCAAATTATTATTTTATTTATTCTAAATGATTTATCGGTGCACATCATTATTGTGTTAAATTCATGTTCCTCATAATCTTAAATCAGATTATCTTCCCCTCCCTCTTGCAGCATCTCTTCTCTTCTCTGATGACGAGGGCGGGGCAACCTGTCACTCACATGAGATCCACCAATAGCAAACCACAACCATCCAATCAATTCACCACGGACAAAATCAAGCCCCGCCCTACATTTGTTCTCTGTTTAACTTGGATATGCGTCACTATAGAGTGGTGCAGGTATGACGTCAGAACCGTAATTAATTCAAAACATGTTTCACCTAAACTTGTTTTTAGAATTTTTTTTTTTTTTTACCGTAAAACGCAGTAAAAATGCTGATGAAGAAAGTGATATTTGCAGTGTCAGATTCATTCATACACAAAAACAAACAAACAAACAAACAAACAAACAAACGCTCCTCGGCTCAAAGCCGGAGACACAAGCCTTAAAATTCACTATCATAAATACAATTTACCTAATAACGTTGAGGAGAAAACAGGAAACGTGAAGTACATCTTTGTTTTTTTCTCTTTTTTTCCCAAACCTTTTTCTATCAAAAGCAACGCTGACATCACAAGGTCACAGATACTGAATGGGGCTGAAGGCACGTCGCAGGGCTGAGAAGGAAGTGAACGTCTGCTCGGGTCGTTTGGCTGCTGATTCCTCTGTAGTGTGAAGAGTTCGCTTAGCGTTCGCTTAGTGTTCACTACTTCAGGAGAGCGCGGTACAGTAAGAGAGATCTGCTCGTCTCTCTCTCCTGCTCCATGTAGAAGATGAAGTCCCTGAGATTGACACGTGTTATTCTCTGGCGGGAATACTGCCGTGACGAGCTGGAGGAGGCCAACGATCCGGCCGGAGAACCTGCCGAACTCCCCGACACCTGAGGAGAACGAAACACAATTCTGTTACTGTTAAACATACAGGCGCAGAAGTTCAGATCCGTACTGTAGCAAATTTATAGATTTGAAGTGTGGGAGACTCGACTCACAAGAGCTTCCTGTAACCTTTGACACTACGCATGAAGGTAACGTGAATTCTTATAAACAAAATTCATAACACAAAAAATATTATCCATTTTAATGTACTGATTTTTTTAAACAGTTCACATTCAACATTTTTATTTACAGAAACCATAAGCTGCAATACAGTAAAATAATCAAATCAATAATTATAAATACTTAAAATAAATAAATCCCATTATTCAAATCATTAAATGTTCTTAATGGTTTACATTATTACTAATACATTTACATGACTTTTGTTGTTTGTGATTACAGTTTTTTTAATTATTTAAAATTGTTTATAGATATGATATAATATATATACAAATATACAATTTTTAGATTATTTTTTACTCACAAATAGCAATTTCTACGAGATAATATTGTAGTGCTTGACAATTTATTTATATATACTATATGAATATACAGTATATATATATATATATATATATATATATGAATTTTTTAATAAATTATATACATTTGTTTATAATTATATATATATATATATACACACACATATATACACAAATATACAATTTTTACAATTAATTTTACTCACAAATAGCAATTTCTATTAAGTAATTCTATTCTAGCAATTTCTAAAAAATGTTTACATATACAATTAAATATTAAGTATATATATATATATATATATATATATATATATAAACAGATTTATATAATTTATTAAAAAATTCAAATAATTCTGTTCTAGCAATTTCTAACATTTTTTTTAAATATATAATTAAATATTAAGTGTATATATATATATATATATATATATATATACAGTTGTGGTCAGAATTATTGGCACCCTTGGTAAATATGATCAAATAAATCTGCATTGTTTATCCTTTTGATGTTTAATTCATAAAATTAGCAAAAATCTAACCTTTCACTGAAGGAAAAGAATTGAAAGTGGGGGGAAAATCACATTATGAAATAAATGTTTTTCTCCAAAACATGTTGGCCACAATTATTGGCACCCCTAGAATTTTTTATGAGTAAAATATCTCTGAAGTATATTCCCATTCATATTTACATTTTTTAGCACACCAGGGTGATCATGAACATGAAATTGTCCAGCCATGACTTCCTGTTCAACAGGAATATAAACATGAGGAAACACAAAGGCCAAATTCCCTTAATCATTCATCACAATGAGTAAAACCAAAGAATATAGTTCTGATGTGCAGCAAAAGATTGTTGAGCTTCACAAAATAGAAAGTGGCTGTAAGAAAACAGCTAAAGCATTGAAAATCCCCATTTCCACTATCAGGGCAATAATTAAGAAGTTTCAATCAACTAAAGATGTTACAAATCTGCCTGGAAGAGGACGTGTGTCTAAATCATCCTAATGCGCGGTGAGGAGGAAAGTTTGAGTGGCCAAAGACTCTCCAAGGATCACAGCTGGAGAATTGCAGAGATTAGTTGAGTCTTGAGTCTCAGAAAGCCTAAAAAAAATTATCAAACAGCACCTACATCCCCACAAGTTGTTCAGGAGGGTTTCAAGAAAAATCCTCTGCTCTCATCCAGAAACAATGTCCAGCATATTCAGTTGTCAGACAAGACTGGAACTTCAAACGGGACCTGCTTCTATGGTCAGATGAAACTAAAAAAAGAGCTTTTTGGCAGCAAACCCACCAGATGGGTTTGGTGCACACATGGATAAAAAATACCCCATGCCTACGGTTAAATATACTGCTGGATCTTTAATGTTGTGGGCCTATTTTTCTGCTGGAGGTCCTGGACATCTTGTTCAGATACATGGTATCATGGACTCTATCAAATACCAACAGATAAAAAATCAAAACCTGACCGCTTCTGCTAGAAATCCAATAATGGGCCGTGGTTGGATCTTCCATCAGGACAATGATCCAAAACAAACATTAAAAACCAACACAAAAATGTGTCACTGAGCACAAAATGAAGCTTCTGCCATGGCCGTCCCAGTCCCCTGACCTGAACCCTAAACAAAATGAATGGGTTGAACTGAAGAGAAGAAGCACCAACATGGAGCTGGGAATCTGAAGGATCTGGAGAGATTCTGTATGAAGGAATGGTCTCTGATCTCTTGTCAGGTGTTCTCCAAACTCATCAGGCATTATAGATGAACACTCAGAGCTGTTATCTTGGCAAAAGGAGGTTGCAAAAAGTATTGAATAAAAGGGTGCCAATAATTGTGGCCAACGTGTTTTGGAGAAAAACATTTATTTCATAATGTGATTTTCACCCCACTTTTAATTCTTTTCCTTCAATGAAAGGTTAGATTTTTGCTAATTTTATGAATTAAAGATCAAAAGGATAAACAATGCAGATTTATTTTTACAGTCATCTTTGATCATATTTATCAAGGGTGCCAATAATTCTGACCACAACTGTATATACATAAATAATTTAAGATTAAATTAATTACAATGACTTCTTCAGTATTTCTATAGCTTCTGTCTTTTTTTAAACTTTGTTGTCTTATTTTAAATCATTTAAGCCATCTGACTGTCCACAGAAAGACCAGAAAGAGCCAAAAAACACAAAATTTCTCTTTTTTTCTAAAACATTTCATCCATTTGATTCATGATCTACACGACAAATGTCTTTACCTACAGTTGTACAGAGAGAAACCTTTAAGAACAGACTGATGCCTTCAGTAACATTCATGCAGACTTCATGACATCAGGTGTAAATAGAAGAGTGTCAGCGATCATGTGACTTTCTTGAGTCCACTGAAGCTCAAGACGCTCTGTGGATCTCAAATCATGCTGGAGAACATGATCATCAGGTTTAGTTCATCTTTAATGCTGTCAGTAAAGCAAAAGAGACTCAAACGAAATAGACTTTTCCATATTTATGTTCATTTTTCTAATTGGCATCAAGCTCTCATACAGAATGAATCAGAAACACTTGTTTAGCTCCACGTCATACAGTCACAAGCACTGTTTATACAGGCCAAAAGTATAAAACATTGGCATAAGGGCTAAAACCAAAATAAAATTCAGCATTTCTGATGTTATCATGATCAAAAATGGCTTTTCTTAAACTTAAATACCAGTGGATTACACCGAGATACTCAGTTCACCTCAAACGGGTTTATTCATTCTCACAAGACTTCCTGTTCATCTGCTGCTTTCAAGCATAAACTGAAGGAGAAGTCAAATAAACAAACAGATTCTTACTCAGCTGAGTCAGACCTTCGTCTTTCATGAATAACAGAAAAATATCAGATGGTAGAAAATTCACATAACACAAACAACCGCGCAAAATAAGACCGGAAACGAAGTCTTTCTCTCCAACAGACGTCGCACAATTAGACTGATTGCGCTCGGTAAACACAAAGCACACGGAGGCCGTAATGGAAACCATCTGACGGCATCAGAAATCCTGCATACGCCAGCGAATACATGGTGGCCGCTTGTGTCTCGTCTCCACTGAGCCATCAGCGGATCTGACGGGTGGAGTGTGCTGAGGTGGGGTGAATTTAGGACAGGCAGTGCGCAGGACGCCCTCGGGGATCAAGACCTCCAGAAGCAAGATCTGGACTCATCAGGCCAATCAGAGTTGACCTCATGTGAAAGGCAGGCATGCCTTCTGCCATGGCAATTAATGCCAATCATAGCCTGGACCAATCAAACGCATCCATCTACCTGGACACGCTGACGGGCCTCTGGCATGTTTGTGTGCTGAATATTCACATGTGTGCATGTGTTTGAGAGATGGAAGAGACAAAGGAAGAAAAACATGCATCATGAAACATACACATTTAACTACAAAGCAGCTCTACAGAAGACAACAGTGTCATTATTCAGCTCAAGTGAGTTGTTGTTTCATTGTTGATTCAATTCAGTTCAATAACTGTGAATGTTGTAAAGTTCATTAGTTATGAAACAGATTCAACTCAACTACAGAACTTCAACTACAAACGACAAGTGTCATTATTCAGCTCAGTTCAGTCGTGTTTATTCAGTTTAGTGTTCGGTGTTCAGTGTTGATTCAATTCAGTTCAGTGTGTCAATTTTGCATATGTTCATCAATTATGATACTGATTACATTTTCAACTGTAAAGCTCAATTCAGTTCAGTGTTGATTCAATTCAGTTCAATAGCAGTGTGAATGTTGCAAAGTTCATTAGTTATGAAGCAAATTCAACTACAGAACTTCAACTCTACAAAAGGCAATTGTGTCATTATTCAGCTCAATTCAGTCGTGTTGATTCCATTTATTTCAATAATAGTACAAAGTCCACTTTTCATTTATGAAACAAGCTTAATTCAACTATAAACAGCTCTACAGATGACAATAGTGTCTTTATTCAATTCAATTCAGATCAATGTTGATTCAGTTCAGTTCAATAACAGTGTCAATGTTGCAGTTCATCAATTATGAAACAAATTTATTCAACTGAAGTCAGTTCAATGTTGATTTAATTAAGTTCAATAAGTGTATCGATGTTGCAGTCCATCAATTATTAAATGGATTTATTCAACTGAAGTCAGTTCAATGTTGATTCAGTTCAGTTCAATAACAGTGTCAATGCTGCATTTCATCAATTATGAAATGAATTTATTCAACTCAATTCAATTCAATGTTGATTTAGTTCAGTTCAATAACAGTGTTGATGTTGCATTTCATCAATTATGAAACGAATTTATTCAACTCAAGTCAGTTCAATGTTGATTCAATTCAGTTAAATAACAGTGTCGATGTTGCATTTCATCAATTATGAATTCCATTCCATTTATTTCAATAATAGTACAAAGTCCACTATTCAATTATAAAACAAGCTTAATTCAACTATAAACAGATCTACAGATAACAATAGTCTTTATTCAAATCAAGTCAGTTCAATGTTGATTCAGTTCAGTTCAATAACAGTGTCAATGTTGCAGTTCATCAATTATGAAGCGAATTTATTCAAATCAAGTCAGTTCAATGTTGATTCAGTTCAGTTCAATAACAGTGTCAATATTGCAGTTCATCAATTATGAAGCGAATTTATTCAACTCAAGTCAGTTCAATGTTGATTCAATTCAGTTCAATAAAAGTGTCGATGTTGCATTTCATCAATTATGAAACTAATTTATTCAGTTTAAGTCAGTTCAGTGTTGATTCAATTCAGTTCAATAACAGTGTCGATGTTGCAGTTAATCAATTATTAAACAAATTTATTCAACTGAAGTCAGTTTAATGTTGATTTAATTCAGTTAAATAACAATGTTGATGTTGCATTTCATCAATTA
The DNA here is from genome assembly GCA_039654765.1 of Mylopharyngodon piceus. Taxonomy (NCBI): domain Eukaryota; kingdom Metazoa; phylum Chordata; class Actinopteri; order Cypriniformes; family Xenocyprididae; genus Mylopharyngodon; species Mylopharyngodon piceus. The sequence goes on along the minus strand of CM077458.1, from coordinate 33,191,891 downwards.
TTAAGTGAATTTATTCAACTCAAGTCAGTTCAATGTTGATTCAGTTAAGTTTAATAACAGTGTCAATGTTGCAGTTCATCAATTATGATACGAATTTATTCAACTGAGGTCAGTTCAATGTTGATTCAATTTAGTTCAATAACTGTCGATGTTGCAGTTTATAAATTATGAAACAAATTTATTCAACAAGTCAGTTCAATGTTGATTTAATTCAGTTCAATAACAGTGTTGATGTTGCAAAGTCCATTAGTTATAAAGCAAATTCAATTCAACTACATAACTTCAACTCTACAAATGATAATAGTTTCATTATTCAGCTCAATTCAGTCGTGTTGATTCAATTCAATAATAGTGCAGTTCACTATTCAATTATGAAACAAGCTTAATTCAACTATAAACAGATCTACAGATAGCAATAGTGTCTTTATTCAATTCAAGTCAGTTCAATGTTGATTCAGTTCAGTTCAATAACAGTGTTGATGTTGCAGTTCTTCAATTATGAAACAAATTTATTCAGTTTAAGTCAGTTCAGTGTTGATTCAATTCAGTTCAATAACAGTGTCGATGTTGCATTTCATCAATTATGAAACTAATTTATTCAGTTTAAGTCAGTTCAGTGTTGATTCAACTCAGTTCAATAACAGTGTCGATGTTGCAGTTCATCAATTATGAAACGAATTTATTCAACTCAATTCAGTTCAATGTTGATTTAGTTCAGTTCAATAACAGTGTTGATGTTGCATTTCATCAATTATGAAACGAATTTATTCAACTCAAGTCAGTTCAATGTTGATTCAATTCAGTTCAATAAAAGTGTCGATGTTGCATTTCATCAAATTATGAAAGTAATTTATTCAGTTTAAATCAGTTCAGTGTTGATTCAATTCAGTTCAATAATAGTGTCGATGTTGCAGTTCATCAATTATTAAGCAAATTTATTCAACTGAAGTCAGTTTAATGTTGATTTAATTCAGTTAAATAACAATGTTGATGTTGCATTTCATCAATTATTAAATGAATTTATTCAACTCAAGTCAGTTCAATGTTGATTCAGTTAAGTTTAATAACAGTGTCAATGTTGCAATTCATCAATTATGATACGAATTTATTCAACTGAGGTCAGTTCAATGTTGATTCAATTTAGTTCAATAACTGTCGATGTTGCAGTTTATCAATTATGAAACAAAATTTATTCAACAAGTCAGTTCAATGTTGATTTAATTCAGTTCAATAACAGTGTTGATGTTGCAAAGTCCATTAATTATAAAGCAAATTCAATTCAACTACAAAACTTCAACTCTACAGATGATAATAGTTTCATTATTCAGCTCAATTCAGTCGTGTTGATTCAGTTTAGTTCAATGATAGTGCAAAGTTCACTATTCAATTATGAAACAAGCTTAATTCAACTATAAACAGATCTACAGATAGCAATAGTGTCTTTATTCAATTCAAGTCAGTTCAATGTTGATTCAGTTCAGTTCAATAACAGTGTTGATGTTGCAGTTCTTCAATTATGAAACAAATTTATTCAGTTTAAGTCAGTTCAGTGTTGATTCAATTCAGTTCAATAACAGTGTCGATGTTGCATTTCATCAATTATGAAACTAATTTATTCAGTTTAAGTCAGTTCAGTGTTGATTCAACTCAGTTCAATAACAGTGTCGATGTTGCAGTTCATCAATTATGAAACGAATTTATTCAACTCAATTCAGTTCAATGTTGATTTAGTTCAGTTCAATAACAGTGTTGATGTTGCATTTCATCAATTATGAAACGAATTTATTCAACTCAAGTCAGTTCAATGTTGATTCAATTCAGTTCAATAAAAGTGTCGATGTTGCATTTCATCAATTATGAAACTAATTTATTCAGTTTAAATCAGTTCAGTGTTGATTCAATTCAGTTCAATAACAGTGTCGATGTTGCAGTTCATCAATTATTAAGCAAATTTATTCAACTGAAGTCAGTTTAATGTTGATTTAATTCAGTTAAATAACAATGTTGATGTTGCATTTCATCAATTATTAAATGAATTTATTCAACTCAAGTCAGTTCAATGTTGATTCAGTTAAGTTTAATAACAGTGTCAATGTTGCAGTTCATCAATTATGATACGAATTTATTCAACTGAGGTCAGTTCAATGTTGATTCAATTTAGTTCAATAACTGTCGATGTTGCAGTTTATCAATTATGAAACAAATTTATTCAACAAGTCAGTTCAATGTTGATTTAATTCAGTTCAATAACAGTGTTGATGTTGCAAAGTCCATTAATTATAAAGCAAATTCAATTCAACTACAAAACTTCAACTCTACAGATGATAATAGTTTCATTATTCAGCTCAATTCAGTCGTGTTGATTCAGTTTAGTTCAATAATAGTGCAAAGTTCACTATTCAATTATGAAACAAGCTTAATTCAACTATAAACAGATCTACAGATAGCAACAGTGTCTTTATTCAATTCAAGTCAGTTCAATGTTGATTCAGTTCAGTTCAATAACAGTGTTGATGTTGCAGTTCTTCAATTATGAAACAAATTTATTCAACTGAAGTCAGCTCAATGTTGATTCAATTCAGTTCAATAACAGTGTGAAGTTCATTAGTTATGAAGCAAACTCAATTCAACTGAAAAGCAGCTCTACAGAAGACAACGTCATTATTCAGCTTAATTCAGTTCAGTGTTGATTCAATTCAGTTCAATAACTGTCAGAGTTGCAAATGTCATCAAATATGAAACGAATAAAAAATTCAGCTGTAAAGCAGCTGTACAGAAGATAATAGTGTCATTATTCAGTTCAAGTTTTGTCAGTTCAGTCAAATTGATAATATTACTGAATATTAAGACGCACACATACAGAACGATTATTTACAGGATTCGCTTGTGCATTGAAATGCAGTTGTCACTCCTGAAAGTTTGCAGCATGAGTCTTTTCTACAAGACGCGCTTCAGTCTCTGTGCGTTTGGCCTCAGGATCACAGATTGGCTCCAGCGCCTGCAGGGACACACGGAGGCAGAGTAAGTGATCCAAACGCAGGCAGAAAGGTCAGTCCTTCACCGGCGCTCACATCTTTCCTCCCACTGTACGAGTCCTACAGCCAACGCCAGTAACCCAAACACAGCCCTGTTGATGTCTGTTTCCATGGAGATTCGTGCATCTCGTAACCTCACGTTAACGAGTACATAAACACAAGCGCACACACTCAGCTGATTCAGAGTCATTCTCCAGGGAGCAAAACACTTCGAATTACTGCTAATTTACATTGTCGAATCAGTGGTGAATTTGGCGAAGGTCAATGTGGAGCTGAAGGAAGCGGAGAAGAAAAGATTGTGGGAAGGCAAAAATCCGTGAGGCAAAAAACAGCATCTGTCATTTTATCAGCACCGAGCCCCTTGCGGGCGTAATGTCATATGACATATCCATCCGACAGCTAGCACACGGATACCTCCATACATCTTTTCAGACAATTTCTGACTGCACGCACGTGTTTTGAGCAGAGAGAGAGACGAGCCCGAAGACGGCGAGAGTAACAAGACGCGCCTGCCAGCTTTCTCACCAACACACTGCTGATGACAATCTGCCAGCGGCACGAACACACACACAATCACACGCACACATACGTGTCTTCACACCATCAGAGCACGGGAACGTCTTCGAACGGGTGACGGTGACCAGTAATGAGGGAATCAGACCTCATTTAGACAGAGACATGAAACTGATTCATTTACACGTCTGCGGTTCAGTCTGAATCTGACTTTGGCTCATGATGATCTAAATTGGTTGGAATGAAGATCTGGTTACATTTAAAAAATACGAGAACCAAATGATTTTCATGACATTCAGTTTCACGGTATGAACTTAAAATCTTTTTAAAAAACTTGTTTGTTGATTCATTCTACAAAAAAAAGAAAAAGAAGGAATCAACAAAGTGGAATTGTAAAATTCCATGATTCATATGATAAAATTAAATAAAAATTAATAAAATAAAATAATAATGACTCAAATATGATGTCTTATAACTCAAATACATCTCAAGGGTTTATTTCTAAACAAATAAATGACATCCCTAAATCTGATCAATAAAATAAAAAATAAAATAAAATGATTAGATTTAATTAAATTTAGATTAAATTAAATTCTGTTGAGAGACTCAATATGGCATCTGGATGGATGGATGAATGAATAGAAGGATAGATGGATGAATAGAAGGATGGATGGATGATGGATGGATAAATAGATGATGGATGGATGGATGAATAGAAGGATGGATGGATGATGGATGGATGAATAGAAGGACAGATGGATATTTTTCATATTTTTCAGATTTAAAACTGTTTAAAGGAACTCAATATGATATCTTATAATAATCATAATAACACATCTTAATAATTTATTTCTAAACAAGTAAATTAAAAGTTCAAAAGGCTGGAAAGGGTTCAGGGTTTTGTCTGTTGTGATCCTCATCCGTCTGTCTGCTGTCTGTGAACTTTTGACCTTCTGACCGTACGCAGCTCCTGTTGGACATCTACAACAAACATTTGGCAGTCTCAGTTCTGATTGTGAACCTTTTATGTTTCTATTTTTCCCTACAGTTTTCAGAGAATATCAATTCTAGACCCGAGATCAAACCCAGCCGATAACAGGATGGTACTTTATTTGTGAACCAATCACAGACTGTGTAACTAGTTCACCTTGTGCCAAAGAATCAGGAGCTCATGAACAGGGCCAGATTAGCTCCCACACTAAATTCACTTTAGGTTAATAATGTATGTTTTGCACCCGTCTCAAACTCTCTGACGTTGGCAGAAGGCTGAAGGTAGCCGGTTGAATTTGCATTGAGTCCATCTTCAGCTGCTTTCTGCTGATCAGCGTCTTTCTGAGTGTTTTTGAGTGGCATGAAGCAGGAGCCCTTGATGCTGGAGCCAATATTGGACTTGGCTGCGGTTTCACCTCAGGGCTACAGGTTAATGGTCCACTTTGCCAGAAACACACACACACATTACCAATACTGCTATCTCAGCAAACACACCAAGAGAAGGCAGCTAAATATGAAGCGATAGATGGAATCAGAGAGAAACGCAGATGGATGCCGTTACAGACTGAAAGAACAAACTGATGAAAGCTGACAGTGAGACAATGAACGGTTTATGTGTGATCGATTGATATGAGTATCAATGACTAATGCTGATGTCTGGAGAACACAGTGGATGATGGCTGATATAAAGCTGATATATATATATATATAGAGAGAGAGAGAGAGAGAGAATAAATAATAAATTTACATTACATATTATATATATATATATATATATATATATATATATATACACACACACACACACATATATATATACACACACACATATATATATATACACACACACACACACATATATATATATTAAATCTATTTTTTTATTTAAATAATTTTCACATAATTCTCAAAATTAAACAGCTATATATATATATATATATAGAGAGAGAGAGAGAGAGAGAGAGAGAGAGACAGAGAGAGATTAAATAAACTAGTAAATATTTTATATATTTAATCTTATATATAATTTTATACACACACAATGTATATAATAAATATAAATAAATGTATGTATATATATATAATTCCTACAGTTAAACAGCCATTTATTTTATGTAAAATTTCACATATCTCACAAAATATCAAAAAAATCAAAAAATTTCAGGCCAAAATCAAAACAACAAAATGGGAACAAAGAAAAAATTTATATTTTGTATGTGTAGTATATGTGATATTATATTTTCATGACAATTATGCACATTTTCTTCCCAAATTCTCATTATTACTTTTCTCTATAATATGAAAACAAAAACTAAAGAGCAAAGCATTGCAACAAATAAATAAATAAATAGAATATAAAAGCTAAACAGTCCTAAAATAGTCTTCATGTTTTTATGCAAAATATTTCTTACTCATTTTGGGCTGAAAAGTGACCCAGGCATGTATTCAGCCAAAAAGTGATCGTGAGGAAGTTTCATAACTGGGATAAACCAGACAAACACGAACAGCACTGACGGCACAACACTAATGTTCACCGTCATTCAGGGCCTGAGAATGACTTCAGACAGGATGACTTCTGCTTTTCCATTAGGACTTCAGCACTCTCTCGTTCTCATTGTCATCAGGAGTGTGTGAGAGAGGCCCTCCCATCATGTCAGAGCGACTGAGGCCGAGCCAACAGCCAAAGCTTTCCCACATGTCTACCTCCATGTTGCATTTGCGACCCCGGCTCACCCGCCTCCCCTCTCCCCACGCTCAGAGCACCCACACCAGCCTCGCCGCGGGGCCAGAACCGTCTCGCGCTCCACACCGGCATCGGCCATTAATTAAGACCAGAAATTCCCTCTCACTTTTCCTCTCCTCCTCCTTCGCCAGGAGAAAAGGCCGATGAGGACATTTTGAAAGAGTTAGCAGATGTTGAGTGATTAGCCCGAGGCGTTTTCGACATCGCCCGAGTGATGTATTTGATGTGGAGTTTATTCAGCTCCAATAAACGTATAAAGAATTACAATAATAATTCACAGATGTATATTGCGCGGATTATACGTGGAGCCCTCGCTTTGAACCGCGCCACGGCAGCCAAGAGTAACAAAGGCAGGAGAAAAGGATGAAGACGGCTTTGTTTTTCGGCTTTCTGCTAATCAAAGGGTCAGAGAAGCTTGAGAGAGCTGTTCTTACACACACCTTTATAATATTCAGTTTGCTTTGGTGAAGCTCATACAATAGTGAATGCGGTAAACTATGAAAATACTAATTGGGGTCCTTCAATTCCTTAGAAAATAGTACTATGGTGGAATATATGTGTGTGTGTGCTTTTTTTATTGCCGATGTGTGAACAGCCTGTAACGAAACTTAAAAAACGAGACCTTCCCCGATGAAAGCCTGTAGACTAATTTTTATGTGAAGGACTCTATCCAAAGGATGTGGCGCTTGCTTAAACGAATGCTTATACAATGTTCAGAATAAAACCCATTCTGTACTGTAATGTCAATGTGTCGTGCAAAGAAAAGGGATTCATTCAAACTATAGTCTCACATATATAGTCAGATTTATATAGTCTATACTCTCAGATATACTTTGTAATCTTACTATCATTATAGTGTAATTTTAATGACCTCATCTGTCGACAATCGCAGAGCTTTTGCGAATAAATCCACATCACTGTGATCAGATGCTTTCTGAACTGCTGTTTTCTAATTTTTGTGATTATTTTGTTATTGAGAGGAAAGCGTGCAGCACATATTTACATATTTATCTAAACATCGCTCTCAGCAGTGTGGATGTCGTCGGGATGATTGTTAAAAGTATATCTAAGCAAAACATGAAAAAGAATTTCGCCGTGAGTATAATGGAGCAATGAATCACGTTTACGTGTGAACAAGTGCGAGCACGAGCAATAAGATGCTGGCTGCAGTTCACTTAAATGGCCACCGGTGTCGCTAATAACAACGGTTTCTGAATTCTACATAGAGCCCCTTTAACTGAGCACTTACTTAAAATAGCACAAATTACGCCCAGGTAATACTGAGGTACTCTGATAAATACTGGTTTTTAAAATACTTAAAGTAGATTTATTTTATTGTTTTGGTCTCGGGTGAGGCTAGTAACATAGTGACTGTGGAAAACGATGAAAATGCAAATTGGGGTCCTTCACTCGCTTGGAAAATAGTACTATGGTGGTATCATGGTAAAATATCAGATCATAGAATCAGATCATGCAGCTTTTATGAGCTCGTATTAATTGAGAGACTATATATTTATTAGAGGTGTAACGGTACATGTATTCTTCCCGAACTAGGGTGTGTTTCCCAAAAGCATCGTTCCGTCGTTACTTACATAGTTCAACAATTTGGTATTCCTGAAACTATAGTTCAAACGAACATTCGCAAACTTGTGTGGTTTGTATGACAGCTCTCGAGATGTGGTTAGAAGCAAAGTTTATTGTTTTTATGACATGGACTTAATAAATCATTATCTTGAGCAAAATAAGCAAGCTGACATTAAGTACAATATATTATTCTTTTAATAATCTTTTATTTAGAATATATACAAATGTCATTTGTGCACATGTGTGTACGTGCTCTGGTACATAAGAATGAGCCAATGATTGAATCTGTAAATAAAGCAAAATAACTGAGAAAAATGAGAATTAGTCCTCAAATGCCATGTCAGTACTTTATAGTTTCGGGAAACAGTTGTAATTAGATGATTTGCTGAATGATGCATCGTACTACGGTAGTGAAGCAGTGAGTTACGTCGTTGTACGGTGAAACGCACCCCTGTACGGTACAGACGTCATGGTTCGTTCATGCAGTCAGACGACGAATACAATCAGTCACAGGCGATCCACACTCCAATCCAGAAGGGGGCACGCGCGGTAATGCAACGCTGTTTGCTAACCGCCACAACAGGAAAAAGCCAAAAGAAGAAGAACAGACGATCTAGATAGGCGTGTAATCTCTCAACCGGTGTTTCAACCGTAGAAAGACGTCAATAAAACAGCTTGAGAATAATATCTCACATAGCATTACATTTACCTCAGGCAAGTCATTTAGCGTCCACAGCATGAACTCTAGGAAGCATTTCACTAAATATACAATATGCACTATATTAGCTTTATTTACTTTACCTGTTAGTAATGTCTTAATTGTTTAATATATGTTTAAATAAATTTATCATGAAAACAAGTTATGACAGTAGCTGTGTAAATGATTATATTTCAAACATGTATTTGGAGTAATAATTTTATAATTACATTTAGAAGTTAATGCAAAACCTGCCTTATGTGCAGTTTACGTTTTTTTTTTTTTTTTTTTTTTGAGTGTTGATTATTATATCTAAAAATAAATAGCAACTGAATTTAATAGTTTGTTAATTGTAACCTTTAATATTATAGTATCGTGCAAGAAAGTGCTCCCTGTATATAGTTTACAGCATTAGCTGAGATAGATTTTTTTTATCCCTTAAGAAAATGTTAATTATAATTGAATTTATTTAAAGGCAGAGACACAATTTGTTCAATAAACCAGTTTAGTAAAAAAAGAAGAAGAAAAAGAAGCGATTTTATGTTATTTTTCTCCCTCTGCTGTATTAAACCCGTACCGAACCGTACCGAGGTATGTACTGAACCGTCATGTTTGTGTACCATTACACCTCTAATATTTATACTTTAAAGTTCTTTTTTTCACACCTCAGGACCATTTAAAATGAACTAGAGGAGGGGAAAATAGCATAAAATAAGCCCAGGTAATACTATGGTACTAAACACTGATAGGGTATTTCCCTCATGGTCCAAAACTGGCTGAATGTGCATTTCATTAAACAATAAGAAAAAAAAAGCTATAATATCTTAGAGCTAGTCACCTCATATCTGTTGCTGTATTAGATTTTATGTAGCGTAAATACTGGTAAAGAGAAACACAGGGAGAGAGAGAGAGTCGTGCTCTGATCTTGATGAAAAATGGCAGAATTACATTCAAAACAAACAACTGCAATTCGCTGCCCAACTAAAGAGCAACAAATCTCAAAAATGGCGGGCCGGTAAGCATCTTAATGCCTGACATAAAACACAAGGAAAAACACGGCCATGGCGATGCATAGCAACTGCAGAATTTCAGTCAAGGAGAAAGAAGGCAAAAAAAAAAAAAAAACACCTTATTACTTCTAACTCCTGCAAGCCATTTTGGTCTCCAAAGGTTTCAGAGCGCCTGAGGCGCAGTGTCTGCAGTGTTTCGGGAAATGACTTGCCTTCGCACGAACACGGCTATGTTCTGCAGCAGCCGCGCTCTCAGCATCCCCTCTCACTCGCTCCTTAACCCTTTCCTGCCTCGCGCGGCACTGACTCACAGACACCGAGCTCTCCATGCGAGCAGCCCTGTCGCATTGTTTCGCTTCACACCCACATAAACGGCTCCTCGCGAACATCTTGTTTGGCTGCTTAAGCATGTGAAAACAAACATGGCGATGAAGAACGGCCACGAGGTCATGTGCGACGGACAGGAGAGAAAGAGAGAGAGAGACGGGCCGGTTCGTCTGCACACCCACTCAAGAGTGTGGATTAAATCGGCAAACTCGTTGACACAACACATAATTAAAACATCTCGCTGGAGGTCAGGAATTTTCTAATTAGTAGACAAAGCTGCAATTGCGATCGCCTTGAGTCGGAGCGTCCACAGGTTACGGCTCGAGATGAAAGCGTTTCCCGAAGCACATCTCCGAAGGGGTCATCGAGCTAAACGCCCGGAAACTTCCCTGGCAAACAAACTTTCCTTGCTGGGAAACTTCCCTGTCCCTTGGTTTTCAGAGCCTGAGAGCAACAAACTAGCTAGACGACGCTGAACAAAAGGGCTAATTAGCAGTCATTATTTTTCTAGAAAACACAAGTTTTCAGGGGAACACAGTGAAATTGAGCAGGAACTATAATTAACTGGAAGTTCGTTCGGGGGGAGATCAGAAAGTTCCTCTCAGAACCGGCTTTAATGCGATACACGACAACTATTTATTCCTATAAACAGAGCAGTTGTCTAGAAACAAACTCTTTTGAGCAGAACCGCTCGGCCGACAGAGTTGCGTGAAGATAAACAACGGAACACGACCCAAACACATGTGAGCCAATCATGGCAACTCCTCTGACTCGAAAAACTCACAGCCCATTAAAACAAGACTTCAGCCGATTCATTTCAACGAGCATCTTTGGCAGTTGTGGAACTTTAAAAAGTGGCACATTAAAAATTGAAAGCGTTTCACATATAAAACGAACCCAATTAGAGTTCGAAATAATGAGTATCAAGTCTAAACGATGGTCCTCAGAAGATCCCACTAATGAGGCCTTGTTGGTTTTGCCGTCCTCACATTTTAAACGCTGTGGTGGGGAGTCATTTCTACGGCTGTTTTAAAATTTAATCTTCGCCTGCCAAATTGAAGGAGGAGCTAAAGATAACAACGAAAGCCTTTGTGGCGAGTTAAAAGAGCGACGCGTTGCAGGAGGTTCCCAAACGCCACTTCCAAACACTTTTTGATGTCTTTGTGAAACTGAACTACAACACTTGGCAGAAAAACATTTTAACCTAAGAACCTGCAACAAGGGTGACCTGACAGAAGGAAAACATTCTCTAATAGGGTCGTTACGGAAAAGCGCTGCACAGAAGAGTTATTTTTGAAGGTGAACGCGGGGGACCCAGAGCCTGTTCGCGGAGAATCAAAACTTTCTTTTAATGCTGATGTGGCGACCGAGGCCTCTACATCAAGACAATGATCCACCCGGAGCTGTCAGATGTGTCTCCTAAAGCTCGGGAAAGACTCAAAACATCTCACTCCAAATGAATAAAGTATGCACACACACCACGGAGAGCTCATGAACATTTTAAAAAGCTTCAGAAGAGCCAAACCATTTGCCCTCCCTCCACGAGGTGTAGAAGACGCTCAACGTTTGTGTACCTACTGGGACAGAAGTCTGGATTCTTCACGTCGTCAACTTCTCAAAGTTTTGTTGATGCAATAAGAGTAATGTTTAATATGATTGTGTCCCAGAAAAGAACAAAGACTCTTAAGGCCCTTTCATACGACTCACATCAATGCATTGACATCTATAGAGCGAAGCTTCACGCTACAGCCGCCGGTGCCGTGTTGCATGCAGGTCAAATGTTATAATGCAATGCTTAAAGTGTTAAAGTGAGCCCGTCTGCTGCAGACCGAACATTTATTCATTTAGCAGAATGACTGAAAGGAAATTAACCCCATTTGGTCACAAAAAGACAATAAACATAATTTTAAACACATTAAAAGAAGTTTTTTACATTCCCCAAGGCTGCATTTACTTGTTTAAAAATATAGTAAAATTGTGAAATATTATTACAATTTAAAATAACTGTTTTCTTTGTGAGAATATTGTAAAATGTAATTTATATCATGTGATCAAAGCTGAATTTTCAGCTTCATTACTCCAGTCTTCAGTGTCACATGATCCTTCAGAAATCATTCTAATATGCTGATTCGCTGCTCAAGAAACATGTATTATTATTGTCAATGTTGAAAACAGTTGTGCTGCTTCATATTTTTGCGTAAACTGATACACGACCATTCAAAAGTTTGGGGTAATTAAGTAAAATTAACAAAAGAAGAAGAAATTAATACTTTTATTCAGCAAGGATGCATTAAATTGATCTAAAGTGACAGTAAAGACATTTATAATGATAAAAAAAAGATTTCTATTTCAAATAAACGTTCTTTTCTATTCACCAAAAATTTTTTATCATGGTTTCCACAAAATATGAAGCAGCAAATCATCATATTAGAATGATTTCTGAAGGATCATGTGACACTGAAGACTGGAGTAATGATGCTGAAAATTCAGCTTTGATCACAGGAATAAATTACATTTTACACTATATTTCACATAGAAAACAGCTATTTTAAATTGTAATACTCTTTCACTGTTTTTACTGTATTTTTCATCAAATAAATGCAGCCTTGGTGAGCAGAAAAGACTCCTTTCAAAAACATTTTTAAAAAATCATAATTATTCCAAACTTTTGACTGGCATATCTATGCAACTAAAATATTAAAGTCATCTTTTTGTGGCAGTGCATGTGGAAATCAAAGTGATGCGTGACGTTTGAAGTCATGTGAAAGAGTCTTCATTGCTTGCATGGGAAGTTCCTGCATTGGACTGGAACATCTGAGCATCTTTACATGGTTTCTTTTATGTTGCAAAACCATGATTCAAAACACTATCATATTAGAAGATGTACTCATCAAACTCACTGTGTTAAGCAACAATTTGGCACCAAAATCTACTGTTAAGCTAAAAACTAAGCCTGTTTCATCAGTTAGATCACAGAAGGCCGGCGGCGACGCCTCATACCTGCATCTCTTTACACACCAAATCCAACTTCCTTTGTATGTATGTGCAAATCTTATCTACATATTGACTCGGTTTAAATCTACACTCTTGCAATGATAATTGCACAAGTTTGCAGGAGGAAGTGCTGAAGTCTTCCTGTACCTGAGGCGGGACGTTGGGCGGGGGAAGCCCAGCGGCATTGTGGGAAAACACCTAGAGCGTCATCTGATATCCAAACAGCTTCACAACACAAACACACACACTGAAGAAGAACTAATACATGAATATGTGAATACAATAGAAAAAAAAAAAATAAGAGTTTAGACACATTAAACTCTCAGATTTTGCTGCAATAAAACACAAAGTGCAGGAATGAAACGTGATTGTGTGCCCAGAGAGAAAAGCAATAAATCGGTTCAGATATACAGAGTAACACAAGCCAATGTAGCTTTTTGTGCCCAGACCACCCATAAGAGACATGTCAATCATGTAGGTGTGTTCAAACACAATCAGTGCCGTGTAATTATGAGCATATGTGTATGATGGCATGTAGACTATTTACTAAGATTGCACAATATTGTTACCAAATAGTTTATTTATGCACTACATTGTAAACCCTAAAGCTCATAATAAATTGGTTTGAGTAGGACAAACTTAAATTAAACAAATTAGTTCAGTTAAATTAACTGTTATGAATATTTAGAACTTTCTTTTTCTTTTGAGTTCACAGCACTGACATATTTCAACTGAACTATTTCTTTGTTTTGAGTTGTATGAACTCATTTCTTTTAATTTTAAGTTAAATGTATAAATTAGTGTACTCAAATATTTCAAGTTAAGAACAACAAAAATGTATGAGTACAAAATAAAAATCTTACTTAAACTTTGAGTTTCTTAAGTTAAAAAATTCTCATTCAACCTTTTTGAGTCCTGACAACTTTATTAACTAAATCTTTTATGTTAATTGCTATCAAAATGTATGAGTTAGCTAACTCAGTACTTCAAGTTAGGAGCAATTAACATGCATGAGTACTACAAACTCAAAACTTGATAGTTCTGCTTACTTAAAATTGGGAACATCATAACTCAAAAAGTTTAATGTAACTGATTACCTCAGTTATCCCAACTTATTCGGGTTTACAGTGCAGATATTTAATCATGGATGCTTGTTTCCGGCTATTGGGGTAAAACTTAAAGCACAACATAAATGAATGCAAAGATTTAAACCTTTAAGAGGACTATGCATAGAAAAAAAAGCATTTTAAGAATGTTTATGTGCATTTAAAGTGATGTATTTTGCACAATTTATAACTTACTACTGAAATGCATTGTGTTATCCATAAGCCAAAACACAAATTTTCACATTGTGTTTTAAAAGTGAAGTGTGTCTTTTTGGTGCTGTTGTAACTACTTTCCTAACACAGTTTAAATGCCGAGAAATCTATAATTTGTAAAAATGTTTGAGCATCACAATCACAACAACACAGACCCAACCAATAACATGGGTTTGGGGGCGGGACTATTTGTCTGACTGACCAATAGCACTCAATGGGAGTGGTCTGGAAACCTGTTTGAAAACCAGTGTTATTCCAGTATATATTGATTATGATTTCACTTTTTTAACTTTAGTTAGTGTGTAATGTTGCTGTTTGAGCATAAACAACATCTGCAAAGTTACGACGCTCAAAGTTCAATGCAAAGGGAGATATTTTCTTTTAAAGAAATCGCTTTTTAAGGACTACAACAAACGGCTGGTAGGGACTACAACGAGCTTCTTCCTGGGTTAGTGACATCACTAACCCTAAAATTTACATAAACCCCGCCCCCGAGAACATGCAACAAAGGGGGTGAAGCCATGTTGGGCTGCTTTAGAGAAGAGGAAGAGTTGTTGTAGTAGAGTGTTGTTGACATGCCGTCATTTTACGCCGGACTGCTTCACAAACGAGGGTCAATTCAACAAAAAAAGATTAACATGACGGAACATGCTAGTCGATGAGTTGCGACTACATAAATTTATCCACTAACCATTCAGAAACGTCTAAAAGTTGTAACTTCTTCCTGAGTCTCTCCATCAGTGTCGACTCCGGTTTGAACAATGTAAGGCTGAACACCGTTACTGACAATCCTCATTTTGGCTGCGTGAGATTCTCCAGCTTTGTTGTTGTTGAGCGACCGAAGCGCGAGCTGTTAAAGCTCCGCCCTCTTCTGGAAAGGGGGCCGGGAGCAGCAGCTCATTTGCATTTAAAGGGACACACACAAAAACGGCGTGTTTTTGCTCACACCCAAATAGGGGCAAATTTGTCAAGCTATAATAAATGATCTGTGGGGTATTTTGAGCTCAAACTTCACAGACACATTCTGGGGACTTATATTGCATATTGTGAAAAGGGGCATAATAGGTCCCCTTTAAACACTTGTAATTTTTAGTTTATAGTGAGTTTAACTATACAAAATAGTATAAATTTATAATATTGCCCATTACATGAAAATAATTACCTTCTTAACAGTATCAGGCAAAATATCTGTGCATATTTACACACACGCAGTCCCTCCATCACAGCGACCTGAACACGTAATGAACAGCCTGACGCTCCGAAACCACAGCGAGGGAAATATCAGATCCTCTTCAGAGCGAGATCACAGAGAGCATCACTCAACTGTGTTCATTACGGCTCAGAATACATAATTTATGGATTGTTAAAAAATACATGTCTGGATTCTTCAGACAGCAATATGACAGATGTAGAAAGGAGAACTTCGGCGCGAGCGACTGTGATTTGGCCTGGTGCGGAAAATAAGAGCGTTTGAATGCTGGTTTGATGGCGTAGCGTGCTTTATAATTACCATCTGCAGGTTTCAGTCAGCGTCTCACACACACACACACACACACATAAAGAAACAAAAACAAGCAATCTGACATGCTTATTTGAATTCATTCATTTGTAGATTTACAACAGCATTCCTGAACAAGCCAAACATGTTTAACATGTTCACATGCATATTAATTACACTGTAAATGTATTTACAAAACCTTTGAATGCACAACCCAAGTTAATTTAGTAAACGCCACATTGCTTGAGTCAAAATGACGTATTGTTTTGCTAAAAAAAAGGCAGCGAGGAAAAAGAAAACATTGTGAAATCTGAGAGTTAATTAGGCTCTCTAAATAAAATCCCTCAGCAGGCCGAGAGGTAAACGGCTCTTAGCAGGCGGATACGAGGAAAGGCACGGATTACTGACTCCTGCATTATGCATTCAATGATCGATTCTAAATCTTAATTACCCGAATCACAAACACACACCGGCTCTAATGAACTGTGTGGCCCGTCAAACAGCTGGCTGAATATATTTATTAAGATCACGGTTAAATTTAATTATTTGGCCAATTAGCCACGGACGGCTCCGATGTCTCAGAGGACACGGGAAGACGCAGACGTGAGGTTAATCGCCTCACGACAGTAATATTTAGCATCTCAAACAAAACCTTTTGTGACATCTGCTGCCAAAATTGATAAAACACTCAAGTACGTATTAATCGGGATCTGAACTGAACAATTTATGCGGCACTACTGGGATTCTTTCCATTAGAAAACATTGCAAACTTTTTAAAACTGATCAAATGGAGGAAGCAATGAACAGCGGGAGAGCGAGCGAGAGATGGAGAGAGAGAGGAAGAATTAAGCTGAGCCAAAAAGTGTGACTTGGATTTAATATTTTATAATTGCCAAGGGACATTCCAAGATCAATGAATTTTTTTGCCCGAGACGCACATCAGAAAGAGATGTACTTCAGTCTTTTTAGGGAACATTGGTCTATTTAATTCAGGCGCCTGATGCATGTGAAATATCCCTCCCTGGCCTCCTCCGAGTCCCTCGGGCAGAGCTGCGGGCACACATTACCACTTTTAATGGGCCGCCCTTAGAAGAGGCGAAATAAGCCAATAACCCGTCCACGCTAATGGATTGGCTTGTTTATTCACTCCAGCCCTCTCTTCGGCTAATTTTAGCCGCGCCATGTTTTTCCACCCGAACACGCACGCAAAACAAAATAAGCACGTCGCATCAAAACACTATCTACACGCCATATGCTCGTCGGAAACGGGAACACTGGAGGAGATTACTGGAGATTTGTTGTTTTAGATGCTACTTTTGGAGGGGAATTCGGCTGGACACGTCGAGTGTGTTTTATTAAAAACATATCACACGCACAGCGTTCCGCACGGATCACTGGTGCTGCATTAAACAGGAAAAGAAGCGTATGAATGGACATTTATACTGGAGGTATGGAAACCCAGCTCATGTGTGGCGGAGAGCACAGATCAGACGCCGCGCAATTAACCCTCATTATTCCACTAAACGACTGACCTAATTACAGCGTGCCAGGATTTCACAGGGAAACTCAAACTAGCTATCACTGCAAAAAATGACCTTTTTATTCATATAAACATTCTTAAATAAAGATACATTTACTTGAGAAGCCAAATTGCATAAGATATTAAGTCTTTTCTGAAAAAATGTATCAAAATAAAGTGAGCTTTTGCTTAAAACAAGATAAATATCTGCCTGTGGCGTCATAATAACAATCTGACTTTTTCTGACCCCACTTGTTCATTTCATTTTGCTTCCTAAGTAAATGCATCTTGATTTAAGAATGATATTTGTACTGAAAAACAAGACTAAGTAAGAAAACAATTTTTTGGGAGATTCCCACATGCATATTTTATGATTCAATATTGCTTTCAAATGCCTATTTGAGCCATATTACAGCTGATGAGGTCATGCA
Source organism: Mylopharyngodon piceus (assembly GCA_039654765.1). Classification (NCBI taxonomy): domain Eukaryota; kingdom Metazoa; phylum Chordata; class Actinopteri; order Cypriniformes; family Xenocyprididae; genus Mylopharyngodon; species Mylopharyngodon piceus. The sequence continues at coordinate 33,174,230 of CM077458.1, read as the reverse complement.
ACATGAGTGATTGTCAAAAGGTGTTGTTTCTGGTGTGTCGGCATCTTCAATGTCCTGAGGTAGCTTTAACAGCATCAATAGTGTAATACTAAGTTTATAATCAGAATATAGTCAGGCCTAGCGTTGATTTAGTTATTCAAATGCAAGGCGACATAAAAAAAGTCGTACCTCAGTGTTCCTCCTCAGCAAAATTCAATTCGACCACCAGTTTTTTCACACCTTTGTGTGAAAAAAGCATCTACTCACTGTAAATTAAAGATTTATTGTGCACTTTAGTTAGATTCATTGAATAAAATGTGGGTTTTCACAAGTGTGCGGAAATCATTGAGCTTGTGCTGCACTGACTGACAGCTTCTGATTATAAAGGGAGAGCGCGGTGCTCGCTTTCTGTGCAATTCATTCACAAGAAAAGTTATTGTTTTTCATGAGATTTTATGAATACTTTATACTTCACCTTGACTAAATGTAATTTTAAGCCTAGTGATTTTATAATGTTTAACATTTCTTCAAAAGCGAAACTGAGTGAAAAACTATTAAAGGAAATGTCTAATATATGTGTAAACCATCTGATGGTTATAATGGTAATGAATGTCTTTTTTTATTTTTATTAAATAAAAGTGTTTTCTAACAAAAAACGTTCGGTTTTAGAAATGGGGACAATCTCAGAAGGATGAACAAATAATGTTTTTGCTCATCACATTAAAAATAACATTTGAAGTGCTGGAAAAATGACTTGCGTGTGCATGTCTAATTACAGACACCGCGTTTCTTATTGATTTAAGAATGATATTTGCACTGAAAAACAAGATTAAGTAACCACACACATATTTTATAATTCAATATTGCTTTCAAATGCCTATTTGAGCTGTATTACAGCCTACATCAGCTGGAAAACTTCCAGTGAAATGTCACTTGTTGGTGTGACATTTTCACAAGAAAAGTGATTGTTTTTCATGAGATTTTGTGAGTACTTCATACTTCACCTTGACAAAATGTATTAGTGATTTTATAATGTTTAATATTTATTCAAAAGCAAAACTGAGTGAAAAACTACTACAGGAAATGCCTAAAGCCGGGTGCACACTGTGCGATTTACAATAGTCCTTTACGATTGTTGCTTGTCAGACGGTATGAACATGATCCTCATGTCACACTGTGGGATCTCAGCTGTCATGTATGTCAGACTGCGTTAAAAACGGACACGTGCTTGAAAATTTGTCCGGAGTTTTACATCATCAACCCACACACGTTCGCATTTGATCGCAATGGTCATTAATCGGCTGTCGGTGAACATGTCAAACTAGCGATCAAAGACTACAGATTTTTGCCTAGGATTATATGAATCTTTTAAGATTATCAAAATTTGTCTCAGACGACCAAATCGTGGCCAAAATCGCACAGTGTGAACCCGCCTTAATATATGTGCAAATAAACGGTCCTCCCAAATGTTGGATTTCCTGCATCTTCAAACGTTCAGTTTTACAAATGGGGACAATCTCAGAAGGATGAACAAATAATGTTTTTGGTCATCACATTAAAAAATAACATTTGAAGTGCTGGAAAAACGTTGTTAAGTTACCGCGTTTCTTATTCAAACGTTCCCATTAGCTTTGTCTTTATTGCAATCAATAAGACTGGTTTATTGGCAAATTAGGCAAGTGTGATAACTGCATTAAAATATAAATACAACATTAAAAAGTCAACCACTGATGGTTTTGTGTCGATGTACAGCGAGTACAGAATGACAGCTAACAGTTCACCGGAAATGCCCAAGCTAGCTTAACAAAAACCAGGAAGGAAGTGACCGTGCATATGGACTGATGCCGTTTTGTAGTATAAATAGTGTGGGTAGTGTGTTCACACTGAAAATTGCAAAAAAGAAAAAGTGCACTTTAAATACCCGGGATGATGCACTTAATTAACCGAGAAAACGAAGTGTGGAATGTTGGACACTTCATGCACTATAAGTATATAGTGTATAAGGGTACAGTGCATCATTTGGGATACAACTATCATGTCATATCATCCTAACATTCCATTCGCAGAAAATGTTTCAGAAGAATTCCAAAGCGGAATTTCTGAATGTCTTTTCCAATGGCTCTGAAGCGCTAGCGTGCCGCGTCCGGTCGTAGGTGCCAGACAGGTGCTGAGTTTGGCCTGCCATCTCCATGCAGAAATTCAATTACAACTCCTCCTGAAGCGCCTCCATCTGCAAACAATATGGTGCTCCTCTTTTTAATCAAGCCTTCCCCTAATGCAGCGACCGAAGGCCTGTCAAATTAAAAGTCACTTCCAGAATCGTTACGTCCGCTCTGAGTTCTAGCCAAAAATAAATAAGTGATGATGATTTGCCGGAGAAAGGTGTAAAGGTGAAACTCGCAGCTGAATTTGGTTACAGTAACTCATTTCCCCAGCAGCAAGTTTGAAAACAGTTTGATTATAAAAATCAATTCAACTTTGGCTCTCAAAATACTGTCCAGGGTTTTTGCTACATGTGTCTTTGAAGTCTACGTGAATCAAATCAGCACATGAAGACGCAGTTTGGTGTGTTTATGTGGACGTCATACATTTTAACGTCTCTTTCCATCTCAGATTTCCTCTTCCACTGGCAGCCTTTAATGAAAGATCATTCCAGCATTTTCACTTGCTCGTGTCCCCAGGCATCAACCTTTCCACCAGCAGAACGTAGCTGACACAAATAATAAAATCAAAAAGAAACAACATTCCTTAATAGATGGCAACACAAAAGTGTTTTGCAGTAATGTCACAATGTAGCAGAGCTCAACGAGACCGCAGCTAATTTCACAGACGCGAGAGAGCGCCGACTCTAAATACATTTCCGAAGGATGATGGGAAGTAGATCCTGGGGTGAATTACAGCCGAATGGATTCAGATTCCAGTCATATTCGCTTCAAAAGACTCAATGGCCTCTAGTGCAGCGTACAAACAACCAACGTTAAACACAAACGACTGAAACAGACGCACAGCGCTGGTGTTTGCGGGAATCTCACGAAAACAAGTCAGGGTCAAAATTTCACCACAAAATAAAAGACATTAAGACCTTAAGAAAATAAAGCAAATATGAGGACCATTAAGATGGATTATGTCAATTAAATATATTTAATATAATACATCCATATGCATTAATAATGTAATGCATATGGATGTTTTACTTCTGAGTAATTCTTATTATACTCAATGGTGATTCGTTACTGTAATATGATTTTTTTTTTTTACTTTATTACGGTAAAAATTACTGCAATTAAATGTTTTTCTATTTAAATCAGAAATTGTTTAAATCATATTCATTATAAATTAAAGGAAGTACAACAAATACTATCATGATGTATGAATACTTTACCATTTAAATAATATGTTTTGTATATTTAGTATTTTTCATTACAGAATAGAGTAAATATATATGAAAATAATGTCACAATGAAAAATAATTAATTGCAAATGACAGTTTTCTTTCCTGTTTTGATATACACTACCATTCGAAAGTTTAGGATCACTATATGATTTTATTTTATTTTTTAAGAAATGTATACTTTTATTCAGTAAAGGTGCATTAAATCGATCAAAAGTGACAGCAAAGACATTTATAATGTATAATACAAAAGATTTCTAAGATTTTCCACAAAAATCTGAAGCAGCACAACTGTTTTCAACATTGATAATAATCATAAATGTTTCTTGAGCATCAAATCGTCATATTGAATGATTTCTGAAGGATCATGTGACACTGAAGACTGGAGTAATGATGCTGAAAATTCAGCTTTGATCACAGGAATAAATTACATTTTACTATATCTTCACATAGAAAACAGTTATTTTAAATTGTAATAATATTTCACTATTTTTACTGTATTTTTGATTAAATAAATGCAGCCTTGGTACATAAGAGACGTTTTTCAAAAACATAAAAATGACACCAAACTTTTAAACAGTGTATTTGCTATTGAAAGAGCTTGTGCCCTTTTTAATAAATAAATGAAAACATTAATAAATAAATTAATAATTGCCAATAAACTTCAGGTATGACATAAGGGGGAGGGACATTCTGAATCGAGAGCACCTGATTGGACAAATCTGTGCAGTGTAGGATATTTTTGTTTTGTTTTCCTGGAAGCGAAATATGAATACATAAAGACTCAAGTGACATGGACAACACCTTACAAAACTCTTTGATTTTGGGGTGAAATGTGTCCTGGACATGTTCCTGACAGGATTCATTTCCACCCACCGTGCCTTAATACTAATCTCTGATTCATAGCTGGAAAGATGATGTATTCCCAGACAAGCGTGGGACGGGCAGTGGGAATGTATCAGCAGGATATCCCATCATCCCTGACCAGCAGCTTCCAGATTTGGCTTTGGTTGCCGAAGCGTCTCCATGGCAAAACTGCAGTGAAATTCATTCTTCAGAAACTTAATTATATCTAGATTAACAAGGGAGGTAATTAATTTCTTTAAGATGAGTATCTGTACTTCCCCTCAGGCTCAACTTTGTTGTCAAAACTGTATATTTAACCATTTTTTAGCGCAAAGTTTCACTAGAAGCAATATGGAGAATCCTAGAGTTTGCAGCCTTGAATATTAGTACAGATTTGTGGTTATGCATATTATATATATATATATATAGCCTTAGAATTATATTTTAATTTATATTCCATCTTATGTTACCAAAAAGACTCAACAAGAGATATTTTTTCCATACGTGCCAAAATTAACATGGTCACTCTTCCATGGTTTTTCATCTTGGCATACTATACAAAACGCCAATATATTATTAAGCATGATGTAGCTGACCCATCCAAACTGGCGACCCTCCAGGCGGGATACAGAGCGCTATTGTCCGGACCCTTCCGTTGGCCAGCTCTACAGGACCATAGGGAAAACTGTGGCACTAAACGGTCTTTTCCTCTGTGATGTATAGCGCCTTCAACTTCTCTCTTCCTCAGCGAACCCTCTTGGGCTGCACGGAAAACCACTGAGGGCGTTTTACACGGATGTGAGGTGTTTTTAACTGAGCTGAACCTTCAAACCAATGCAGCCAAGAAACAGAAACGGAGAGGAAATCTACTGCTTTGTGAACATGAATGAAAATATGTACACAAACGGTGGAATATATGACTCGGACGGAGAGTTCGGGAAACACGTGACAAAAGCATCAGTGAAAAAATCGGCGCCGATGGTTTTCATTTCGTACGATTATTCCTGAATGCTGTTTATTTGATGCTGACTGTTGGTTTACGGCTGTTGGATTCACATGGATCGGGTGGGTGTGGTGCATCTGGCAGGAACAAACTCATGCACTAAAAAATAAAAAAGAAAAACACATCCGAATGAAATGAGTCATGTAAGGAAGTTATCTCTGACCTGGTCTGACAGGAGTGCGTGTTGGCACAGGTCAGTGTGTGTGGAAAACCAACGCACAGACGTTACTTTATCGAGTTTCAGATCACTGACCAGCACGAAACCCTCAAACAGACCTGAACCGCACACGTGCCGACACACTCTGTGTATATTCCCATCTTCTTGTGGTTACTGAAATCACCATCAAGTTAAAAATCCACATGCATTATCTGTCGCCGCTGTGCGTGAAATGGTAATTGTACTGTTGTTTGCAAAAGCCTCATAAACATTTGCAGACAGATGCAAACAAACATGTCAAACATGAATCATGAGGTGGGATCAGCCGTGACATCTTTCAGTATGAATTTGTCTGGTTTTCATTTAGAAGGAAGTTATGCATTTGTTCACTTTCTCTAAAAACAAGATTGCAAATGACATACTCACATGTTCTTACTTCTGTCTGCTTTTTACAGTAATATTCCAAAATGTAAGTGTGTATATATATATATAATTGTTTTAATTGTTTGTAGTGTTCACTACTGAGGTCCAATATAGAATTGTACATGCTTCAATCATTTATATAAATAAAAATAATAATAATAATAATATATGTATGTATATGAAGGTGTGCTGTGGTATCTGGCACCAAGATGTTAGCAGCAGATCCTTTAAGTCCTGTAAGTTGCGAGGTGGAGCCTCCATGGATCGGACTTGTTTGTTCAGCACATCCCACAGATGCTCGATTGGATTGAGATCTGGGGAATTTGGAGGCCAAGTCAACACCTCAAACTCGTTGTTGTGCTCCTCAAACCATTCCTGAACCGTTTTTGCTTTGTGGCAGGAGCATTATCCTGCTGAAAGAGGCCACAGCCACCAGGGAATACCGTTTCCATGAAAGGATATACATGGTCTGCAACAATGCTTAGGTAGGTGGTACGTGTCAAAGTAACATCCACATGGATGGCAGGACCCAAGGTTTCCCAGCAGAACATTGCCCAAAGCATCACACTGCCTCCGCCGACTTGCCTTCTTCCCATAGTGCATCCTGGTGCCATGTGTTCCCCAGGTAAGCGACGCACACGCACCCGGCCATCCATGTGATGTAAAAGAAAACGTGATTCATCAGACCAGGCCTTCTTCCATTGCTCTGTGGTCCAGTTCTGATGCTCACGTGTCCACTGTTGGCGCTTTCAGCGGTGGACAGGGGTCAGCATGGGCACCCTGACTGGTCTGCGGCCCCATACGCAACAAACTGATGCACTGTGTATTCTGACACCTTTCTATCAGAACCAGCTTTAACTTCTTGAGCAATTTGAGCTACAGTAGTATCTACTATATATATATATATAAAAAAAAACGTTCATGCTGACTATAAAGTCATTTTCTAAAACTATATGTTTTATTATATTTTAACTGAAATGTGTTAAAAATGAAAGTTCACTAAAATGTAAAAAGAGCTCAGTAAAAGCACAGTGTACTGAATAAACGCAGGGGTCCAACACAGACTCTGGTTCCTGTGACCGTGTCCCTCCACCAGCCTTTTTAGCCAGGCTACAAAATGAAACGGCTCGCCAAGCAACGTCAAAGAACACAAACACACACACACACACACACAGAGACAACACACCCGTGGCCTTCCTGTTTGTCTGGCTGAAAGATCTGCCCGCATTTACTCAGGCTGGGAAAGATGGGAGGAGAAGAAAAAGACGAGCGAAAGAAGGCGAGGATACAGAAAGGCTGGATGGAAGGAAAGGCTGCTCACTCCAAGTTGGGATTGATTTACTTCATTAACCAAGATTACAAGTTTAACTTACAAACCAGAGGTCAAAAATTCTCATTAACAAGAGGACCGTGGAGAACCGCGGGGCTTGGAGACCATTCTTATTACTGACTACACATTTCAATCTGTCTTTGATGTTCATGTCTGCTTTTCTCTCTTTCTACCATCCAATTTTTTGGCAGGGAGGTTGATTTTAATTGTAGCTATAGAACAAGAGCAGAGTTTGCCTGTAAGCCTGCCTGCACATCTGTAGTGAGAGCATTTTTAGTGATACTGGGCGCAGTCCATCGCCCGGGGCGCATTTTAATGGTTCCACCCCCCTTTCATTCCCGGCTCGGATTGTTTTCCACGTGATTCCTGTTAATTTAGCTGGAGGAAAGGGCATCAGTTTTCCTTGTGCTTTTCCCCTCTCTTTCTCTCTCTCTTGCTCTCAGTCTTTCCCTACTTTTACCTTTTTCTGATCTACAACCCTAAAAGAAAAAGGTGACACATTTAAATGAAAAAGGTGACTCGATCTTCCCTGTTTTGCTCTTTTCCTGTCTGCCTCCACTGCGATTCATTTCACTACACAGCAATAATTAGTGTGTTTGCCAAGTCGAGCATCACTATTACTATTACTCATATGGAGAGTTTACGGTTTAAAATCACTAATTAGTCAAAAATGACTATTAAATTTGCTGTATATGTGTGTTGTCCTGCAATGCTGGTGCTTCATGAATGAATGAATGCTTCCCTCAAATCATTTGTTGTGCTGTTACTTTCCTAAGTGATCAGATGCACCATTTTCACCTGCTGAAAAACCACTTGACAATCACCCAAAGACCCTAGCAAACACCTAGCAACACCCAAGAAACCACCCAGAATGCCGTAGAAACACCCTGGCAACTATGCATACAACTAGCAACACCCTAGTAACCACCCAGAATACCCTAGAAACACCCTGGCAACCACCTAAACACCTAGAAATGCCCTAATAACCACCTAAAATACCCTAGAAACACCCTGGCAACTATGCAAACACTTAGCAACACACAAGTAACCACCCAGAACACCCTTAAAACACCCTGGCAACCACATAAACACCTACAAATGCCATAGTAACCACCCAGAATACCCTAGAAACACCCTGGCAACCACCTAAACACCTAGAAATGCCCTAATAACCACTTAAAATACCCTAGAAACACCCTGGCAGCAACCCAAACACCTAACAACGCCCTAGCGACCACCCAGAAAACCCTAGAAACACCCTGGCAACTATGCAAACACAAAGCAACACCCCAGCAACCACCTAAACACCTAGAAATGCTCTAGCAACCACCCAGAATACCCTAGAAACACCCTGGCAACAACCTAAACACCTAGAAATGCCCTAATAACCACCCAGAATACCCTAGAAACACCCTGGCAACAACCTAAACACCTAGAAATGCCCTAATAACCACCCAGAATACCCTAGAAACACCCTGGGAACTATGCATACACCTAGCAACACCCTAGTAACCACCCAGAATACCCTAACAATGCCCTAGCTACCACCAAGAAAACCCTAGAAACACCCTGGCAACTATGCAAACACCAAGCAACACTCTAGTAACCACCCAGAATACCCTGGAAACACCCTGGCAACCACCTAAACACCTACAAATGCCCTAGCAACCACCCAGAATACCCTAGAAACAATCTGGCAACCCCCCAAACATCTATCAGAATACCCTAGAAACACCCTGGCAACAACCCAAACACCTAACAACACCTTAGTGACCACCCAGAATACCCTAGAAACACCTTGGCAACCACCAAAACAGCTAGCAACACCCTAGCATCCACCCAGAATACCCTAGAAACACCCTGCCAAACACCCTAGAAAACATCTAGAATTCCCAAGGAAAGCCCTGGCAACAACCCAAACAGCATAATGACAGTGAGTTTTGCACCGTAAGCAACACTTACATTTTCTTTAGAAAATATAAAAACTAGTTGCAGTACTGGTTTTACTCTCATCTACTGAATAACATTCAGAAATCCCTCCTGACAACTATATGCAGTGAGTCTGAAAGCTTGTGTGATATCAGTGATGATGTGAAAGCGAACAGTGTGAACACTAACACACATTTTGCTGTAATCAGCTACAAAACCTTACACAGATCCATTTTGGAGTTACAAAGCAGGTCAAAGTAAAACACATGTTGAACTGTTACATATCATCAAGGAAATTACATCATATTTTTGGTGGCTCATTTCCTGCACCTGTGAATTTAACTGCACATACTCAATCACTCACTCACTCTAACTCATTTACACGTTCTTTTTCTTGTTACGTCCCACACAGCATCTTTGTGCTGAACTTCAAAAGCTTGTGTGTGCGCTGAGAGCGAAAGGAAAGAGTTTGTTACTGTGGCTCCTGCCTGAACAATGACCCCAAGCGAGGGCCAGTTAGGGGCCCCTGTCTCCCTCTCTCTAATCTATCCCTCGGAGCGCTGTAAGGCCTCTTTGTTTGCTCTCTCCGGCTCAGGATGAAGACAGACTTTACGCTCAACATGGGCTATCAGGTTCAGCCCCACGGCGATCTGCAGCCTGGCCAGACGAGAGGAGAGGAGGGGTAAAGGAGGAGAAAGAAACACCCACAGCTGCCCCGCCACCAGCGCTACCTGATTTCAGTCACACACACGCTCTGACGGGGTGTTTCAGGGTAACCCACAGGACAGAAACATCACAAATGAGATCTCTGTAAAGGAGTAGTTCACCCAAAAGTGAAGAAATCCTCATGTCGATCTCATCATTTCTTCTGTGAAACATAAAAGGAGAAGTTGTGAAGAATATTACAGCGAACATACAGTGACAAGGGGCTGTCGCACTTCAAAAAGGACAAAAAGTACCATTGAATTATCATCAAACTATCATAAAAGTCTAATCAAAAGTAAAAAATCTCAAACATTTCTCATCAAATTCTCCCAAGAACAAATGCACTTTATACTCTTAGGCCTACTATATGACAACCATTGACTCATTTGTGCGTGTTTTTTTAAGAATTGTAGGACAAACATCTGAGACAAACTTAAATAAAACATAAATGAAACGTCTCGGTTACGTATGTAACCATCGTTCCCTGAAGGAGGGAACGGAGACGTTACATCAGAACAGTCTGACAAATGGGGTCTCGCCTGTAATTTTTATTAGTTTTTATATTATATATATATATAGTTTTTAATATTTTTAAAAAAATATTAAAATATTATAAAATATTAAAAAACATTTAAAAATATATACATATGTATATATAGTTTTTAATAATTTGTATTTATTTATTTATTTATTTATTTTTTTAATTATAATATTTTAGTTTATTTAAGTTAAAGCTTATTTTAATGTTTTTTTTATGGTTTTAGCTTTAGTAACTCTAATAACCCTGCCTTAAACCGCATCTCTCTCATTGCTCCCTCTCAGTTTTGGTGGGTGTTTCCAGACACTGAGAGGCTTTTGTTTGGGATTAACGCTGCAGAACAGAGTCCGGATACTGCGACAATCAGAGGACCCCGAGTGAAGCGGTGCAGCTCACCCTGAGCTCGCGCCCCACGGCACATTCACGCGCAGATGAAATCTCTGCCGAGCCCCAGAGTGAAACTCGGAGAAGGCCGGAATACAGCGGCGCTGCCGTAGCCCGCAGCCACTCCGTGACCCCCTTAGAAAAGTCACATTCACTTTGCTCTGGAGAAAGCAGAGAAAATGCCCCAGGGTGGCATGCAGCCCCAGCCGAAATGAAGAAATGAGGGGAGGTGAAAATAAAGTGAAAATAAGTTAAGATTCTTCCCTCCATCTATCCTGCCTTTCTGTTCTCTTCTTTCGTGATCATGAGAGGTGGTCAGATGGGCGGTATTACTGCGGAAAAACACCCTACAATTAAACACAGAAACACACTAAACAGCTAAGACCAAGCATGAATAATTATTATATTCATAAAGCCCTTTAGCTACGACTATATACACAATATAAACTACTGTTCAAAAGATGCGTTAAATTGATCAAAAGTGACAGTAAAGAAATTTATAATGTTACAAAAGATTCTATTCTGTTCTTTTGAACTTTCTATTCATCAAGTATCCTGAAAAATAAAATTTACGATGGTTTCCACAAAAATATGAAGCAGCACAACTGTTTTCAACAATGATAATAATTATAAATGTTTCTTGAGCAGCAAATCATCATATTAGAATGATTTCTGAAGGATCATGTGACACTGAAGACTGGAGTAATGATGCTGAAAATTCAGCTTTGATCACAGGAATAAATTATAATTTACGATATATTCATATAGAAAACACATTACATTAAATTGTAATAATATTTCACTATTTTTACTGTATTTTTGATCAAATAAATACAGCCTTGGTGAGCAGATGTGACTTCTTCTTTCAAAAGCATTAAAAAATCTGTACCAACTCCAAACTTTTGAACGATAGTGTGCATAAATATATCATGAATTTACAGTATATTTTAGAGTATATCCTGATAAATGTATTAATTTATAGACATTTTTACTAGAACACAAGACAAAAATACAGATTTGTAGTGATTTTTCTGCACCAGCGGTGATTTAGATGTGCCATATTAAAAACAAAAAGGTTAGCACTTACTAAATCAATTATTCTGGGTTTCATATGGGTAATTGTTTGATCACTTTGCAGAGATCTGTTTCTAATTTGACATTAAACAGTCTTTTTCTGTTCAAAAGAGCCAAATTAAGGTGACTTTAATGCAGTAAAACACCAAAAGGAGGGTGAATACAGCTCATAAGCTGTACACACACATTTCATGGTTCTTCTTGACGTTAAAGCGGTTTCAGTAAAGTGAAAGAGGTCAAGATGGTGTTCACGGAGCAGAAGTAACGCATTTATTTAGTTAGCCCTGCTTTCACTGAGGTTGTGTTCACTGCTGGATCTTCTGTCCTCAGCAAACACACACACACACATATACACCAATGAGAAGATGACATTCACAAGTGTTTTTTTTTTCCGGTTTATCCTATTCAAACATTAGTCAAAATCCTTGAGGGAATATGAACAGGCCTTCTGACGGCAAGAGCAAAGCTAAACATTCACCAGATGCAGCTAAACCCAATGACTTCATGTACAACACCATGTCGAGGAAATATAATAGTGGCGTTTCTGCATGTCTCCAGTGCGCACGGCGTAATCCTGCGTAATGCAGAGCAGTGCTGGTAGCCATATGTGGAGCGGCACTGAGATCTGCATCTAAACAACAGTGTTAGACGCTCACGGAGGACAGACGTGCAGTGAGTCCCGCTTAATGCTGGGGGAAACTGGACAAATGTTGCAGGGAAAAATGCTCTGCGGTTTATTTTTGCTCAGGAAAAAGACCAACGCTCGATTACAATGCAACAAGTCAACATCAAACCCTGTAGCGATACCCTAGAGTACGACATAAAATAACAAACACTGCATCAAGATCAGCATAAGAGCCATTAAAGGCTGGTCGATACAGCTAAAAAATATATATCTTAAATTATTTTCTTACTTAATATTTTTGTCTTGTTTTACAGTACAAATATCTAAACATTTTTAAAAACAAGATACATTTACTTGAGAAGCAAAATTACATAAATTAAGTCTTGTTTGCTGAAAAAATGTATCAAAATTAAGTGATTCACCTGATTCAAGAATGTTTAGATATTTGCACTGGAAAACAAGACAAAAATACTGAGGAAAAAAATCATATTTTGCAGTGTTAAGGTTTCTGACACTATTCAGTATATATTGATATTCATGCATTTGCTTTGAACTAGCTGAAAATTTTGATTTTTTTTTTAACAATTTCAACCAAGCCATTATATCCAACTAGATTTGAAATACTTATTTTCCACACTGTTTCTGGAGACAAACTGTTTCCAGACAAACGAATCATTGAAGAGTTTTGAATCAACTCAGTTTAAATTGATTCGTTCAAATGAATCAAGCTTACAGAATCTCTCACAAATCACAAAGCAAGATAAATTACGAAACTAGCCTAATGACACGGCCTTTAAAAAGTCCAATAAAAGTTTATTAGAATCATTGCATAATCAATTACTTATATATTGACAGCAAAATCCTGAATATATCGAAAATATCAGATACATCAACCAGCCATAATGTTCATTGAGACTGGTTGATATCTTGATTTTTTTTAAAGCTTTTTTAGCAATATTCAATGTATCTTGATATTTATGTTTGCTCTGAAGATTTTTTTTGTTGTTCAATCAGAGGAAATACTGTAAAAATCTAGTTAATAATAATCAAGGCACATTTTCCACACTGTTTCTGGAAAACAAACTGTGAATCATTCAAGAGTTTTGAATTGACTCGAATGAATCAAACTTACTGATTCTCTCACAAAACAAGAAAAGATAAATTAAAAAAACTAGTCTAATGACACAGTCTTTGAAAAGTCAAATAAAAGTTCATTAGAATCACTGAAATAATCACAACATTGCTTAATTTTATATTGACAGCAAAATCCTGAATATATTGTGATTATCTCAAATATCGACCAGCCTTAATATACAGTATTTGGGAGAATCCGTGCTAACTGAATAATACAATTTCGATTCATATCTCAGATTCCAATTGAGCACACTCATTTCGAGATGTTCGTACCTCGACGCCTGTGGTCGTAGCTCCCGGTGAGTCCACCTTGCGTTTTTTCCGAGGGCCGATGGCGGCGAGTGCCGTCAGATTGGCGTCTCGTTGTCTCATTTGGGCGAGTTCCTGCTGCTGCATCTGAAATCAGAAACAACATCATATCACAACTGTGTCCAGTCATGCTGAATTATGAAAGGTAACGGCACCGGAGACAATGCCACATCACATGGACGAGATCTGGACATGAATCATCCATTGACTAACAATGGAAACTCACAGAAAGTGATATCGTAACCTGTAAAGTGCTGGGTAGGGCAGTAGTTCACTGTATGAATCAGTGTGAGCTGCACAAAATGATCATGAGCACTATTCTGAACCATAACAACACATGGGACATCCTACTGTCTCATGGACCTACAGACACACTAAACAGTCCATAAGGTTACGTCAAGTGAGTCATCTGAGTCAAAATCAAGACTTGCCATCCATTTTATTAATACCCCTGGGCAGCTATTTCTAGGAAACGGAAAAGAACGAAATCTTCAAACGATTAGCCAAGCTTCCGTTTCTACAATCAAACAATAAAACTGACAAAGATCGTATCATTAATTGTCCTTCTTGAGCTGAAATCAACTGTATTTCAGGTTGGTTCAGCTAATGTGCATTCTAGAGTCGTAAGATATTTTACTGTGTCGCAAGACAAAAATGCTGATTTTTGCAGTGTATTATTAATTGGCTGCACCAGTCAATCAGACTATTCCATTCCAAACTAAGCAACTGCTGTAGCATGATGTCACAGGAAGTGACATCATTGTCTGCAAAGCACAAATCACCAATATCAAATCAACATCAAACCAACCCATCCATCAGTGTCTTCAACCTCAAAACCTTTAAAATGGTAGTTAGTGTGTATAGTATGGAAGCTTGTTTCTGCTGTGGAATAAAAAAAAATAAAAAAGATAATTGTGAGATGTAAACTCAGAATTTAGAGAAAAAAAGTCAAAATTGCTAGATGTAAAAAAAAAAAATAATCAAAATTGCTGTGAGATGTCGCACAGAATCTCACAATTCTCACTTTTTTCTCACTATTGCGAGTTTACATCTTATGGAGCCCGCAATTGACATGCGGACAATAAATATATATCAAAGCCATGAATAAGAATTCATTCCCTTGTTTTAGTTAAATCAAAATTAGTACAAAATGGCCACAATTTAGTAAAACAAGAAAACAAATTCTTATATATAATTATATAGGTCAATGACGTGACGGGTCATTTTTTTGTCCAAAGGCCTTAATAATAATAAAAAACAAAGATATGACATCCAAAGTATGTACGGTACAACTAGATCTCTTTTATTGAATCCAAAAGTTTTTAATTATATTCTGCACATATAAAGGTATTTTAAAGATTTTGAAGTGTCAAAAGGTCATTCAGTTTAACCGTCCAAAGCCCAATACAGCCATTTCATTTGTGATTAAAATATCTTAAAATGTAATAAATGTATACATATTTTATTCTCCTATGATTTTATAACATCATATATCAACATAGTGCAAAATGGCATTAAAATTATGTGTAGAAGTCGTTGCTTTGTTATGAGACAGAATGTCCGGAAAAAAGAATTTCATTGATGTCATTCGGAGTAACCAATATAAAGGGACCAAGTCATGTGGTCAATATCATGTGACAGGATGTGGCGTCATTCAGACACCTGCAAAGGACCACATGGTCATGAAGAAAAGTAACTAACTCTCTTTTAACTTCACTTGCTCATACGCATGTCCCGAAACATCAGGTCATTTGGTACAACCGCTATAAAACATGGAAAATGTTGTAATATTTTAAAAACTTGTACTAAATATAAAATTTGTTATTTTGTCATTGTCATTTTGCTAGCTAGCTAGATATAAGCCTGTTAGCATTGTTTGAAAATATCGTCATTCGGTAAAACCAAAAGTGTCATTCGGTAAAACCGAAATTTTGGTTAAACCGAACGACTTTTTTGGTGACAAATTTTGTCCATCTTGTAAAAAAAAATGACAAAAGCAGTGTTAATTGATTATAAAAACCACATAATCTCATTGTTAACACTTAATAAAACTTCAAAATTAATTATATCTCCATTATGTTTTTTTACACTTTTAAAAACCTTATTCGTCAATGACCCATGTATATATATAGGGCTGTCAACCGATTAAATTTTTTAATCTAATAAATTACATGATGTGGCGATTACTTAAACGAATTAATCACAAATTAATCACATATCAAATTACCCCCAAAAGATAATTTAAAGTCATTATTGTGTAAAGCATCAAATAGACATTACAAAAAGTAGTTTCAGAAAGAAATATTTTATTTGATTAAGCATAGAATTTATTACACAAATTTTTGGACCATGAGGTTGAGTAAAGACTGAATTTTAAGTAAATGTCGTAATGATTAAGTCATTGAGTCATTCATTCATTCGATTCGTTCAAACGGAGTGAAGAAAATGGCTGCCTTTATGAATGGTCCATTGAATCATTGGTTCATATGACTTGTTCAAAACGCGGATTCAGAAATGAAATGGTCAGGATTGTGAGATAAAAAGTCGCAATTACCTTTTTTTATTCCATGGCAGAAATAAGCTTCCATAGTTTAGAGCCATTTAGGTGTGAATATAAATGTGTGTGTGTGTGTGTGTGTGTGTGTGTGTGTGTCAGCTCACACGCTCTGATGTGATTTTTCACTTTGTGAAGTGTAAGAGGGCCCAGTGGCGCCTCAGGTAATGTCACGGTTTCCTGCGGGGCAGCCTCGCTCACAGAAGCCTTTCTGAGGACGTGTTAGAGCCTGAGGCCACCACACACACACACACACACACACACTCATACAGAGACATACACAGCCACATATGGCCTCACACACACACGGCCGTCACAGTCTGTCTGCAGTGAGGGAGTGAACCGCCCTGTGCCCGCTGGTGTTCAGAGAGAAAGAGAGAGAGACTGTGTGTTTGTTGCTAAACTGAATGAGGGCAATCAATGCAATCTTTCATGCAGTCAGTTCTGTGTGTGTATGTGTGTGAAGATCAGAGAGAACTGTGTTGTTGCCCTCAAAATGGCGTGTTATAAAGATTGCTTTGGTTTTCAGCAGCCAGTCCAAATTGTGTCTGTAGACAGTGAGTCTGGGGTGTCAGATGCCCGTTAGGATGCTGTCCGTCACATGTGGGAAAAACACAAAGGAAAGTACATGTGAGATCAACAAACCTTACGACACCCTGAAAAACCACCTTCGGGCATCACTTTAGTGTAAAGGTATAAAACAGACACATGTGAGATTACCACGGTCTTCTTCTCGGGATAAACATCTCCGATTGCTCTCTATTCCATCTCATCTAGAATATGCATTTGAGATATTAAAGGAACATTTTACTCTTTTAATAGGAACTCTTTTCCATACAATGAAAGTGGAGGGTGATCAGAGGCTAATGAGCTTATTATAAGATTAAACAAACCAATAAAGAAATATAAATATAGCAATAGTACTATTGTACAGTGAAATAAATAATAGTTATTATTTAAATATTATTTTTAAATAGTATTTTATAAAGTATAAAAATAAACAGACCAATAAATACTATTGTACTTTAAAATAAATTGAGTTTTAATAATAATAATAATTATTATTATTATTATTTACATAACAAAAAAGAAATATTACTATAGTAATAATACTACTGTAGTATAAAATAAAAGTGTTTATAAATAACAATAATAATAATAATAATAATAATAATAATAACACGTATTATTATTATTATTACATTATAAAATTAAACAAAGCAATAAAGAAATATAACTATAGTAATAGTACTATTGTATTGTAAAATAAATTAATAGTTATTATTAATAATAATAATAATAATAGTTATTATTATTTAAATATTGTTTAAATATTGTTTAATATAATAAAATAAACAGATCAAAAATACTACTGTACATTAAAATAAATTATTAGTTTTTAATACTACTACTAATAATAATTATTATTATTAATATCTATATTTTATTTTTCTTTTATCAAATTCTAAAAAAATAAAATAACAAAAAATAAATATTACTATAGTAATACTATTGTACTATAAAATAAGTGTTTATAAATAATAATAATAATAATAATACGTATTATTATTACATTATAAAATTAAGAATTTATAACTATAGCAAAGTACTATTGTACTGTAAAATAAAGTTATTAATAATAATATAGTTATTTAAATATTATTGTTTAATAATATGTTTTAAAAAATAAAAATAAATATATCAAAAAAGAAATATTATTGTACTTAAAAAGAATTTATTAGTTTTTAATACTACTAATAATAAATATTATTATTATTATTATTATTATTATTAATACTTATATTTTATATTTATTTTATCAAATTATAAAAAAATAAAAAAATAAACAAAATAAAAAAATAAATATTACTTAGTAATAATATTAATAACATAGCACTATTGTACTATAAAATAAAGGTGTTTATTGTTCTTCTTCTTATTATTATTATTTTATACAATTATAAAATTATTTAATTATTATTATTTATATTACATGATTTACATAATATTACATTACACTATTGTACACTATATATATATATATATATATATATATACTGTATACTATAAAATAAAAATGTAGTTTTTATTATAATTAATAATAATGATAATTTTATGCAAGCACATCCCCGGTATGGAGCTGGTATGGATATGATGCGTTTTGTTGTCACCGTCCACTTTCATGCCAAACATCTCCCTGTGTGTTTCACTGAAAGAAGAAACTAAGTTTGGACCAACATTAGGATGTTGATTTTTGGGTGAACTGCTCCTGTAAATGCTCAGCCTGGCTTGGACTATCTCTACTGCAGGACCGCTATCACCGCACATATCAGCACATCATACCGCTGACCCCTGAGATAATCCCATTCCACCAACAGCCCACGATGCCCCACTCCAGGATCGGAGCGCCGCCATGTCTGCACAGCAGTTGGCACCAGACTCTGTGCCGCTCCACGCCTGCAGCAACTGCCGGAGTCTCAGATTTATGGCGTTCTGATAAATGCAGGTCCCAGTGTGCCATCTGTGGTGCCAGCTCTCAGAGCGGACGCCATTACAGACGAATCACCCACATGTACCAGAGAGAACGAGGGGGGAGGAGATCATAGCTCAACTATGTGTAGAGTTAGTTAACCGCCGCGCTCATTACAGGGGACAAATTTAGAGAAATATTCATATGAATTATTTTGGCTAACTGCTAATATATTCTCAGTACTGCTTCAAAAATAAATGTTTAATATTTGGCTGATTGCAGAAATGGTAATTGCTCTCAGCGTTAAGTAAAACTTACAGAAGTTTTGCATGTCGTAATTACGCTCATCACAAGAATAATTAACACAATGTTCACTGCTGTCGGTGCGAGAGCACAAAAAAGAGATGTTTTTATTACCTAAACTTACTTATTTCATCTTGTATAACCTTTCAACAAAGAACAACAGCATCAGAAACGAAACGATAACCTTTAGCAGCAATTTACACACAAATCACTCCATCCTGTGAGATGATCGATATCTTTAAGTTTGGTTCTTTCAAACCTGCTGATTTACAGTCCTTACAGCTCAGGCTGTGCTCCATTACTCCTCACTCTGATTATTTACAAAGGGCAACACTAGGACAACAATCATGTGATTACATGTAAAATACTGTAAAAAAAAATATCACGGCAAACTGAAACTGTACAAAACATTATTCCACAGACGGTGTCTATCTATCTATCTATCTATCTATCTATCTATCTATCTGTCTGTCTGTCTGTCTGTCTGTCTGTCTGTCTGTCTGTCTATCTGTCTGTCTGTCTGTCTATCTATCTATCTATCTATCTATCTGTCTGTCTGTCTGTCTGTCTATCTATCTATCTGTCTGTCTGTCTGTCTGTCTGTCTATCTATCTATCTATCTATCTGTCTGTCTGTCTGTCTGTCTGTCTGTCTGTCTATCTGTCTGTCTGTCTGTCTGTCTGTCTGTCTATCTATCTATCTATCTATCTGTCTGTCTGTCTGTCTGTCTGTCTCTCTATCTGTCTGTCTGTCTGTCTGTCTGTCTGTCTGTCTGTCTATCTATCTATCTACCTACCTACCTATCTACCTATCTATCTATCTATCTATCTATCTATCTATCTATCTATCTGTCTATCCGTCTGTCTATCCGTCTGTCCATCCGTCTATCTATCTATCTATCTATCTATCTATCTGTCTGTCTGTCTCTCTGTCTGTCTGTCTATCTATCTATCTACCTACCTACCTACCTACCTACCTGTCTGTCTATCTATC
The DNA here is from genome assembly GCA_039654765.1 of Mylopharyngodon piceus. Classification (NCBI taxonomy): domain Eukaryota; kingdom Metazoa; phylum Chordata; class Actinopteri; order Cypriniformes; family Xenocyprididae; genus Mylopharyngodon; species Mylopharyngodon piceus. The sequence continues at coordinate 33,154,083 of CM077458.1, read as the reverse complement.
TATCTATCTATCTATCTGTCTGTCTGTCTGTCTGTCTGTCTGTCTGTCTATCTATCTATCTATCTGTCTGTCTGTCTGTCTGTCTGTCTGTCTATCTATCTATCTATCTATCTATCTATCTATCTATCTATCTATCTATCTATCTATCTATCTATCTATCTATCTATCTATCTATCTATCTGTTGTCAGATTCACTAGCCTTCCATCCTGAATCACAGCTCCACAGATCCTCATCTCCAGCTCATGTGTGTGTTTCACATAAAGTGCATGCGGCTGAAGATACAAGCTCTGTTTGTCATGATGGCCAGACCTGCCCGTCTCTATCAGCCCTGCAAAACCTTCTGTTCCCCCACAGGCCACGGGCCCACGGCGCCGCACACACTCTCAAGCAGACAGATGTCTGTGCCGGAGCGGAACGGAGGATCGGGGTGGTTTGGGGGGGTCTTTCACTGGGCAACAGTGAGGTTCAGTAACACCGAAGTCTGGAACATAAAGGACCAGCAGGGGGCAAAATCTGCCCCCTCACCCCCCAGCCCCAGGACACTGAGCAGTGTTCTGCTATTCTTTTAAAAGCCAAATTCTTCAATTTTTTCCAAAAATAAAAAAAATCTACAAATATAGCAATATTATATATAATACAAATATATAATATTATTATATAATAAAAATCATAATAATAATTAAAATAATTATGTTTTTTTTTTTTTAAAAAAAATATACCTTTTTATCATAACATTAATAAAAAACTTAACCTAAAGACAACATAAAATGTAACTAACAACAATACGACATATTTATTAGGGAAACAAAAATATTCTGTGGAAAATAATTTAGGCCAGGTCTTCATTTTATAAATAATTTCATTGGATCACCAATTTTAGAATATATTGCTTAATATTATTTTCCCCAAACATGCATCCTTGATGACATCAGCAGAACAGAAAAGTCACTTCAGAAACAGAGAAAAATACATTTTCGTGATTAATTATGAAGACAAACATATTTTTCATTAGAATAACATGCACTGATGAAACGTTCATCTTAGGAAAAACGAACTAAGAAAGATTTTATGTTGACTTTAAATATCAATATTTAACATGAGATATTTTCCATATCAGATAATCGTCATTAAAATAAAACATGGTTGTGTTTCGAAAGTCAGACAATGAATTGAAAGGATTTAGAGCTAGAATTCAGAACTATACTGATTAAAAAAAAGAAATTTAAAAAAATTTGTGCTGCCTAATGACATTGCAGATTAGTGCCTTCAAAGCAAAAATTCGGAGCAATTTTTGAGCAGTTAATGAGCAGACACAGTTAGAGCCAGTATGTCCATTATCAGTTCACAGTAACGTGTAAATCATTGATCTATCTGACATGTCACATGCACTGACCTCAGGGTCAAACAGAGCTCGACATGCTGACCTCAGGAGTAACACACTGAAGATCAAAACATATTCATACACTAAAACGACTGAAAACGGCTGAAGTTTGTGCCGTGTGGAGAGAAAGACCTGCAGTTCAAGCCAAACCCCAATTACACAAACACCTCGGCATCCCCAAGGGCCGGGCTCATTATGAGGTCACTTCCTGCTCTTCAAGCGCCATTCATATTCAACAGAACCACAGACATGTGTGCGCCGTTTGACTTTGAATAGTATCCATCTTTAATTATTGCTGGCGTTATTAACTTAACAGCAGTAAAAAACAAAACAAAACATAACAAATCCACAAATTATTAACCTATTATAATAACAATAATAATAAAGAAAAATTATAAATTTAAAATAATAATAATAAATAAAAACATAAAAATAATATTTAATTAAAAATAATAATGTAATTTTTAAAAAAAAAAATTAATTAAAATATATAGTAACAAATCCACAAATATTAACCTATTAAAATAATAATAATAAATAAAAATTATAATAATTTAAAATAATAATAATAAAAACAATAAAATAATATTTAATTAAAAATAATAATAAAATGTGTGTGTAATTTTAATTAAAAATGTAACCCAAAATAATGTTTAATTGGAGAGCACAGTGTGTTGGCATTAGCAGAGAAGGGTTCACGGTAATATTTGAAGGGGAATTTCAGAATAAGCAAGAGGAGATCATTAAAAATCCTGCTTATCTAAGTAGAAAATTTCCATCTTTTGTGTCACCACTGCTTGGGCAAGCAGTCTTTTCCCCTCTCAACCTCTTTCTTCCGCAAGTGCGGCTCCGACGTCACCTTCTATTGATCAGGTGTAATTTGCATCGGTAGCAGATGAACAGAGTCGTCTGCGCACAGAAAGGACGGCGCCGATGATTTATTCATTTTCGAATCAAAAAGCGAAAGGATCTTCAGAGAAGGAGAGACTGCGGGCGTTGAAGAAGAGCCCTCTCGTTCTCTGGATCTCTCGTTTTCCCCCGCAAAGCCCCGGGGCCGATGGTGTGCAAGTCCTTCTAATTAACAAGGTGAATCATGCTGCCGCTCTCTAATTAGCCAACACGACAATCTAATGGAAACATGTGGACGGGGCTGGCACACTTAGAAGGCCCTCTCTCAAAACTCTCTCTCTCCAAACCATCTTTCTTTCTCTCGCTCAGGTCTTTCCCACAAACACTCGAGGGAGAGGGGGGAATGTGAGGCAGAGGCCGTGTGCACCGTCTTGTTCCTCGAGCCAAGAGGTGTAAAGGGTCAGAGGTCATGCTGGAAGTGTCCGGCATTGGAAGCACCGAATCTGCGCATCACCTCAAAATGTTCACTAACCAGCTTTAAAGGCAGGAAAATGAAAATAAAATCATTCTTATTAAATTGTCAATGAGACGGGTAGAAGGAATCTGTTAAGAAAAATATAAAATTAAAATGAACAAAATCAGAATTTCATCAATAGAATAGAATCAATAGATTTTCATATTATATTATATTATATTATATAATTATCATTATATTAATAATATATATTGCTAATATATTTTCATTTATTTTTACCATTACAAAAATGAAAAATAAAATTAATAACATCAGTAATTTATCAACAAAAATTTCATGTTGTATTATATTTATATAAATATAAATATTATATATAAATATATTTTCATTTATTTTTCCATTATTTTAGAAAAGCAAAATAATTTTACATTTATTAAGGGAATTTCTGTGTAAATCATTTGTGAAATCAGTGTTATTAAATTGTCAATAAGAAGGAAAGAAGGAATCTGTTAAGTAAAAATGAAATATAAATTTACAAAATCAGAAATTTATAAACAGAATTTCATGTTATTATATTATATTATATGTAAATTCATTTGTAAATATATTTTCACCATTATTTTAGATAAGCTAAATAAGTTTACATATTAAACCTCATTCATGAAACATGCGCATTTCTGTGTAAATTGTTTGTAAAATCATTTTTAGTGTACATAAATTGTTGTATTAATGCGACATGCAGAAGGAATATCAATCTGAATCATATGTAAACCATGCTTATGTAAATTGTTGGATAGATGTGATTTATGATTTACATAGAAATTCCTTCTACTTGAGAATGAATGATGTTAGTTACTGCATAAACATGGTTCAAAGCAGAAGATGACTTCAATTAGTAAGAAATTATATAAAGAAAGCCCTCTTAATATACAGTATAATGGACGAAATTATAAAATTCATTAAATTACACTACCGTTTAAAAGTTTGGGTACAGATTGTTGTTGTTTTTTTTTAAGAAATTAATACTTTTCTTCAGCAAAGATTCATTAAATTGATCAAAACATTTATAACGATGAAACGTTTTCTGTTTTATTGTTTCTTGACCAGCAAATCATCATATTAGAATGATTTCTGAAGGATCATGTGACACTGAAGACTGGAGTAATGATGCTGAAAATTCAGCTTTGATCACAGAAATAAATTATATTTTACTATATATTCACATAGAAAACAGCTATTTTAAATTGTAATAATATTTCACAATTTTTACTGTATTTTTAATCAAATAAATGCAGCCTTGGTGAGCAGAAGAGACCCCAAACTTTTGAACAATAGTGTATAAAATTATGAAATTCATAGCAATCAATTGCTATTATTTGTAAATAAAAGTCACTTCATCTCAAACGGATGGGGAAAATAAAGTGGCTGAAGTAGTTGTTAAAGTGAATCTGGTTCTGATTCTCTTTGTTGGTAATCTCTAAAGATCACCTGAAGTGTCTATGAAGTGAACTGGACAGAATGGCTAGTCTGGAGTGTGTTTTTCTAACACTGACTCTTTCATCTCTCTGTTCATTGTGTCCCATTCGCCTTCTTTCGTTTTGTTGTTCTCTGTTACTCAGACCCAAAAGAGTAGCTCTTCATTCCTGATTCCCCTGCTGCTAACATCCCAAGGAGATCCACGTACAAAGAGAAAGACCTCCTACAGGCGGCCACACACACACACACACACACACACACACACACACACACACTCGGGCCTTTCGCTGTTCAGATTCCTCGCCATCTCGCTCACAGGCAAAAATCTCGCTTTGTGTTGTTCTTTCTCTCATTACGGCACTTTGTAATAATAATCACAAACACACAGGAACACCAAAGGTATTTTTAAAGCTTGCTTTTCTTCTCCGCTTCTTTTTTCCCCCATTTCTTCTTTCTTACGTCTGAAATTTGACTTCAGGAATTTTAGGGATGAAACAAGCAACCACAAAGAGGAAAATAAAAACAGATTCAGGACAGACGTTTCAGCAGCTGTGTAACATCTTTTGTCTTGCAAAAGGGCTTTGCTGTGAAATTTTGTATTATAATTTTGTATAGAGTTTCTCAGAAATGTCTCAAACTGTGCTCAGATCTGCTAATAAATCAATATGAATTCAAATATTTCTCAGCAAATTACCCCCATGATCTGAGCTTCTACACACATTAAAGGATTCCTTGATTATGATTTGACTTCTTTAACTTTAGTTAGTGTGTAATGTTGCTGTTTGAGCATAAACAACATCTGCAAAGTTACGACGCTCAACGTTCAATGCAAAGGAGATATTTTCTTTTACAGAAATCGAGCTTCTTCCCGGGTTGGTGACATCACGAACCCTAAAGTTCAGTAGCCCCACCCACTGATTCAAGCACGACAAGTAGTAATAGGTAAATAACAGACGTGACGCTAACACTGGATCAAGCAACTAAGTGCAACGAGCAACTTGTGCAGTGCCAGGTTGTGGAAAATCACAGTAGCTTCATTGGAATTGCAGAAAGCCTGAAATTAAAAAATGATGCTGTGCCTTTTATATTGGATCTGACAGGAACGGCACAACATAATTATGTGAGTAAAAAAGGTTTTTACTGTGTCACTATTGCTTTGTTACAGATCGTTTGATATGTACGGATTATGTCTAACCAAAATCACCAGTGACCAGTGATTTCTGATATGTAATGATTCATCCAGGCCTACATTCAGATGTTTTGTCTTTAAAATCGTTTGTCAGTAAATCAAACCAGTGACTAAACGCTCAACTTCACCTTGTTTCTCTTAGTAGGATGAAAATAATCTGTTATTTAAACTGTGATTAAATTATATACAGAAATCGATCAAAGAACGCTCCCTTTACAATCGCTGGAGCTGTCAATCAAACAGCGCAAGTTTATCAGTTCTGGACTCGCGCCAAAACTCCCGTTAGAATCAACAAATCTCTTATTTACATTGTGTTTGCACTGTTATAATGAAAGCATTTGTTAGTGTGCAGAAATTGAGTTGCAATGACGAGATCACTGCTTTCATGCACTCAACAACATGTCTGTGATCGGCTACGTGATCATCACTGCAACCTTTCACGCCACGATCTAAATATAATGCTATAATCAACACTTAGCCTAATTAACCTTATTGGGCAAAAAAACTCCACATGAACACACCGAGAGAACCACAGCCAACAACGCGCGTTCTGCGCCTGCATGTAATGAGACTGCTTACTATTTTTTCATATATATTCATCTATATTCGTAATTCAGAAAAGGAGACTGGCACTGCAGGCTGCAGATACACAAACCATCAACAAAGCAGCGCGTGCTTACCGCTTTGAACCGATCATTCATGCTGATCACTTTCTATATTTCACTCGGCTCACGTTAATACTAAACATTCACCCAGGAACACTCAGGTATGTAAAATTAGAACAGCCTTCTGTCTGTACCGTCTTGACTTGTTTGGTCATGGTTTTGCTATTATTTTCGCACTTCGACTCAGAGTTTTCTCTCACCTGACGGCCCGATGCCAATTCTACATGCTGAATCGGCCCAAAAAAAAAAAACAACGGTGTCCGACTAGAGCCAACAGAACACACCGGGAAAACTTAGTCGGTCGACGCTTAAAAACGGCCTGACATTGCCCGATGACCGATCGTTGGCTTGGTATGTCCCGGGATTAAAGGGTTAGTTAACCCAAAAATGAAATGTCTGTCATTAATTACTCACCCTCATGTCGTTCCACACCCGTAAGACCTTCGTTCATCTTCAGAACACAAATTTTTGATGAAATCCGAGAGGTATATGACTCGTCCATAGACTGCAATATAATCAACACTTTCAAGGTCCAGAAAGGTACTAAAGACATCATTAAAATAGTCATGTGACTGCAGTGGTTCAACCTTAATGTTATGAAGAGACGAGAATACTTTTTGTGCGCAAAAACAAAACAAAAATAATGACTTTATCCAACAATCTCTTCTCTTCCCTGTCATTATCCTTACGCAGGTGATGCAGTAAGCTCAGTAAAGGCTTCCGTGTTTACGTCCGAATGCCGGCTCAGTATTGGCCAAAGCTGATCACGTGATGCATGCATGTGATGCTGACGCAGGAGACGGCCAATAATGAGTCGGCGTTCGGACGTAGAACCTGGAAGAGCTGGACGCAAACAACGTATGAGAATGACACAGAAGAGAAGAGATTGTTGAATAAAGTCATTATTTTTGTTTTGTTTTTGCACACAGAAAGTATTCTCGTCTCTTCATAACATTAAGGTTGAACCACTGCAGTCACATGACTGTTTTAACGATGTCTTTAGTACCTTTCTGGACCTTGAAAGTGTTGATTATATTTCTGTCTATGGACGAGTCATATACCTCTCGGATTTCATCAAAAATATTTTAATTGGTGTTTCGAAGATGAACTAAGGTCTTATAGGTGTGAAACAACATGAGGGTGAGGAATTAATGACAGAAATTTCATTTTTGGGTGAACTAACCCTTTAAGAGGGCTAAAATCAGGGTAGGAAAAATGCCTTTTATTTCTAAATTATGACAATTTTTGATGTAAAAATCATACTAACATTATAAGTGCACCCCAGGAAACATTATAAAATAATAACACAGTCCATGAACCCTTTACATTTATATAAGCATTATTTATTTTTGATTTATCTCATTTTTATTTCTCCTTTAAAAAATGACAAAGTTCACACTTTGAGCAGTCTCCTGGGTTGAACCACACCGTTTGTGGCCCAATCAATCATTTGTGCCATTATTAAAAGACAAACACGTGTCATTCATCATTCAAAACATGTTTCACATACGGTTAAACTTCTTTGAATAGTTTTATGCATCAGAACGATTACAGTTCCTTCTATGATGGAAATATTCCATCATATTCTGAGGTCTTGGCAAAATCACTGCACACAAAACTCCACTCAAGCGCGCGTCTTTCCTCCTGCATAGTCACATTTTCCGAAGGATAGTTTGAACCAAAGCGTTCAGGCATTATGGGATGTTTGTGTCTCCAGCTGTGGGTCTTTTATGGATCTCAGTCTTATTGGAAGAGGATCGGGCTTCTACCCACAACACTGCGGTGTAAGAACGAAATACTAGCTTTAAAACAGAGAAGACGGAGGAAAAAGAGTGGTGAGAACGATGGAATGGGAAAGAAACTGCAATGGCCTGAGGAAGGAAAATATTTGAGGAAAATTATTCGAACAAAAAGCCAAGAGATTCCCACAGGACAGATCCAAGTTTCACGTGAAGGATCTCAGCTTCATGAGGATGTGAAAAACGTATAAGAAAGAGAGAAAGTAAGAGGGGAGAGAGGACAAATAGTCTTTATTTAGGTCAGGAATGAAGTGAAACACAGGCAATAATGTCCGAATGCCACATAATATCTTCATGAAGGAGTGTAAGATGTGTTAATGATGACCGTATAGATAAATCAGACCATATTTGTGTTTTTAGACTATGGGATTGGTCTAATTGGGCTGTTAATGGAAACAGGCAATATCAGGGCTTCAATTTTAAACAGTAAACTCTTTTTCGATGGCAGGTTATTTGATCAAAAAAACAGTAAAAAGAGTGAAATATCATTGCAATTTAAAATATTTTGTATTTAAAATTATTTTAAAATGTAATTTATTCCTGTGATCAAAGCTGAATTTTCAGCATCATTACTCCAGTCTTCAGTGTCACATGATCCTTCAGAAATCATTCTAATATGATGATTTGCTGCTAAAAGTATTACTGAACCCAAATATATCATTTATATGGACTTTTTTTCAAAATATCTTCTTTTGAGCTCCACAGAAGTCATTCAGGTTTGGAATGACATGAGTGCGAGTAAATCATTTTTGTTTGAACTCTCTCTTTTAGTCTCAGATTAAAGGGATAGTTCACCCAAAAATGAAAAGTATCCCATGATTCAAACACCCTCAAGCCATCCTAGGTGTATAGGATGGCTTCTTTCAGACGAACACAACTGGAGTTATATTATAAAATATCCTGGCTCTTCCAAGCTTTATAATGGTTGTGAAGGGGGGACGCGATTTTGAAGCCCAAAAAAAATGCATTCATCCATCAAAAAAAGAATCCATACGACTCCAGGGGGTTAATAAAGAGCTTCTGTAAGAAAAATATCCATATTTAAAACTTTATTAACTATAATAACTAGCTTCCGGCAGACGGCTGTACGCATCGTTTTGCGGCGGAAGAGTAACCTCTGACCTGACGCATGACGTAACGACGAACGCGGAAGCGCAGAAGATAGAGCAAACCAAAACACTGGGTTTAGAAGACTAAAACGAGAAATTTTAAAGAGAAATGTCAGAGGATTTCAATATAAGAGAAGAGGAGCTTGAGTTTGTTGCACAGCCCTATTTCTTTGAACCGCGAGAGCTTACGATACTCCTAAATTTTACGTCATATATCATGTCACGGGTTACTCATTTGGCGCAATTCGACTTGCGCAGTATGCGTATGGACGTCTGCCGGAAGCTAGTTATTTGAATTTATAGTGTTAAATATGGATATTTTTCTTACAAAAACCCATCACTTCGCTTCCGAAGGCCTTTATTAACCCCCTGGAGCCGTATGGATTATTTTTTATGATGGATGGAGGCATTTTTTGAGGCTTGGAAATCGCGTCCCCCTTCGCAACTATTATAAAGCTTGGAAGAGCCATGATATTTTTAAATATACTGTATCTCTGATTGTGTTCATCTGAAAGAAGATAGTCATATACACCTAGGATGGTTTGAGGGTGAGTAAATCATGGGATAATTTTCATTTTTGGGTGAACTATCCCTTTAAACCGACCTGTCTGATTCGCTGCTTCTGTGTTTGCCGTCCACTCACAGTCATCAGCAGCGGTATAAACTCATGCGTTTAGCGGCACTGGGAGCAAACGTTTATCGCCACCTCTGTTACTCTGTCCTTGTCTGTGACACGGCGGCCGGCGGGCGTGCTGGGCCAGAGGCTGTTGTGGTAAAAAGCACCGGTTTACCCAGGTGGTCAGCAGTGGTCACTCTGCGTCCTCTGCCCTGCCTCGCCTCTCCTCTCCTGTTGAGAGCGGGGCAGCGATGATGAATCTGTGGCCGCAGAGTGTCTGTGTGACCTGACACAGTGATGTATCTGCCAGGGCTTCTCTCGCTCGCTCTCTTTTATGTATTTGCGGCTTCTTTCACTTTATTTTGCCTTCTTCTTCTCTCTATTTGTCATGTGTCCCCTCACAATCTCTCCACTTTTCTCTGCAGATTCGTTTTATCTGCGGCGAGGCGCTGCTTATTAGGGTTCCTGCATCCTGTCTCTTTTTTTGGGGCATTGATTTTCACCGAGGGCACTTTAAAAATATCCCATCTGACCTTTGGGCATCGCTGAGGACTGTGGAAATAGGTTCCCGAACACACGCGCTCGATGACATTACGGGGAATCGGATGTTTGTGAAGGGCTGAAAAAAGACGAATGGATAGAAAACCTGCCCCGATCAGACAACATCTGTCCATCAGACGCACGCGCTTGTAGAGGCAGACGCTCCTTTAACAGCGTCTCCCAAAGGAAAGAAAAATCACCAGTCGGATCTCGTCGATATCTCAATTGTGATATTAAATGGAGAGCAAATAGAAAAAGACTCAAGAGAAACATCTGATAGATTGGCTTTACTTTCAGGAGATTCTCATACTATGCTCAGGTTCGCCAAGTCTGCAATCAAAAGTCAGAGATCTCAATATGAACTCAAACATTTCTCATCAGATGATAGAGCTATAAAATGATCCACATTCATGCTATAGCTCTGTACTCTTACTGGATGACCACTAGTGACTCATTTGGGCCCGTTTTCATTTAACTTAAAGAATTTTAGGGCATCTAAGACAAAGTTCATGCATGAAACATAATGGATAAACATACTGAGAACTCCATTAAAACTCCTGAGCAGTAAAATAGTAAACTAATATAGGGATATTTTTGGATGGATATTGGATGGATATTCGGATAGATGGATGGATGGATGGATATTCAGATGGATGGATGGATGGATGGATATTCAGATGGATGGATGGATGGATGGATATTCGGATAGATGGATGAATGATGGATGGATGGATATTCAGATAGATTGATGGATATTCAGATGGATGGATGGATGGATGAATGGATGGATATTCGGATGGATAGATATTCAGATGGATGGATGGATATTTGGATGGATATGGATGGATATGGATGGATGGATGGATGGATGCATGGATGCATATTCAGATAGACTGATGGATATTCAGATGGATGGATGGATGAATGGATGGATATTCGGATGGATGGATATTTGGATGGATGGATGGATGGATGGATGGATGGATGGATGGATGGATGGATGGATGGATATTCAGATGGATGGATGGATGGATGGATGGATATTCAGATAGATGGATGAATGATGGATATTTGGATGGATATTCAGATAGATTGATGGATATTCAGATGGATGGATGGATGGATGGATGGATATTCAGATAGATGGATGAATGATGGATATTTGGATGGATATTCAGATAGATTGATGGATATTCGGATGGATGAATGGATGGATATTCAGATGGATGGATGGATGGATGGATGAATGTATGGATGCATGGATGCATATTCAGATAGACTGATGAATATTCAGATGGATGGATGGATGAATGGATGGATATTCGGATGGATGGATATTTGGATAGATGGATGGATGGATGGATGGATGGATGGATATTCAGATGGATGGATGGATGGATATTCAGATAGATGGATGAATGATGGATATTTGGATGGATGGATATTCAGATAGATTGATGGATATTCGGATGGATCAATGGATCAATGGATGGATATTCAGGTGGATGGATGGATGGATGGATGGATGGATATTGAGATAGATTGATGGATATTCGGATGGATGAATGGATGGATATTCAGATGGATGGATGGATGGATGGATGGATATTCGGATGGATGGATATTTGGATGGATATGGACAGATGATGGATGGATGGATATTCAGATAGATGGATGAATGATGGATGCATATTCAGATAGACTGATGGATATTCAGATGGATGGATGGATGGATATTCAGATAGATGGATGAATGATGGATATTCGGATGGATGGATATTCAGATAGATTGATGGATATTTGGATGGATCAATGGATCAATGGATGGATATTCAGGTGGATGGATGGATGGATGGATATTGAGATAGATTGATGGATATTCGGATGGATGAATGGATGGATATTCAGATGGATGGATGAATGATGGATGGATGGATATTCGGATAGATGGATGAATGATGGATGGATGGATATTCGGATGGATGGATGAATGATGGATGGATGGATATTCTGATGGATGGGTATTCAGATAGATTGATGGATATTCAGATGGATGGATGAATGATGGATGGATGGATATTCGGATAGATGGATGAATGATGGATGGATGGATATTCGGATGGATGGATGGATATTCGGATAGATGGATGAATGATGGATGGATGGATATTCGGATGGATGGATGGATGTTCGGATAGATGGATGGATGAATGGATGGATGGAAGACAACGGAAGACAAAAGGAAAATGTGAAAACATGAGAGTGAATAAATGAAGATGGAATTTTTCTTTAACTATATTCTCACCTTTAAGCTACATTGTTGTGCAAATCTTATCAAGAGACTAAATTAATTCCTTTAAAAATTAAATTTCGTGTTACGGGCACGACTACAAGTGACTCTCAAAAGATGTGGAAAGTGTTCTTTCTTAACACACACACACACACACACACCACATAAGTGCAATGTACTGTGTGTGTGTGTGTGTGTGTGTGTGTGTGTGTGTGTGTGTGCGTGTGTGTGTGTGCGTGTGTGTGTTATCCTGGTGTGGTTATGAGTAATAAACCTCTCTCTCGCCGTTCTACCCGTCACAGAGAGTGAAGGCAGTGCGGATCAACCTCATTATCCTGATGAAAATTTGGGCAGATGTGCGAAACCTCTACGACAGACGCAAACAGCAGCTCTGTCGCCTGCAGCCAATCAGGAGATGAAAACCGGAGGAAGAACCGCACTGAGAAACGACCACGGCCATTACGCCCAGAGAGAGAGAGAGAGAGAGAGAGAGAGAGAGACGGAAAAACACTGTTTCTGGTGGAACAGCAAATAAAAGTGAGATTTCAGCCTTTTTAAAATTCTGATTGGAAACAAGTTGGGAGTTTTTGACGACACATACCGAGCGTGTGTGTGTGTGTGTGTGAGCTGTAGTAGTCGTTCTGTGGGTTGGAAAGTTAATCTGGCTGTGTTGAGATGATGAGCTGCCTGCCACTTAACAGGGCGGAGATCCACTTTGATCACACGGCCTCGGGCGCAGCCTATTACAAATCACCTCATTTACATACAGCACAGGCTGATGGGAAGACTACAATCCACTCTAAAGGGTTACCTCGCTAATGTGGAGCAGAAGAGTGGGAGCGAGAGAAACTTAAAGAAAAGATGGACAGATGACAGTCAGGAAATCCAGTAGCGAAAGATGATAATTAGTTACCAAACCTTTAGAACTAAGTATTAAAGTTCAGCGTGTACATAATCCTGCAGCGTTTGTGCTCCAGACATGAATGATTCCTCAAATCAAGTGTGTTGTTGAGGAGAAGGTGTGCTGTTACTTTACTGATCAGATGCACTATTTTCATCTATTCTAAGTCTTTTTGCAAAACATTTCATTGTAGCTGAATACCTTGAAAAATAAAAACCAACAGGCTAAACAGCACTTACACAAGGAACTTTTGCCTATGGTTTAAAAATACCATAGCAAGAACAACTAAACTAACTAATATAAATTTCAAGCATTATTAAAGACAAGTAAACACTCAGTAATTGAAAAAGAACAAATAAACAAATTAGCAATCGCACAAATAGCCTAAATACAACTGAACAAAAGATACGATTGAAATAAACAGTGTTTTAAGATTTCCAAGTATTCAGGTGCAGAAACTGTAATCAAATGTAAAATAACACTGCACTTTATGTATAAAATATACATTACAAATATAGTTACAAAAGTTATTCAGTCAAGAACAACAACTGAATTTTCTCTTTGTCTTTTGTTGTTTGATTAACATTATTATAGAGATATTAGGCTGCTGTCACTTTAAGAGCCGCACGGATCCAATATACTGTTACACATGCGTTATCTTTGTCAACTGTTTACGTTCACTTAAGATATAACCAACTGCGTTTATGGATATTTTGATATATGTTTGTATGTATTTGTCCGTTCAAGTGCAAAAAGACGCGGAAGAGAACTCCATTAAGACTCGCGTGCTATTCAGTATGAGAGGCGGCTTTCTGTGTGCGCTTTGGATGTGTGAAAACAGCGCACGAGTCTTTATGCGCTTGAATGGTTTAACTTTATATTAAAATGCACACAAAGGAATTGATAAGAGGAATCTAAATTTTAATTTTAAAACAAGTATGCGATTCCTGACCTTAAAGGAGGTCACAGTGATTTTGCCAAGTAAGACATGTTCCTGGATCAACATATTTTGTTGATCCTGGAATAACATTCCTGTCCGAAAATTTAGTCTTAACCCTATTCCTACCCCTAAACCTAATCCTACCCATAACTTATCCCTAAAATCAGAGGGGAAATATAGGTGAATAACATTGATGTAGAAGCACCTAACCCTGGTTGTAAGCCTAAACTTGACATAAACAGTAAACTAGTCCCTCAAATATGATTGGTTGATTGGAATGTTGTTCCAGGATCAACAAAGATGTTGATCCAGGAACATGTCGTACTTGGTGAAATCACATTCACCCTTAAAGGATTAGTTCACTTTAGAATTACAATTTCCTAATAATTTACTCACCTCCATGTCATCCAAGATGTTTATGTCTTTCTTTCTTCAGTCGAAAAGAAATTAAGAAACTATTTTTGAGGAAAACATTCCAGGATTTTTCTCCATATAGTGGACTTCACTGGGGTTCAACGGGTTGAAGGTCCAAATGTCAGTTTCAGTGCAGCTTCAAAGAGCTCTACACGATCCCAGACGAGGAATAAGGGTCTAATCTAGAAAAACGATCGGCCATTTTCTAAAAATAAAAATGTATATACTTTTTAACCACAAACGCTCGTCTTGCGATGCTCCACACATTACGTAATCACGTTGGAAAGATCATGTGTGATGTAGGTGGAAGTACCGTGGTAGGGCGAAAAACTCCTCCAACTTCAAAATCGTCTGACATCGTTTTTTTACCTTTTTTTGGTAAAGGCCGTTTGACTTAGTTTTTGCACATTCGCTTTGTAAACACTGGATCGGTACTTCCGTCTACGTCACACATGACCTTTCCAACGTGATTACGTCATGCGTGGAGCATCGCAGAGCAGTGCAAGATGAGCATTTGTGGTTAAAAAGTATATACATTTTTATTTTTAGAAAATGGCTGATGGTTTCTCTAGATAAGACCCTTATTCCTCGTCTGGGATCATGTAGAGCTCTTTGAAGCTGCACTGAAACTGACATTTGGACCTTCAACCCGTTGGTAACTGTTGAAGTCCACTATATGGAGAAAAATCCTGGATATATAGTTTTTTGATGTTTAACACATTTAATTACACTTCCTGTAATTCCATTTCAACTTCCTGTGGGTATGGTCAGTTCCATTCAAATTCCAACTCATGCAAAAAAAAGTCAATTCTTCGTCACTGAGTAGCCTATGTTCTTTGTGTTTTGTCTGCAAGTTTTAGTTGTAGATGTAAAAGCAAAGGGGGAAAAAACATAAATAAAAGTATCATTTTCTGCTACAAAGTTAGTGACAAACACAGACGCTCATAGTGGTACCAGAGTCAAAAAATACACAGTGAAAACACACCTGCGGGTGGAGAGTTGTAATTGAACTCGGTTTTGGAAACAGATACATTTCTGTGCTCGTTTCAGAGAACAGGGTTCATCTGGACTCAATTTTGCAGTCAAAGCCTCAGTGAAGGCCGGACACCTGAGTGCAAACATCGCCGTGCACATCACAAACACGCACAAATGTACGTCTAAAGCCGAAACTGTTTGATTCTTCAAATGCCACAAACACATGCATCTGCTCAGCATCACAGTCAACTGTTCTGTACAGAAAGCTCATGTTTTTAGTGGGTCATTAAGTCTGCTGAGAATCAAGAACAGCACTATTTTTTTAATTGGCAGTGTAAAAAAATAAAAAATCTATGCGGGAGAAAACAAGCAAGCAATCTGTGCCTCATACCGCGGTAACAGTTTCTAATTGTCCCCCTTTTTGCTAGTGCAAGACGAGAACGCAATGCCGTCCGCCTTTATGATGCTAATGGCCTTGGCAAATTATCCGTCAAACGGGAAAAACTCTGACTTCATCTCCAATCAGATTCCACATTCCGCCCCGGATAAAAGCACAGCACATTCCCCTAAATATCAGCTCAGAGCTGGAGAAAAGAGGAAAACGCTCATTTTTTCGCAGGACATCAATCAATGAAAATAATTCCTCAAACTTTCTTCTTTTTTTTCCCAGAGTCAGACTTTAAATGGCATTACATATGTAGCACGGCATAAAAAATTCATCTGCCGGAGCCTTGAAATGTCAGTGGTAATGATGGAAGCCTCACCTCCTTTGCTTTCTGCTTCAGACGGGCTTGTTCTGGATCTTCTTGCCGCGAGCGACTCTGGGAGAGAAAGAGAAAGAGAGAGATGGAGGGAGGATGAACGACAGAAGGAACGATGGAGGGAGAGACGGGCAGACGGCAGGTGAGCATGTCGTGAGCTCAACTCATCTGCGGCACTAAAATAGTTGCGGACAAACGAGGGCAGATCTGATGTGTCAAGGACAGTGTGTGTGTGTGTGTGTGTGTGTGTTCAGCGGTGACTGATTCTACGCCCACAGGCTGTGCCCTCCAAACACAGCCGAGACACACACACACACACACACAACGCCGCAGGCAACTACTAATCAAAAGACACAAGTTACAAATGCAGGTTCAGCTGACACTCATCAGTGTGTGTGTGTGTGTGTGTGTGTGTGTGTGCATACAAATGTAAAAAATTAAACAACTTTTGTGTGTGTGTGTGTTTGTGTTTGTGTTGGTGTCAAAACTATAAAGGCCCGTTCACACCAAGAACGATAACTATAACGATAACTTTAATGATAACTATATTGGCGTCCACACCGGTGGACGATATCATTCTGTTTATTATAAGCAGTTTTGTCGTCTGTCGCTTTAAATGCTCGAGCTCTTTAAAGGGGTGGTTGATTATGATTTGACTTTTTTAACTTTAGTTAGTGTGTAATGTTGCTGTTTGATCATAAACAACATCTGCAAAGTTACGATGCTCAAAGTTCAATGCAAAGGAAGATATTTTCTTTTAAAGAATTATCTGTTTACAACAAATGGCTGGTAGGGACTACAACAAGCTTCTTCCCGGGTTGGTGACATCACTAACCCTAAAATTTACATAAACCCCGCCCCCGAGAACACGCAACAAAGGGGGTGAGGCCATGTTGGGCTGTTTTAGAGAAGACCCAGGTGAAAAAATACTATAGTAATTTATAGTAAATACTATAGTGTTTTTGAACCATACTATAGTAAAGTACTTTAATTAATTTGTTGTGGTAATTCTATAGTTGCTGTGGTAATATAACAACTATAGTAATATAAACAAATTACGTTACTCAATACTGTACTAAGTTTTCTTTAATCTATAGGGTATATTATACTACAATACACTACAGTTTACTGTAGTAAAAACTAAAATATACTACAGTATTTATTACAGTTGATCAGTTCACTATAATTAATATTACAGTATGCTGTAGCATTCATTAACAAATTGTTGTAAATACTATAATATATACAGTATACTACAATTTACTATAGTATGGTTCAAAAACACTATAGTATTTACTATAAATTACTATAGTATTTTTTCACCTGGGGAGGAAGAGTTGTTGTAGTAGAGTGTTGTTGCCATGCTGTCATCTTACACTGGATTGTTTTACAAACGAGGGTCAATTCAACGCTGGATTTGCACAAAAGATTAACATGACGGCACATGCTAGTCGATGAGTTGAATCAACTCCACAGCAACTACATAAATTTATCCACTAACCATTCAGAAACGTCTAAAAGTTGTAACTTCTTCCTGAGTCTCTCCATCAGTGTCGACTCCGGTTTGAACAATGTAAGGCTGAACACCGTTACTGACAATCCTCATTTTGGCTGCGTGAGATTCTCCAGCTTTGTTGTTGTTGAGCGACCGAAGCGTGAGCTGTTAAAGCTCCGCCCTCTTCTGGAAAGGGGGCCGGGAGCAGCAGCTCATTTGCATTTAAAGGGACACACACAAAAACGGCGTGTTTTTGCTCACACCCAAATAGGGGCAAATTTGACAAGCTATAATAAATGATCTGTGGGGTATTTTGAGCTGAAACTTCACAGACACATTCTGGGGACACCAGAGACTTATATTACATCTTGAGAAAGGGGCATTATAGGTCCCCTATAAAGCAGGATGGATTCTGATTTGCTGTCAATGTTTTTATCCTTCATCAGCTGGAATAAATCGTTCTGAAAGTGATTCCAATGATATCGTTTCTCTGTGCCGCTATCATTATAGTTGTGGTGTGAACTCTGCTATTCTCTTACATTTTGAATGATTTTTAGAACTATACCTTTATCGTTAAAGTTATCGTCGTTTACAGACCAAACATGCATGATTAATTACTGATTGTCTCATCTAGGACTGCACGATTAATCAAAATAAAACCGTAATTGTGATATGGCTAAGTGAGATTATCAAATCCCAAAGGCTGCAACTGAATTCAATAAATATATGAAGCGTGAAGCGTGACGCTGATTTCTTACACGTGAGCATCTTATGATCCGGTGTTCTCTATGGAAAGTCGCACTAAGACACTGAAAACTATAGAAGCTTGTTTCCGCCACTGAATAAAAAATAAAAAAGACTTTTTATCTCACAATTCTGACTTTTTAACTCGCAATTGCGAATTTATATCACGCAATTCTGTGAAAAAAAAGTCACAATTATCTTTTAAATTGTTTTATTCTGTGGCGAAAACAAGCTTCTATAGTTTTCAGTGTCTTAGCGCGACTCGATTCACAGTAAATGCTGCTCCACATGAAGTTTGGGTCGCTTTAACATGCATTTGGAAACACAACAATCATCTTCACAAACTTGTAATGAGAAGCACTGATCAACAAGCTTTAAGGACTCCCTGCGTTTTTCCTTCAAAATAAAAGTTTGATGGTTTAATGTCTGAAAATGAAGAAATTAAGACAACCAATAAAATTATTATTATTATTATTATTAAATATATTTTTTTATTTTACATTGAAATACTATAATAGTAATAAAATGTTATTTTGTTTAAATTAAGTAAATTTTATTTTTTATATATTTTATAAATACTTTTTATTATTATTATATAGCCATATTGCTATATAATCACAACATTTTGGCCAAATTGTGCAGCCCTACAAAACACGTACAAGTTTTTTTATTTATTTATTTTTGGATAACGTTCGAGAACATTCAGAGATTACATTTTCATTAGTTAATGGGAATGGGAACGTTCTTACAACATATTTTTGTCCGCTGGGATGATGAACAAAATGTGTAAGAAGCATAAGCTTTTGTTGGTCACAGAACATATTTTCTGCAATAATCCAAAAACCAATGGAAAAATCCTATGAGGGAACCAGGGTGATGCAAACTTATAAAAATACGTCATCCCTGCAGCTCTCGTGTGTGTGTGTGTGTGTGTGTGTGTGTGTGTGTGTGTGTGTGTGGTCAGAGAGGGTAAATCTCTCTGCTGAAGCATTTAATTGTGGCCTTGTGTGATTTCACTCTCATTTTGTCTGTTTTAAAGAGAGACGTGTGAGGTGTGTGCGTGTGATCCTGAGGGCTTTGTGTTTAGGTCTCCAGTCTTTTTTTAATTGCCCCATGAGGATGTCTCCTAACTCACCCTCTCTCGGCGAGGAGAGGGGCGGCAGTACTCTGCCCTTCCTCACTGCTAATTGGTTTTAAATATATCAGGCGGTTCACGTACTGGTCGCTATCTGGGCTGAGAGTAATGCGTTTGGCCCCTGGCCCTCGCGCTCGTCCCTGAAGACTCCAGTCATATTTGAAATGGACGATGAGATTTATTTTAGTAGGTTCATGTTTAAGGGGTCAAACCACGCTGAGCTTAAAGACGCACAGTGAGAATACAAGGACACAAACGAATCAGAGCTGATTAGTGGTTTCTGTTCCCACGGAATGATCTAAACCCAAACTAAAACAAGATTTGTTTGTTCTATCTGTCAATATTCATTAACTGGCATAACTTTACACTAAGGTCTCATTTGTTAACGTTAGTTGATGCATGAACTAGAAATGAACAATATATTTTTATAACATTTATTAGGGGTTCAAGCGCGTAGCGCTGAAACCCTATTGTAACTGTTAAAATTATCAAGCATCAACATTCTCCCCTAAAAGTGAGACCAAACAGACCAAACCGTAAACTGTAGAGACTTGAAACTTTGAGGGCTGGTAGTGCTCACACCATCTACAACATTACCAAGGCTCGCCCCGATCAGCCTGACGGTGGCGCTACAGAGGTCAAAAGTATGAAATTGCTCATAACTCCTAAACAGGCGAAATTTTTGGGTATTTTGGATTTTTTGAAAAACCTACTTTTGTGAACTAGTCCTAGGTTTTTGGCCCGATTGGAACCAAACCAGTGCAGCGAGATTCTCTGGAGTCTGATTGTCAATAATTATCAAAAAAAAGTTGAAATTCCAATTCACGGTCCCTAAGGGCCGCCAAAACGTTTGAAGTGGGAGGAGCCACTTTTACTAAAACGGCTATAACTCGTGAACAGAATGAAATATTTTCACCAAACTTGGCACACCTGTGTAAGAGCTCATTCTGTGGTCGCGTGAAAAAGTACGCAGCGACTGGCCACTTGGTGGCGCTATAACAGGGAAAAAATGGATGAAAATGGCTATAACTACTTCACCATTAGTTCGATCAGCTTGAAATTTGGCATGCAGTGTCTTTGTCCAAGGTGCCATGATTGTCTATGAGGACATTGACGCATCTCAAAAAACATGGCCGCCATCAGCCAATGAGTTTTGAGCAGCTATCAGACAAGGTTAACAGAGGCCGATCGGGAGGAAACTCGCTGAGCCTGTTTGACTCACGGCCCTAGACGCCTGTAAGAAGTTTGAAAGAAATTGGCCACCGGGGGGCGCCTTCGCATTTTTCACGTGCGTAAAGAATCGTGTATCGCGCGATTTTTCACACATGCCCACAACATTTGTAACACATGGTAGAACAACTCATTCTGAGCAACTTTGCCTCTAGAACCGCTGTCCATCGAATCTTTGGCGAACTAGTTCGAAATTTTTGGCTCAACTGTTAAAAAGCTTTAAAGACTATATATTTCCTGTGGTAAATTGCCTGTATTTGCTGTAAATGGTCTTTTCCATCTATGATCGAGATGGTTACAGGCTTGCTAATTAAAACATAATACTGTTTTACGCATGTGCGTAAAGGCCTTAAAGCGCTTGAACCCCGACAATTGCTGCTCGCAGCTATATTTAATCCTTGTTACTGTTAGTTAACAGTTAGTTCACAGTGCATTAACAGATAAAATTTTTGATTTTAGAAATGTTTTAGTAAACATTCAAATTAAGATTAAGTAAGATTACTAAATGCTGTAGAAGTATCGTTCATGTTACATTCTTAGAAAAAAAGATTCAGTGGGGTTCTATATAGAATCCTAGAGTTCTTGACTCAGTTTTAAAGAATGCTTTATGCCAAAAAGGTTCTATATAAATGATTGCATAATACTCTCATGTTTAACGGGTTATTTCAATTTATCAAGTGATGAAGTGTGTTTATGAACTGTTTAATTTAAAAATTTATTAAAACAAAATCCATAAAATTACCCCATAATGGAACCTGTAAAAGGTTCTATACAGTATATGAAATGCCTGACGGAACCGTTTAAGGTTCTATTTAGAACCTTTTCTTCTACTAGTGTAACTAATGTAATTAACTAATGTTAACAAATGGGACTTTACTGATTCATTCATTGTTTCCAGACTACATTGGCAGTGATTTGTGGAGTTTAAAGAGATACAGACGACATGTTTATGATCCATTTGAGCTGTAAGCACACACCATGTTTCCCTGATCGCATTTTAGGCTTCAGCGGAGTTGAAATCCCTCACAACCCTGATACTTCAGCTTGCGTAACGTCCCACCCCAGCACAAAGTCACGGAGGTCGGCATGGCCATTCACACTCGCATACGAGCTAAACTGTCTCGTTTTGGCTGGCCAGCAGAAATATAATCTAGCTATGGCATAATAACGGCATTAGGCCGAAGGGAGGCAAGACTCTGCCGTGTTAGGGGGTCTTTACGGCGGGTCATCGTCTCTGAGCTAAATGAATTAATGACGGAAACGAGCAGAACTATTTCACTGAGGTGCTCCGGGCGACGGGCGCAGGGCAGAGTGGACGCAATCGCCTCTTTAATTGGAAACTCCGTCGTCTGGGGTTATCAGGGGCTTCCAGGATCAGTGGTGGACGCTGGAAAAGAGTCTCACATATAAACTTTGTTCAAACATCCTCAGATCAGTTGTGGGATGATGTCTGAGCATTATGAGCTCTTTCAGTGCCAGAGATATTGGGCATAATTCGTGAAAAGAACTTCTGTGTAAATCTCTGTGTAAATAAAAACATTCTTGGGTAACTTGCTTTTGCCAATTGATTTCTTTACTATATTCGGCAAAAAAATTTATGCAACAATGCAAGCATAAAATTAATGCAAGCACAAAAAATGTTTAACACAGATATTAGAGTTCTGTGATTTGATTTTTTGCAATTTTCTGTTTTTGTAATTTTTATTTGTTTTAGTTATTTTAATACATCAAGTTAAACTAAATGAACATGAGAAATGTTGCTTTGGCAATTAGCTGAAATAAAATAAGTTAAAGTTTTTTAAATATTTTATTTTATTTTAGTTAACATTTATTTTATTTTAAGATTTTTATGGTTTTAGTTTTATAAAGGTCTATTTACATCAAAGGTGACAAAGCAATGAAAATCCCAGATGAATTTCGGACATTTCATGACCCAAAAAAGAAATATTTTCATACCTGAACGAATGTGCATCACACTACATTCTTGCAGATAATTTATTGCAAAATTCATGCATCTCATAATGACAAATTTACTTGATTTAAAGCAAAATATCTGGAATGATGCTTCTAAACATGTGACTCAAAAATCTTATTGATTGGTGTTTTATAAAAACCTAATATCTAATTCCAAAACTTTGTTGTCAGCCGAACCCTAAATATGACGGTTAATGGTCACATGACATGCAAGTAAACACATTCTTTTTAGTAACAAGTGTTTTATTTTAAAATTAATTCTTTGTTTTAATATTACATGATAATTTAATTAAGTAAATTTTCATCAATTCATGAACCAAAGTTTGGGAAACCCTGATGTATAAGATGAAAGAACACTGCTTCATTGCCAGACAGATTTTTGAGGTTCATTGATTTATTGGTCACTAA
The DNA here is from genome assembly GCA_039654765.1 of Mylopharyngodon piceus. Classification (NCBI taxonomy): domain Eukaryota; kingdom Metazoa; phylum Chordata; class Actinopteri; order Cypriniformes; family Xenocyprididae; genus Mylopharyngodon; species Mylopharyngodon piceus. The sequence continues at coordinate 33,130,716 of CM077458.1, read as the reverse complement.
TTTTGCATAATATTTTGACAGTTTCACTTAGCAGAAATTGTTTATGTCGACAGATTTTAGAACTGGCACAAGCGAACATGGTTTTCATTCGATGCAGTCATTTTAAAATTAATAAGCGTGGGCGATCTAACTCAGTTATTTGTCCAGTTTGCAGCAAGGTGAAGAATTTCTGAGCTTCTCCAACGTTTACATGAGGATCTGAGAGATTACCTTCGCTGCTCGGAGGAGAATCTCTCGCTCTCGCTCGTCTTTCCTCTGCTTTTCCATCCGTTCCAACTGCTCAAAAAACTTGAGCTGTGAGCGCGCATCAGACGACTGCTCGTACCACTCGTCTTCCTGAGGAGACACAGAGAGAAAGAGGTCATGAGATGCTCAACCAAAAGTTCTGATACTCGTAAACACATTTTAACTTATTTATGAGTGTTTATTATGACTCAATCGTGATGAAAACCTTCTTCCTAGGCAGGTGAGACGGAAGTTTATGGGACTAACGCAAAAAACATGTTTACTTCAGAATGCGACCCGGATTGTTTTGAGCACTTCCTGCGCTATCCCTGCTTCTTTTCATTTTCTGACAAGCTTGTCTCTCCTCTCATCCCTGTCTCCATCTCTCCTGTCCTTTGTTGGCTATGAAGTCAGGACGATCTTGTTTTTTGCTGATGTCAACAGAGTTTCTTCACACAGGCGCATGGCTCATTTATAAACCGGAGAGCGGCAGACGCAAACCAACAAAACAAAAAAGCCACAACACACACCAAACAGAAAAACAGAAAAACAAAACGTGCGTCCTCTCTGCTAAACTACTCGCCATGTACACAAATAAACAGCTTTTAAAAGCTCCTCCACCTGCTTTTCCTCCTTTGTGGGTTTGTTTTGTTCATCTTGGGTTCCCGTTAATGCGAGTCTCTTGAAAGAGCGCTACATTTAATGCGACGCGCTCGACTGTGCGGTTAAAGCATGTGTTGGACTCTCTGGCTGTGGGTTTGAATATTGAATTGTTTACCTGGTGCTTCTGTCTCTTTGTCATTTATGTGCCCAAAAGTTTCCACTTCAACAACACTTTACAATACGACTGTGTGTGAACTAACAATGAGCAGTACATACAACATTTATAATATATACTAATGCATTTTAAAAGATACACTAGTTTATGCATAATGAACTAACAATAATATTTATAAACAACAAAAGGAAAGTTCATCTAGACAAACTTTAGCAAACCTTACAATCAGACGGACAGACAAGTTATTCAGTAAGACAGGCAGTCAGATTGACAAGTGATTGCTAGGCGGTTGCTAGGGTGTTACTGTCCAAGGTGGTTTCTACAGCATTCTAGGTGGCTGTTGCTAAGGTGATAATTGCTATGGTGTTGCCGAGTAGTTTCTAGGCAGTTGTAGGGTTCTAGATGACTGCTAGGGCATTTTGGGTCATTGCTATTGGGTGCTGCAAATGAGTTATTTGTGCTCTTTATGTGTAAAGGAGTTCTTCTGTTACTAAAGTGATGTCGGTGGTTGCTATGGTGTTCCTAGGTGGTTGCTAGGGTACTGGCAAAGAGCTCTATAAGGTTGTTAGAGCATTGCTAGGTGGTTTCTAGAGTGTTCAAGATGGTTTATAGGGAATTCTGGAAGGTTGCTTAGGTGTTGCTAGTGTATTCAAGATGGTTGCTAGGGTGTTGCTAGGGCATCACTAGGCAGCTGCTAGGGTGTTTTAGTAGTTGTTAGGGCATTGCTAGGTTTCTAGAGTGTTAAAGATGGGTTATAGGGCATTCTGGGTGGTTGCTTAGGTGTTGCTAGGTGGTTGCTAGTGTATTCAAGGTGGTTGATAGGGCGTTGTTAGGGAAACACCAAGCAGCTGCTAGGGTGTTCCTAGGTGGTTGCTAGGGTACTGGCAAAGAGCTCTACATGCTTGTTAGAGCATTGCTAGGTGGTTTCTAGAGTGTTCAAGATGGTTTATAGGGAATTCTGGAAGGTTGCTTAGGTGTTGCTAGGTGGTTGCTAGTGTATTCAAGATGGTTGCTAGGGTGTTGCTATGGCATCACTAGGCAGCTGCTAGGGTGTTTTAGTAGTTGTTAGGGCATTGCTAGGTTTCTAGAGTGTTAAAGATGGGTTATAGGGCATTCTGGGTGGTTGCTTAGGTGTTGCTAGGTGGTTGCTAGTGTATTTAAGATGGTTGCTAGGGCATTGCTAGGGCATCACTAGACAACTGGTAGGGTGTTCCAGTGGTTGTTAGGGCATTGCTAGGTGGTTTCTAGAGTGTTCAAGATGGTTTATAGGGCATTCTGGGTGGTTGCTTAGGTGTTGCTAGGTGGTTGCTAGTGTATTCAAGGTGGTTGCTAGGGCGTTGTTAGGGAAACACCAGGCAGCTGCTAGGGTGTTCCTAGGTGGTTGCTAGGGTACTGGCAAAGAGCTCTACATGCTTGTTAGAGCATTGCTAGGTGGTTTCTAGAGTGTTGAAGATGGTTCATAGGGCATTCTGGGTGGTTGCTTAGGTGTTGCTAGGTGGTTGCTAGTGTATTCAAGGTGGTTGCTAGGGCGTTGCTAGGGCATCACTAGGCAGCTGCTAGAGTGTTTCAGTAGTTGTTAGGGCATTGCTAGGTTTCTAGAGTGTTAAAGATGGGTTATATGGCATTCTGGGTGGTTGCTTAGGTGTTGCTAGGTGGTTGCTAGTGTATTTAAGATGGTTGTTAGGGCATTGCTAGGGCATCACTAGACAACTGGTAGGGTGTTCCAGTGGTTGTTAGGGCATTGTTAGGTGGTTTCTAGAGTGTTCAAGATGGTTTATAGCAAATTCTGGGTGGTTGCTTAGGTGTTGCTAGGTGGTTGCTAGTGTATTTAAGGTGGTTGCTTGGGCGTTGCTAGGGAATCACTAGGCAGCTGCTTTGGTGTTCCAGTGGTTGTTAGGGCATTGTTAGGTGGTTTCTAGAGTGTTCAAGATGGTTTATAGCACATTCTGGGTGGTTGCTTAGGTGTTTCTAGGTGGTTGCTAGTGTATTTAAGGTGGTTGCTAGGTCATTGCTAGTGCATCACTGGGCAGCTGCTAGATTGTTCCAGTGGTTGTTATGGCATTGATAGGTTGTTTCTAGAGTGTTCAAGATGATTTATAGGGCATTCTTGGTGGTTGCTTAAGTGTTGCAATGCAGTTACTAGTGTATTCAAGGTGGTTGCTAGGGCGTTGCTAGGGCATCACTAGGCAGCTGCTAGGGTGTTCCAGTGGTTGTTAGGACATTGCTAGGTGGTTTCTAGAGTGTTCAAGATGGTTTATAGGGCATTCTGGGTTGTTGCTTAGTTGTTGCTATGTGGTTGCAAGTGTATTTAAGGTGGTTGCTAGGTCATTGCTAGTGCATCACTGGGCAGCTGCTAGATTGTTCTAGTGGTTGTTATGGCATTGATAGGTTGTTTCTAGAGTGTTCAAGATGATTTATAGGGCATTCTTGGTGGTTGCTTAAGTGTTGCAATGCAGTTACTAGTGTATTCAAGGTGGTTGCTAGGGCGTTGCTAGGGCATCACTAGGCAGCTGCTAGGGTGTTCCAGTGGTTGTTAGGACATTGCTAGGTGGTTTCTAGAGTGTTCAAGATGGTTTATAGGGCATTCTGGGTTGTTGCTTAGTTGTTGCTATGTGGTTGCAAGTGTATTCAAGGTGGTTGCTAGGGCGTTGCTAGGGCATCACTAGGCAGCTGCTAGAATGTTCCAGTGGTTGTTAGGGCATTGCATACACAAATAAACAGACGAATAAATACCCAATGCATTACTAATGTTAACATATAGAACTTCATGTAAAGTGTTTCTAAATAAATCATTGTTTCTCTCTTCAAATCTGACATTTTAGCATATATTTGTTGAAGTGTTGAAGTGTTGAACAGCAAATGATTGAAGTGTTGAAGTGTTGAACAGCAAATGATTTTCATGTTAATGATTGAATTAGTTTTTGCTGTGAGCAGATGAATGAAACAATGTGTGTTTGTGACACTAAAATGATGTTTGTGTCATTTGTAGGAAAACTATTTACAGCAACACAGAATACATATATAAATAAAAGCCTCTTGAAGACTGATCCCGTCTCGTACCTTACACGAGTCCATTCTGTGCTGGGCGATGGAGGAAACTTTCTCCAGAACCGTCCGTAATCTGGACTGGGTGGCGTGAGAAATGAAGTTCACTGCCTCCAGCGGTACGTCCGTCACTCCAAACTTCTTAGCTGAAACAAGAAAGACACAGATGTTATGAAAATATCAATAATCAAACAAAACACATCACCACGCAGATGTTTGGAAGGAAGTTCAGCGAGAGAAAATTACATCTGTCCTATCTTATAAATCCTCCACAAAAAGGTCCAATATGTGTTGAGAAAATAAAGGGTTGTTATGGTGAACTGACACGACCTGCATTTAAAACACAAATATGCTGAGAGGTAGTTTTGCAGCTTCTGTGGCTCATTTTCAAACCTGATTTCCTGAAATTTCAGAAAATTGAGTTTGGATGAACCTCTGTGGTTTGGAAGGTCAGCAAACCTGATCCAACCACCCAGAAGAGCTCAGGAGACTTAAAACAGCAACTTTGTCTCATTTGTTTCTCCTAAAATTTCTTAAGAAAAATAAACAGACCAGTGCTGTCAAATCGATTAATCGCGATTCAGATTATATTGAGATCTTTGACTTCTGATTGCAGATATTGGGATCTTGGCAAATCTGAACACAGTCTGTGAAATTTTTGAGAAACATAAGACATTACGAGTGTCTTTTTATCAGGAGAAACATCTGAGAAACAAAAGCAAATGTCGGCTACTGAGGAGAAACATTTGAGATCGACGTTTTAATTTGTGATTTTTCTTTCCTATATGAAAAAGAGAAGATGGGAAAAGAAAAACACAGCTCTTTTTTTGAGTTGACAACTTTTGCTTTAAAGGATAATTAGTGCCGGAGTTTATAAGAACGCTGCAAACCTTCACAGCGCTTCTATCTACAACATCCCCGTCTTTAATTTGCTATTAACATAAGTTCTTCTTCCACTGTTATTTTAAGAAAATCACACCAATTATTTAAATCAGCCGCTAAACGTGCCGAGAGTGTCCTTAATGACTCCGAACGAGATCTTACAAGGGAACGAGTAAAAAAGAAATGCTGAAAACATCTTAGGAATGTCAAAACATGAGGAGTTTCTTAAGGCCACGGCTCTTTAAAAAAAAACACAAGAAAGATTTAGATGAACTGAAGAATTTCTATTCGGTCCAAAAAATAACAAGCTGCTTTTGCGGAGGATAAAATCTCTGGTAAATCTCTTAATGCAGGTTTACCTGTGTTAAAAATTAGACTGGCAGGCTTGGTCCTCTCATGGTGATGTGCATTAAGTATATTTACATTTATGCATTTGGCAGATGCTTTTCTTCAAAGCGCCTGGTAATCGAACCCATGACCTTGGTGTTGCAAGCCTCATGCTCTACTGTTTGAGCAGGAATGGACACACAAACTAAAAAGCATGCAATTTTTAATTTCATATAGGTAAAAGACATGATAACTGTTTAAGAAACATTGAGTGGATCTTCGTGTATGAGGGTGAATCAGGGCATTCGGTGTTTGTGTGCATTGTGTTTTGTTGGGTTGTGTGTGTGCATTTCTCTCAGATTGAGCCGAGCTGGCAGGATTTGTGCCTCCCTTGGTTTGCTGTCACCTAAGAGTTCTCCAGCAGCCCATCAACGACACCACACCACACCGCTGCGGCCCAGCAGGGGGCGCTTCGTCCTCCTACACACACTCCTGCACCTTTGAGAAGAATTACACGTTTCTAACGTACAGCGCGCTCCCAGCGACAGCTCGATGCCGACGCTAACGCACGGTAAAACAGATACCCTAGGGCTTCTGACGCTTAACTGAGATCTAATGTGTAGCGAACGCGAGGGTGACAGAACAAGTGCTAGTTTAAACTAGTTTGTGAGGAAACTTTCTACGTCCTTCATACAACCCATAAGATTCTAGTCTGAAAATGTTGCATTTTGTGAGAGAAATCACACTTCATTTAGCAGTAAATTAGCTCAGCTGAGATGAAGTTCTTCTGTGGCATGTAATTTGTAAAGTATACAAAGCAAATCGCATAAGGAGAATCAAGTGAGTGAATGAGATTGTTTTAAATTAAGTGTTTGGGAGCGATCCACCTGAACGTCAGTCTACCGCTTGATATAAGAATGAGCTAGAAACATCACTTTGGGGTCGGTAAGAATTTTTAATGTTTTTGAAAGAAGTCTCTTCTGCTCATCAAGGCTGCATTTATTTGATCAAAAATACAGTAAAAATTTTGAAATATTATTACAATATAAAATAACTGTTTTCTATGTGAATATATTTTAAAATGTAATTTATTCCTGTGATCAAAGCTGAATTTTCAGCATCATTACTCCAGTCTTCAGTGTCACATGATCCTTCAGAAATCATTCTAATATGCTGATTTGCTGCTCAAGAAACATTTATGATTATTATCAATGTTCAAAACAGTTGTGCTGCTTCATATTTTTGTTCTCTGATGAAAAGAAAGTTCAAAAGAACAGCATTTATCTTGAAATAGAATTTTTTACTGTCACTTTTGATCAATTTAATGCATTCTTGATGACTAAAAGTATTAATTTCTTTCTTAACCCTTTCACGCATGGAGGTCACTACAGTGGACAGCTATTCAAAAAGCATTTTCTTGCATATGCATGGGTTTTGATGGCATAGTTTCACATCAACCTCTATAGTGGACCCTAGTGCATCATCCTATACATTGCCACAAAGTGGCAAGCCGTTGTATGTCGAATTTTTTCCCTCCAAACCAAGATGGCCGATGGCCAGTCAGAAATGCCAAGTTGCTCCAGAATATCCATCCATTACTAAATAAATGAAAAAAAAAATTGCATTAAGATAAAAAATGTAATGTGATTACATATGTAATGTACGTTATAAGTAATTACAAGTAATGTATCTTACTAGTAATGCATTACTTATTACATCAAAAAAGTAATCTGATTACGCAATGCAGGTTACATGTAATTCATTACTCGTAACATGAAAAAGTAATCTGATTACGTAATGCACGTTACTTGTAATGTATTACTTTACTCGTAACATCAAAAAGTAATCTGATTAAGTAATGCACGTTACTTGTAATGCATTACTTTACTTGTAACATCAAAAAATAATCTGATTACGTAATGCATGTTATTGTAATGTGTTACCTTACTCGCATCAAAAAATAATTTGATTATGTTATGCATGTTATTGTAATGTGTTACTTTACTCGTAACATCAAAAAGTAATCTGATTACGTAATGCATGTTACATGTAATGCATTACTTTACTCCTTACATCAAAAAGTAACCTGTTTCTGTTATGCATGTTACTGTAATTCATTACTTTACTTGTTACATCAAAAAGTAATCTGATTACATTATGCATGTTACTTATAATGCGTTACCCCCAACACTGCTCATTTCAGATGAGATTGAAAACACCTGATCGCTAGGTTTTCTCAGAGGAGAGCTATGATAGAAATGTGGCCATCTTGAACATAATCAGAATTATCAGCTAATAAGGGTAAATAAACATACTCCGGTAGACTGGAGGGAGCATGAGCGTTTTCTACATAATCTGAGTTGGGTTTCCACAGTTTTACCTTGACATGTTGTAGAGATTTCAAAGACACACGAAGTTCAACTTGTATGAAGTTCAATTCCATTGTATATAATTTTATTCATATTAAATTATGTATTCATGTTAAACACAACCAATATTGCTGTGTTTTTACTGTGTTATGTTTAATACAGTATCTCTTCAGTTAAAACCATAAACACATACTGTCCACTCAAGTGCACATCTGAAAATCTCTTTGAAAAATATGTGTAAAAAAATCATTTCAAATCTTGTTTTTCATGCCCTAAGAGCAATAAAACACATAGGGAAAAAATCCTGACTGAGGTCATCATAATTCATGCATGAAAGGGTTAAAAAAGAAAAATCTTACTGACTCCAAAACGTTTGAAAGGTAGTGTATATTCTAGCATTTGTTTTGTTATATAAATGTTGGTGGTCATATGTTGAGGAATGTTCCAGGTTAAATAAACATGTTGACAGATATCCGGATACGATGCAAATCTAGGCGGACAAACATTCAGCTTTCATTACAAGTGGTTCTTGCAATGTGCTTTTCTTTTTGCTATTAACACAAAAACGGAAGGATGAGTCGAAATTTTTTCTGTGGTAATCGACAGAATGACCTGTGTGGACCATTTTTCCATGTTATAACAATGTGAAAACTGTTTAAGATCCAGTTGAAAAGATGCAAAACCACAAATGTAAAAAATTGTTCTACTGGGGACAACAATAAAAACGGTCAACACAATTCTGATACAGCGAGAGTTTGGTGGAACAATAAGGACACTCTCCTGGTGGCCCAAAGCGACCGTGGACTGGCCTACATTTACAAGAACAGAGAACGTTTAAAAGCTCCAGGCTCTCCAGAATAACTCCATATCATCACAGAACAATGAGACGGGTTTATGTGTCCTTGTGAGAGCTTTTTATACTCTTCTAAACATATATTTAGCACTATAAACATCTATGAACTGTAAGGTTCAGGTGTGGAGATACTCTACCTGTTTCCAGTATCCGCCGGTGTAACAGACCTGTGGGCAGGAAGGCCTCGTCTTTACAGGAGCGGATCTGCGTCCCCACCAGCTCAGAGTTGGTCGCTAGAATACGAGCGCTCTCTTCGTTGAGGTTCACGCCAGCCATAGACGCCACATCGTTGATGTCATCATCGTCTCTGAAATAACAGACAAAATCAGTCTGATCTCACAGCACATTATCATATAATAGACACATATAAATGCATATTCAAAGCACTTGATATTCGACAATCAGCCACTGATGTTTACACGCACTTTATATGTCAAAAGTACAATAAAAAGTATTTTTGTATGTATTATTGCATTCAGGATGAAATTAACCAGTAGTGGAAAGAATCATAAAAGTAATGGTCAGTTACAGCACCTAAAATATTCACTCTCACTCATACATTCTTATGCATTTTAACCTAAAATGTTGATTTTGAATAAACTATTATTATATTTTTTAAACATTTGACATTTTTAGATATCAACATGAAAATAAAAATTAAAATATTTTTTTCCACTATCCGTGTGCATCTCACATATTCTGAACAGAATGGGAATGTGGATGTGAGTAAATAAAAATTAAATAAATAAAGAAGTATTAAATAAATATTCATGGATATGTTTTTTGTCAGCTACCCACATTTGCATCACATGAATTATGAACAGAATTAGAATGAGCATGAATAAATAAATGAATAAATAAATACATTTTTGGATGGATGGATGGGAATGGATGGATAGATGGATGGATGGATGGATGGATGGATGGATGGATGGATGGATGAAAGGATGGATGGATATTCGGATGGATGGATATTTGGATGGATGTAAATTTGGATGGATGGATGGACGGACGGATGAATATTCGGATGGATGGATGGATGGATGAAAGGATGGATGAAAGGATGAATGGATGGATGAATATTCAGATGGATAGATGGATGGATGAGAGGATGGATGAAAGGTTGAATGAAATGATGGATGGATGGATATTTGGATGGATGGATGGATGGATGGATGGATGGATGGATGGATGGATGGATGGATGGATGGATGGATGGATGGATGGATGGAAGGATGAACGGACGGACAGAAGGATGGATGGATATTCGGATGGATGGATGGATGGATGGATATTCGGATGGATGGATGGATGGATGGATATTCGGATGGATGGATGGATGGATATTTGGATGGATGGATGGATGGATGGATGGATGGATGAATGGATGGATATTCGGATGGATGAATGGATGGATATTTGGATGGATGGAAATTCGGATGGATGAATGGACGGACGGATGAATATTCGGATGGATGGATGGATGGATGGATGGATGGATGAAAGGATGGATGGATGGATGGATGGATGGATGGATATACGGATGGATGGATGGATATCGGTTGGATGGATGGATATACGGATTGATGGATGGATATACGGATTGATGGATGGATATACGGATGGATATACAGATGGATGGATGGATGGATATATGGATGGATGGATGGATGGATGGATGGATGGATGGATGGATATACGGATGGATGGATGGATATTTGGATGGATGGATGGATGGATGGATGGATGGATGAATGGATGGATATTCGGATGGATGAATGGATGGATATTTGGATGGATGGAAATTCGGATGGATGAATGGACGGACGGATGAATATTCGGATGGATGGATATTCGGATGGATGGATGGATGGATGGATGGATATTCGGTTGGATGGATGGATGGATGGATGGATGGATTTTCGGTTGGATGGATGGATATTTGGATGGATGGATGGATGGATGGATATTCGGATGGATGGATATTCGGATGGATGGATGGATGGATGGATATTCGGATGGATGGATGGATGGATGGATATTCGGATGGATGGATGGATGGATGGATGGACGGATGGATGGACGGATGAATATTCAGATGGATGGATATTCGGATTGATGGATGGATGAATATTCAGATGGATGGATGGATGGATATTCGGATGGATGGAAATTCGGATGGATGAATGGACAGACGGATGAATATTCGGATGGATGGATGGATGGATGGATGGATGGATGAAAGGATAGATTGATATTTGGATGGATGAATGGACGGACAGATGAATATTCGGATGGATGGATGAAAGGATGGGTGAAAGGATGGATGAATATTCGGATGGATGGATGGATGGATGGATGGATGGATGGATGGATGGATGGATGGATGGACGAACGGACGGAAGGATGAACGGACGGACAGAAGGATGGATGGATATTCGGATGGATGGATGGATGGATGGATGGATATTCGGTTGGATGGATGGATATTTGGATGGATGGATGGATGGATGGATATTCGGATGGATGGATGGATGGATGGATGGCTATTCGGTTGGATGGATGGATATTCGGATGGATGGATGGATGGATGGATTTTTGGTTGGATGGATGGATGGATGGATGGACGGACGGATAGATAGATAGACTATCCGTGTGCATCACATGTATTATGAACAGAATAGGAATGTACATGTGGAATAAATAAATAAATAAATGGACATGTTTTTGTCATGCGCATCATATATAATCGTACAGAATGTGAATGAGTTCAGTGACTGAAGAAGAGAAACTCAGCACTGGTGTGTTTGACCTTCCAGCTGTAATCGAAAAATATGGCCAGAACTCTTCTCACTGCGATGACTTTAGTTAACAAAACACAAGAGTTAAAGCAGCGCTTCTCATGTAAACATATAAGCTGCATGTCAACTCTTCCAAAAACACGTCTGGAGTCGTCCTTGACGTCCTGAAAATCACTAAAACTAAAACTGAAATAAAAATAAAGTTCAATAGAAATATATAAAAATGACTAAAACTAAAATAAAAAGTGAAAATGTAAAATTAAAAGCTAACTCAAAACATGGATAAACACTATAATAGTGTATAAACTGATCCATGGGAATGTTAATGTTATTACTCAAGCGTGACACATTCCATCAGTGTGACTGGCAGCTTTTTCACCCAATCATTACTCTCCCTTTTTCCCGTTGCCTTGGTAACAGTGTCCTAATTACGGCACATTAGCAGGGGAGCAGCGCTGAGTTTCCTGCGCCTGGGGCGCTGCTGAAAACTTCATCGCTATGGTCACAGAGGTCAAAGTTCACTCAGCTCCACTCTGATTTACGTCCGCGTCTGTACCTCTGTTTCTGACACTGACCCCCTGGCATCTTGTGCCCGGTCCACGCCACCCCCGGTGCCCGTGCGTGTGCGTGCGGCCCCGTCGCGCCCCCTGCCTCTCGCCGGCTGGGCAGGGTGTATATGAGTCCTGACACCACGGCAGGAGCTGACAGAGGCGGTTAGCACTGCGCAGCGTTAGCACGTTAGCCTAGCTGCCGCCACACGCCAGAGAGATGAATGAGAGGAATTCAGTAGAGCTCATGATTATTATTATGTTTCTTCTGCCATAAATGATCTGTCCCATTCAGCTTCCCTTTACAAAAAACTTACTATCATTCCCGCCAAAACTGTGTCCAGGGTCAAGTATTTTGCCCATTTATTTACTTCATAAAGATTTCCAAACAATTATTGAATAATTAGTTTTAAGCCCTTAACCAAACCAACCAGCTAATTAAAATGTTCATTTGAAGCAAAAAAAAAGTATTTGAAATGGAATAATCTTTAAGGACAAAAACTATTTGAAATTCATTAAGTGAACAATCTAATAATCAAAATAAACATAAAACTGCTTAATAATTCATTACAACTATTATTCATTTATTAACTTCTTAATAAATCATATGTATGAAAGCAATATATTTTAGCTTAATTACAAAACATTAAAATTTTTACAAAACAGTGTTGCTATTGTTGACTCCAACTAAAACTATTAATAATTTGTTTTTGTTAGATAAAATAAAATAAAATAAATGATTATATATATATATATATATATATAATCATTTATTTTATTTTATTTTAAAACTAATATATATATATATATATATATATATATATATATAGTTTTTGTTTTTATAATTTCAGTTTTTATTTTAATTTTTAGTAATTTTATGTGCTTTCATCATTTTTATTAGTTTTTTACATATTAAAATATTATTAATATTTATATTTCATATTATATTTAAATATATTTCATTTTAAATATTTAAATATTTAGGTGTAATTTATTTTTCTAGTTTAGTTTAGTTATTTCAACCATTCTAATTTTTGTTTGTTAATATTTTTAATATTTTTATATTATATATATATATATAGAAATATAATGAAATATATTTAAATATAATTTAAAATGTGAATATTAATAATATTTTAATATTTAAAAAACTAATAAAAATGAAAAGCACTTCACAAAATTACTAAAACTTAAAATGAAAACGGAAATTATAAAAACAAAAACAAAAGCTAATTTAAAATATTAATAAATACTATAATAGCATATAAATAATACTTTGATTCACAAAATGAGTATTTTTACAAATTGGGAATCTTTGCTGTAGTAACTAAACTAAACTAAACTAAAAGTCCTGGTGTTACCCGGCGGGTGGTTTGGTCTGATCAGGGTCCGAGAGCCAATCAAAAATATCCTGGTCACGAAACACGCCGTCGGGTAGAGGGTCGTCAGTAACAAGCAAACCTGACAGCTTAATTAGCTACACTGCTAAAGATTTATTGGTTTATCAATCAGTGCCTGCGGCTGACGCCCGGAGAGAGAGAGAGAGAGAGAGAGAGAGAGAGCCATAACTGTGAACTCTGTGACCTGCTGTGACACACAAAGACAAAACACAATAGCTCTGTCACAAACCCTAGCGAGCTGTTCACAGTCTACATAGGGAGCATCTTGACCTGAAATGAAACGCCCTACATAGGCAGCAGCTCATTCTAGTGCTGCTCACCAGTTGATTCCAGTCAAGTTTGACCAGTGCTTGATATCATTTGAGCACAATATCTGTCCCTCATAAACACAGACACTATCATGCAATTTACCATGGTAATTATAGTTTCGGCCAAATTCTTACTGTAAAGCCATAATGAATGAAAACCAAGACACCAAAGTTATACTGTATAAACTACTTTAAAAATACTTGAAGGCATTTTAGCTTGTTTTGAAATGTAAACTAGACACTAAATCTATTTCACGTTAAGCTCTGTCATGTGTACGGTTTCGCTGACTTCATTTATGTTCATTTAAAGATAAAAATATTTGAAATGCTTTTCAAGTAATCTTTAAGAAGAAAAAGTATTTGAAAATAATTGCGTGAATGATCATCCCATGCTAATTAAACTACTTAATAATCGATCATATATGAATACAAGAATATTTTGCAATAAATTTAAATATAAGTATATTAACATAAATATAATATATAAATATTTATATAATATAAATATATTAAATATGTTTCAAGTATATAAAACAGTGTTGCGATTGTAGACAAAATCTTTTAATAAAATTAAATTAAATTAAATAAACTTAAATAATATATAAATATAAAGATGAAAAATTAAACAAAAACCTAAACAAAAATTGTAATTGTTGCAAATAAAAAAATAAAATAAAACTATAATAAAAAATAAATTAAAACTATATATATATATATATATATATATATATATAAAATATTAAATATAAATATTAAACTATATATTAAAATAATAAAACAAAGTTTTTTGGTAAAGTAAATTAAAAAAACTGAAATAATATATAAATATAAGATGAAAAATTAAACAAAAAACTTAAACGAAAATTTTAATTGTTGCAAATAAGTATTAAAATGACTAAAACTAAAAATATAAATACAAATATTATATTATTAAATATAAATATTAAACTATATATTAAAATATTAAAACAAAATCTTTTGGTAAATTAAATTACATTTAAAAAACTGAAATAATATATAAATATGAGATTAAACAAATTAAACAAAAAACTTAAATGAAAATTGTAATTGTTGCAAATAAATAAGTTGAAGTATTAAAATTACTAGACGTAAAATAAAAAATAATTAAAGCTATATATATATATATATATATATATATATAATATTATAATATAAATATTAAAATATTAAAACATTAAAAAATATATAGTTACTATAATTTTATGTTGATTTTAAAGTATTTTAGCTTGTTTTCAACGCACATTAAAAGGAAAAAGAAACATCCGGTAAACCAGACACTAAAGCCATGAGCTATTTCACATTAAGCTCTCTCATGTGTTCAGTCTCGCTGACGTACAGAGTGACAGTTTTGAGCAAACAAGAGAGAAAAGAAAGCATAAGGAGAAGGAATGGGAGGATGAGAGTCGGCCCTCGCTGAGAGTGTCGCCCGCAGTCATCAGGAGCAGCTTGGTGAAACGCTGCCCCCGTGTGCCAGCGGCCGGTGTTACAGCTCACATCTCCGTACCTGAACGAGCCTCCCCCCGGGTCATTCAGCTTGTTTTTCTGGTTTCCTGAGAGCTGTATGGAGACCCCCGCAGGGCTTTTGCCTGTCTGGAAAGCTGCAGGCTTCCCTAAAGTACCTGGGAAAAGACAAGACAACATTATCATGAACTTACACACCTATTTTCAACAAACCTGATTCTGTCTAGAGCTCAACCAGCTCAGCTCAGCCAAGCACAAGTCATATTTCACACCAAACCATTATTTTCTTGACAATTACACACAGATAGACACACATAGATAGATAGATAGATAGATAGATAGATAGATAGATAGATAGATTTGTTGGTATAAATCAATGTATTTAGTGTGATTCAGTGATGTTGACTAACATTTCTGACTTGAATAAAATCAGTTAATTTAGATGTTACCATTTTTAGGTTACCATTTATTTTCAGTGTATGACGCGGGCATGTTCTTGACAGGTTTCGTGAGATTCCCCCGAAAAGAGAGAGAAAAACAGGGAGAGCTGCCATTTTTACTGATTCTCTGCTTTTGTCTTCATGCATCTCGCTCTTCTTTCTATATTTTTCTCTGTCTGTCTCTCAGAGTTCCCCTATACACTCCTCAACGTGTCGACACACACACACACACACACAGCGACTGCCAGGGTGCATTTGAACGTGATTTTAAGAGGCATGTTCTTGGCCCACAGCTACAGGAGACGGTATTTTTAGAAACTATCCCCCTGAAAATCCACTTTCAGGGCAAAAATATAACACAAATCAGACTAAGATGGGCAGGAAAAGAAAGGCAGATCAAATCTGCATGCACACACCTGTACGCAAGTGTGTGTGTGTGATCAGATGGCAGCAGTTTCATACAAAGCTTATGAATGGATAAATAAATGAATGTCATCTGTGTTGTGTTGGGCGTCTCACCTGTCGCTCGCACCGTCTGCGTGATGACCACGGGCATCCGTATCTGACCTCCAGGACCCGCTGCCCTCTTGATACCCTACAAACATACAAAGATTTACTCCATTTCACCTTGATATCTGAACAGTCTTACAGTCTGGGTCAGTTTTAAAGGATTAGTTCACTTCAGAATTCAAATTTCCTGATAATTTCCTCACCCCCATGTCATCCAAGATGTTCATGTCTTTCTTTCTTCAGTCGAAAAGAAATGAAGGTTTTTGAGGAAAACATTCCAGGATTTTTCTCCATATAGTGGACTTCACTGGGGTTCAACGGGTTGAAGGTCCAAATGTCAGTTTCAGTGCAGCTTCAAAGAGCTCTACATGATCCCAGACGAGGAATAAGAGTCTTATCTAGCGAAACGATCAGTCATTTTCTAAAAAAAATAAAAATTATATACTTTTTAACCACAAATGCTCGTCTTGCACTGCTCTGCGATGCGCCACGCATTACGTAATCATGTTGGAAAGGTCACACGTACCACGGCAGGAAAAACTCCATCTCATTTTCTCCTCCAACTTCAAAATCATCCAACAACGTTGTTTTATTTATTTTATTTTTTTGTAAAGGGCGTTTGACTTAGTCTTTGCACGTTCGCTTTGTAAACACTGGATCGGTACTACCGCCTACGTCACGCGTGACCTTTCCAACGTGATTACGTAATGCGTGGCGCATCGCAGTGCAAGACGAGCATTTGTGGTTAAAAAATATATAATTTTTTATTTTTTTTTTTAGAAAACGACAGATCGTTTCTCTAGATAAGACCCTTATTCCTCGTCTGGGATCGTGTAGAGCTCTTTGAAGCTGCACTGAAACTGACATTTGGACCTTCAACCCGTTGAACCCCAGTGAAGTCCACTATATGGAGAAAAATCCTGGAATGTTTTCCTCAAAAACCTTCATTTCTTTTCGACTGAAGAAAGAAAGACATAAACATCTTGGATGACATGGGGGTGAGTGAATTATCAGGAAATTTTAATTCTGAAGTGAACTAATCCTTTAAGACATGAGTCAGCAGCATCTCAACAGATTTATAAAGCCTACTATATCATATTTGATATGCAATTTCTAAGGCCATGATCAAAACGTTGCTGTAAAACCTGTTTTTGCACACGATCTACTACATGCTTCTGTCGTCTGATTGATAGCTCATACGTTTTTTAGGAAGTAAAAGTCTTTTAGTGTAATTGTACAAACGTCCTCCTTCAGCTCGTGCTTCACGTGTCTCTCTGCTGTGAAATCTGTACTGGTTTTTATAAAGAAAACATAAGAATAGCTTTTATATTGTTAGTAATATTTCAAGATGAACACTTACTGAACTGAAGCGACTCAGGTTTACTTGATGCATCATTTTTTTAGAAAAATCTTGAGTATCAAATATGATCATCAGATTTATTTGTTCATCTGTCAATCATCATTGTATTGCATTGCATTATGTTAGAGCTTTGTTCATAAAACTAAGCAGTTAAATATCTTACTAAGAGATATTATTGGAAGATATTGATATTTATATGCATTTTAATGTAAGTATCTGCTATACTGTTATAAAGATCTCATTTATATTACAAGCATCAGAATTTCATCTTACTTTTTGGGCATATTAATATCATCATCGGCACCAAATTGCATATTTTTGCTCAGTTTGAGTCTCTGAATAAAATTGAGCTGTTTTTTTCCTCCATATTCTCACTATATCATATTATATGAGTCATAAAAGCTCTGGTGTATCAAATACTATACTCAACAAAAAACACATATGCAATGTTTTGAATATTGTCTTCAATAAACTGTACAATTTCAAACAATAAGATTTTTCTGAATTTTAATTCATATGTCAGGCTTTTGTAAATTTGTAAATTGCATTATAAAAAAAATAAGAACATGTTTTAATAAAATAGAGCCCATGTTGCGTTCTTATTCACAGAATTTAAAATAATTGCAGCGTGTTTTCATGGAGATAAATGTGTGTATTAATAAAACGCACATCTAGGTGCGGTATGAAATACACAGGCTGAATTTTTCCAAGCACAATAGAGGGAGAAACAGGAAGAAAACAAGGTAGTGACAAAGTGAGGAGAGGGGCAGAACACAGGAACAGCACTAATAGAGACGCTTCCGTCCCCCGTGAGTCCCTCAGTGCCGCCCTGAGCAAATCCCATCCATCCAGTCCACTTTCCCTCCGCCTGCATATTTCTCTGACTTGTTTTCTTGTGCCCGGACACTGTCGCTACATTACAGCTCAGAGCCTACAAACCTCGGGGAGATCTCCTCGTGAAGATAAGGAAAACCTCAGAGCGGCTACGGGACACAAACTGAGACTCCGCAGCAAGAGACAAACTCACTGTCAATATTTCAATACCATGAGTGTTTCACATTTATTTAGGGCTGGGCGATATAGCGTAAAAAATTATATTTCAATGTTTTTCAGCCTTTTGAAGGTATTTAATATGCACAACCGTTAAAAAGTTTGGGGTCTGTAAAAATTTTTGAAAGAAAATTAAAGAAATTAATACTTTTATTCATGCATTATATTGATCAAAAGTGACAGCAAAGACATTCATAATGTCACAACACATTTCTATTTAAAATATTCAGAGCTTCAAAGGGATTTGGTGAAGGAAAATAAATATGAGATGGGAGAAAAACTTATATGTCAATGCTTTTGTGTTCTCTTGCAAATGTTTTGCATTCTTTGTGATATAATTTTTCATCCCATCTCATATATTTTCCATCACCATGTCCTCCGTACAAATGAATGCTGTTCTTTTAAACTTTTTATTCATCAAAGAATCCTGAAAAATAAAATATGTGATGGTTTCCACAAGAATATGAAGCAGCACAACTGTTTTCAACATTGATAATAATCAGAAATGTTTCTTGAGCAACAAATCATCATATTAGAATGATTTCTGAAGGATCATGTGACACTGAAGACTGGAGTAATGATGCTGAAAATTCAGCTTTGATCACAGGAATAAATTACAGTTTACAATATATTCACATAGAAAACAGTTATTTTAAACTGCAAAAATATATCACAATTTTTTACAGTATTTTTGATCAAATTAACGCAGCCTTGGTGAGCAGAAGAGACTTACTTCAAAAACAATTAAAATCTTAAGGACACCAAATTATTAACAGTAGTGCATATCTGTGTATTTTTGAGATTTTTTTCCTTTTCAATAGGAAAAAAAAACAATTTCTAAACTAAATGAACACAAAGAGGTCAATTTATGCACCAATTTACAATATGATAAAAAGCAATATTTACCATTTTATGAATATTTACCATTTTATGAAACTCTTTGCAAGTCTCAGTAAGCTTTTGAATGTAAAAGAATGATATGCAAATATGGGTGGTCACATGTTAATGAGGTCATGGCACTGATGATGATGATGTCCAACTGAGAAAATTTTGTTTTGACAAATGTTCTGAGTGACTTAAGTGGGAGTTTTGAGTTGAAAACATTACAGTCGCATAGTACAGTGTTTCTCAACCAGAGTGCATTCTGGACGATTGGGGCGGGGCGACACATTAACCCAATTTCATTGGTTTATAATACAGCAGAGCTTATTGGCGTAGACGCTTGGGGCATGAGCATGCACATTCCTTTATGTTCGACTTTATGAATGATCTCTGTTTGACCGTACTACATAAATATTAAGTGCTAACCATGGCGATTTCAGTTACGATCAATTGGCTAATGTTTTGATGAACTTAAGACGTTAGATGAAGTTACTGTACGCTTGGTACGGCATCTCCGGGTTCTTCAGGCAGAAAATCGCCGTGTAATAGGCTGTACTGCTAAATCTGGGGAACGAATTCTTAATTCGTGGCCACGATATATATAGAGCCAGGCAAAATTATTTGTATAACGCTCAATACATATCGTTTTAAAGCAGCTTTACAAAAAGTTATTGTCTATAAGCTTTAATATTGAGCAGTTACCACGAAATATGTTGCTGATATAAATGATACACTGTTTGAGATTTAGCTAGGCTATTGTATTTATTATTTTATCCAGCAGATAAGTCAGTGCCACTTTTAGGACTGCATGGAATTATGGCATTGCAAAGGAGAGATATTTTCTATAGGCTGATATATTTTCTAGGCTATAATTTTTGCATGTCATGCAGGGCTCTGTATTTTTACATCATTCATTTAGGCTTTTTCATATATTTCTATTAGGATCAGTGAATAAGCGCAAACTCTGGATTTTTTACACAAATGATAATTCACTGTATTTCAGTAGCCTAAAACATCGGATAAACCCGAAAGTGTTTGATTTTACATTTTAAAGCAAAACCACGGTGACAAATCAGACAATAATAGGCTACCAACAGCCCACACGCCCTGACCATATTTTTTGTGCGTACAATAAAAACCTTGCAATGCTGAAAAAATACATATTTGCATTTATTGTGTATGCAAGATGTATTTTTTTTTACTAAAACAGATGTTATTATGTCGATCTATAATGTGCTCAAAGTATTTAAGCAATGAATGTCTTGGTATTTTTCAAGTCCTCACGTTATATTGCACAAATTTACAGATGCACGTGATTTTTTTTAATTTTTTTTTATAGTTATGCAGCTATATGGCTATACAGTGAGTGTTAATTTGAATCTATTTTCACTCGTACATACGCAGATTATAACACAATGCGGGGGTTGATAAATATATAACTGGATTTTTAATACCCGCTGACACTTATTTGGGCCTATACTATAAAATATGAACCTTCAAAAACTATATACAGACCCAATATATAGACCCACATATTTTATTTACAAGTAGGCTAAACAAGGAAACATGAGTTTGCCATTAAACATTTTATTAGCACTTTGTACCAAAGTCCCTATAGTCTTTGTTTGTACTAAGTAATGCAAGCATTGGACAACAAATCATCTCGTTAAAAAAACGATCAAATAAAAATAAATAAATAAATAAATAAAACCCGAAGCGATCGTGCTTCAAAATGTAAAATCAGCCATTTGCGTTCGGGTTTGTCTGATGTCTTATGCCTATTTAAATACATATGGAATGAATAAGTCAAAAGCGTTAAACAGCTCTACTCAGCATGAAGTGCCCGGAGATGCCGTCAGCGTTCGTTTGTAAACAATAACTTCTATTCTGTGTCTTTAAGTACAAAAAAACATTAGCCAATACACCCCAATACATACAATTGGGGTGGGCGGGGCAACATGTGTCGCTCCGCCCGAATGTGTCGCCCCGCCCCATCGTCCAGACTGCACTCTGGGGTACTACGCCAGGGGTCCATGGACCCCTAGTGGTCCTTGACGTAATGCCAGGGGGTCCTTATAAAATATCTGAATATGAATATTTGTATATTTTGACATTTGGCATGTTCCCATAATATAACTGAGGATATGACTGAATATTGGACAAGTCAACTAACGTAGTAGTAAATTATACTTGACTGCATTTGGTCGTCACAAAGACATTAATGATACCAATGAGCTAATATTATTCTGGGGTCCTTGAGGACGGTTCTAAATATGACGGGGGTCCTTTACTCAAAAAAGGTTGAGATTCACTGGCATAGCACATCAAACTCTTTTATTCAAAAGAGAAGGTGTGGAAGAAGATGTGTTTTTAGGGCATTTGCAAACATATCCTTGTCTTTAAGATGTGTTTTGAAATCTGCTTTTTTTTTAAATAAGTGCATCAGATATTTGTTGTTTTGCAGATGGATTCCTTTTTAACAGACGTATATGCTGTCTGGGATCCTTATTTCCACGCTGTGATCTAACACAAGATACTAGTTATTGTTTCTGCTGAATTGTATGAATGAAAAAGAGAAAAGTGGACCATATTTGAGATCAGAAGAGAGAGTACTGACTTGTGGCAGTACAGCGGTGCTGTTGGGCTGGTGTGGACGCACACTGACACCCGTCTGGACCGGCGTCACGCTGGTTTTGTTGGGCTGTAGAGGTTGAGTGAGAGACTGCTGGCTGTTCAGGAGAGACAGACGCAGCGCAGGGAGACTTTTCTGCAAACACAAACACAGTCCCAAAGTAAAATATGAATGCCATGCTTTTTTATTTCCTTTTTTTCCTATCACATATTTCAGTAATCATCATTTGAAAGCTTAAACACTCAAAATTTATCCTGTGAAAACATGGACATTAGGTTGGAAACGATACTGTAAATCCTTTTAGCAGACTCCTCCCCCTAGTGGGCGGTGTCATGTTTCAAATTACAAAATTTTCTACACTACTTTATAATATTTTATAATTCAAACCCATATCTTGGAAAGGTCTGAGACTCAAGGTTCAATATTTGATGACTGTTTTGTGATAAAAGTGATATTGTGAAATGTATTAATTTGTGACAGGAGAACATGCCAAAAAAATTTCAGTAGAATGTGGGAGACACCTGATGGCTATTTTTGGTACAGCACCTAAACAAACTCTCACAGGAACCTCAATTTTTGTGAGATCGATTTCAAATTTGGAACACAACTTGGTAAGACGTATGGCTTTGATTTTATAGCAGTTTTAGAGTAAAAACCTCTAGTAAAGTACATCATATTTTGTTTAGTTTTCTTTTCAGAATCGTGGGAGAATGGACTAGGTGCGCAAGATGGCGCCGGTGCGACTGTGCGCATGGTTACTTCCGCTCATGTCCTTCCGGTCTTAACAAAGCTTGCATTTGGTGCAAGAAGAAACTTAAATATGAAACTTGGCTAGATATAATAGATTTTTTTTTTAATTAAAGAGAAGATGGTGGTCTATCAGAGACGAAAGAAAACATCCTTGTTATATTATTGTGTAACATTACCTCTGTGTGGTAATTCAACGAGATACGCGATCTTTGACTTTCAATCTTTCTCCTGTTGATTATGCGGTTCAGGCTCAGCGGTGATCCACAGGGATCTCTTTATCAATACAAAACATATACATCTCCTGATTTTGTTTTGACAGCTGGGGGACTAAATGGCTCAAAAACTGCCTTCTCTTTCTGCTTGGAACAACTTCATGAAGATGTAATGTTTGCTATTGTCAACTTAAGTATCAATCCTCATCAGAGATAAATAAACATGGGAATATGATATGGACTCAGTGTATGCTTAAGTAACTTTATTTGGTAACATTATTATCGCTGTATTATTTAAGAGCCATGTAATTTAAATGCATAATTTTCAGTGTTTGTATTTCCCCTGTGCGTTTCTATTAATTACTGCATTTATTTAGTTCAAGTAAGACGAGTAAAGAGCATCAGTTGCATACATCATTATCAGTCTCATCTAAGCAGCAAAAAACGGGTAAAAAAAAAAAAAAAAAAAAAAAAAAACTTACCTATATTACACTGTTTGCGCTACAGTTAAAAATGTAAATTAATCGCAATCTTTTCACAGCCCTTGTTTTTATCTTATGCAAAGAAATCGTAAAAAATGTAGTGATCATGTTGATGGAGCAATTGATGTAGGTAAGTGAAAATATATGCGCAGAATTGAGAAAATAGTATTAATGGAAATAAATTTATCATAGGGCAAACCTGTGAATGTTCACAAGGCATTTTATGCAGACAACTCTAATCGTAGTTGTATATTTACAGGCATTATTGTCATTGTATATGCGTATGCACCATGAGTTCATTAATCTAACTAACCCATGCATGCATGCATTTAAATGCCATTGGCTCATGTGATTGTACTATATATCTTAGTTGTATTTTAAGTGATATAACAGATTCTGTAAACAACTATAAGAGATCATTTTCGGCTTTCCCCGGCACTCTGCACCGGCATAAAACGAAACCGGAAGTGTATATGCGTACACTCGCTGATTGAAAACCCAAAATGGCGGCCACGTGCAACTAGTCCATTGCGATCTCTATTGAAAAAAAAAAAAATCGTGATTCTCATTTTATCCAGAAATGTGCAACTCTTCCTGGAAATATTCAAAAATACTGAACCTCTGATATAATATTGCAAATAATCTACTAGTAGATACCAGAATATTATAGAGAATGACACGCTAGTACAGTGTTGCCAGATTGGGTGGGTTCCCGCTAATCATGTTGCTTATTCCGATCACTTATATTGAGCACTTTTTGCATTTAAATTGGCTTATTCTGACTCCTGACATTGAAAATGATGCATTTGTTTTTCCGAGGGTATCGGTGAATTTCCTGATTGCCGTTTTGACATAGTCTGGATATTTTAGTCATATTTGGTCATTCTCTTTAATGTATTTGCCCTGATTTGATCCGTTTTCTTGTGAAATGTATTATTTTGTCATCATTACTTTGTTTTACCGAGTTAAAAATTGTCCATATTAACATTGATTGACATAGCAATACAATTCGATCACATTATTTTGACAGTTAAAGTTTTGGGCGGTTTTCTGTTGGAGTGGGCGGGTTTTGGTGCTGGAAATCGTCCACCCAATCTGGCAACACTGCTCTAGTAATGTGGCACTCTAGCAACCATTTTACATGAACCTCACTCACATTTACTTTAGTCTGATTTTTACATTCATAGATTCACATTGGAGGAACTCGGTCCAAATTACCTTATTTTTTTCTGTGGAATAATGTGCACTGATGAATCATTCACAATAACAAAATCATCTTATATATGTAATTCCAATTCCATTTTCGAATGTTTAGAAAGTCCTGTGTATGTGAACGGTCATTTTTCTCATAGAGGCCGAACAGTCCGACAAAGATCATTAACCTCAGTAATCAAAGACATCTCGCTGAGGTCCCAGACCCCTGTGAGGACACCGCAGGCTGCTGATGTCTATTTCTGGAGGATTTTGACGTAAGCCAGCTAACATCGCATGACAGCACGGCCGCATTAGCGTGCCAGCTCGGACCGGGCAGGATGTGACATGCCTGCCAGCTACTAACCGCAAGGAACACAAGCCATGTGCGTGTTAACGTACCTTCAGGAAAGGGACCAGGTAAGGCTGTGGAGATGACTTCAGCTCGGACTGTAGCCGGCTGGTGAACTCCTCCGGATCGATCTTTGCATCCTGAGAGGAGCGACAGCAGATGTTCAGCTGGATTTGAACGTGTACAGCGAAAAACACATGCAAACTACAGGAAGAGGAGATGATTAGTGCAGGATGAAAACAGATGAGTCAAAATTCATTTCCAAAGCAGGGATTATATTGGGGATGCAAAACAAGGCCCTTCTCAAACATTTCAAGGTAAAGCTGATGTCTCTGGGGCAGAACCGGCACACGTACCAGTAAATCCTGCACCAGCGCCTTCACGTTTCGAGACGTCTCTGGTGAAGGGGAATTATGAGACGCCAGCTTGATCAGCGTCGCCAAAAAGTTCTTGCACTTCTTTACGTTCTCCTGCATCTCCTGATGAGCAGAGTGAGACAGTTTGTTAGTTTTAAAGACATGTCGAATCGTGCGTTTTCAATTAGACGTGCCTCATAATGACACATCACAGGCCGAGCTGAAAAGTGTGTCTTGATTTGGACGGCTGCTTGTGTTAGTAAACAGTTTATCCGGTTCTGACTCACACAGACGCACTCTGTTGTGCTTTTGTTGCCATAATCAGTGATCAGCCCTCACGGGTAAATAAAGTATTTTAATGAAATCCTCTAAATTCCATTTAAATGCTACAAAACTGTCAATCATTTGAGGTTAGAGAATGTGTCAATCAAAAGTCTTTTTTAAGGCTGGTGGCGTGTTACGCTTGATCATCTTCCTGATGACTGCGCTGAACTGAAATAATACATGAATGGGTGAATCTCATTAAAACATTTCTAGGTCACATTTCACCACAAATTCAAAAGAAAATGAAGCTTATTTTCAGAAGTGACACTGTGACTTCAGGACAGCTGGTGTTGTGCCTATTTTCGACCCCCCTGCCAAATTATTACCCCCTCGTTGAAGTCGCTACTTGATTGCCTAATCTTAACCCCACCCCTAATCCTAACCCCTCCCAAACAACCTACTCCTAAACCTAACCTAGGGGGGTAATAATCTGGCAGGGGGTCGAAATTCGGCACGACACGTGATTTTTTCTTCTTTTTTGGATATAAATGACCGTCCTCATAAATTAAAGGCAGTACAACAAACACTATCATGATGTATAAATATTTTATAATTTAA
This sequence comes from Mylopharyngodon piceus, assembly GCA_039654765.1. Taxonomy (NCBI): domain Eukaryota; kingdom Metazoa; phylum Chordata; class Actinopteri; order Cypriniformes; family Xenocyprididae; genus Mylopharyngodon; species Mylopharyngodon piceus. The sequence goes on along the minus strand of CM077458.1, from coordinate 33,104,599 downwards.
ATAATGTATCATAATTTTTTGTCACATCATGAATAAATAATAAAATGCATTTTTTTGCTGTAAAGTAGTGAGAATTTTGGAGGGAAATGCCAAAAATTGAAAATAATTAAAATAATGTCACCATGCAAATCGTATTAGTAGGATTCATTTTGTTTATGCAAAACCTAATTTCTTATATTCCTTTTGATTTTGAGGTTAAGTACATTCATAAGATTCACTACTGTTTGGGGTCAGTAAGTGTTTTTTGAAAGAAATGAACACTTTTATTCATCAAGGACACATTAAATTGATCAAAAGTGACAGTATTTCAAATAAATGCTGTCCTTTTGAACTTTGTATTCATCAAAGAATCCTAAAAAAAAATTAAAATTCTGATTTTTATACAAAAATCTGAAGCAGCACAACTGTTTTCAACATTGATAATAATCAGAAATGTCTCTTGAGCAGCAAATCATCATATTAGAATGATTTCTGAAGGACACTGAAGACTGGAGTAATGATGCTGAAAATTCAGCTTTGATCACAGAAATAAATTACATTTGACTATATATTCGCATAAAAAACAGTTGTTTTAAATTGTAATAATATTTCACTATTTTTACTGTATTTTTGATCAAATAAACATTAAAAAATTGTACCCCAAACTTTTGAACAGTAGTGTATATGTGTGTATGTGAACATGTGTGCAGATGTGATGCCCAGATGTCTATAGGCTGACACAGCCACTTGTGTGTTTGTTCATATTTGTGTGCATGTGTGTTTGTCTATGCATGAACATCCAGATGTGTTACCCTGGTGTCTGCTGGCAGCTGTGTGTGTGTGTGTGTAGTTTGGATGGCGCTTAACCAAGTCCTGACAGTTAAACAGGGACGCTTGAGGGGTCCAACAGTCACTCAGTTAAGCTGAGAAAAAGAATAGATAAAGAGAGAGAGAAACTTCGATACGGGAGGGCACACAGACCTGGGAGACAACCGGAGCTCCGGGGGCCGGGGCGGCTGCGCTCTGCGGGGCCAGTGGCATCTGAGTGAGGGGCCCCTGGGGGCCCAAGGCCGGCTGGACCTGCTGGGGAGCTGTCACTGCCACGGCGGCTGCCACGGGGGCCTTCTAGAGGAGGAAGGAACCGAGACACAGAGATAAACACAAGCTGACGTCTGCCTGCCAGCAAGGCCACAGAGAACAGGAGAGACGGCCACAGCGCGCCCTGTCACATCGCGTGTCCCGAGAGAGCGCAGGACGACAGGAGCGAAGAGAGAGAGAGAGACAGATGGAGGAGGAGAAGAACTCGGATCACGTGATTGCTGCACCTGACAACTCAAAGTTCGCTCGCTGTCTGTTCTTTGTCTTTACACTCTTAAAATAAAGGTTCAAAAATGGCTTCTGTGATTCCATGAACACCAATGGAGCCTTTCAATTGCACAAAAGGCTCTTTATAGTGGAAAAAGGGCTCTTTAGAGTTTTAAAATGTTCTTCACACTAAGAAAAAATTATTCTTTTAAGAACTGTTCACTGAAAGGTTTTTTGGGGAACAAAAAGTGTATGAAAAGAAATCAAAAATGTATAGTTCTGGTTTTGGATGTTGATCAGTCCCTAAGTGATCCAGTTGTGCTAAATCACACAACACACACAGAGACCAAATATTGACCTTATTTTACATGTTAGGACTAGCTCTATTAGCCCAGCGGTTCTCAACCTTCCTGACTTTTTGACCAAAATGTTTCTGGTAATTCTGCTGTTCTGCTGCTCATTTTCAAACTTTTCTATTTATAGAAACTATAGCAGTGGCAATATATTTAATTAATTAAATAAAAAAATTATAAATAAATAAAATAATCAAATTACATAATGCCAGAAGTTTAAATATCTGAATGTTCTTCGGGCTTTACATTTTTTATTACCACTTAATTTACACTACATTTCTAGTCATTCATGATTACATTTGTCATGTTTAAAAAAAAAAAAAAAAGATTTCTTAATGAAATATCAATTTCTACCCTATAAAATATTTATAAAATGTATATTCATTATATAATGCTTTTAAAATGATTTTATTCATTTCTATGACTTTCAGGTCTAAAAATCACACTTTTAAAATTCCCTCATATAATCAGGTTTTATATATGTCACTTTAATAAGTGACGGTTGTTGAGGGAACCAATTAAAATAAAAAATAATGTTAGCTTGCATCTTGATTTTAAGCTCTTTTATTGTTTTGTCTTATTTTAAATAATTTTAAGTCATCTTGAAATCCCTTTGGATGTTTGCCGAGGCCCCCTATTGAGTGCCACTTAGCAGAAGATGATAATTTTATTAATAAAATAAAGTTTTTGTAAAAAAATGTGTCTTCTAAATTTGTAATAAAATTCTTAATATACAGTACTGCCTCTTGTATCTTATTGATTCATTTGTAAAAATTAAAATTGAATTTTAAATCTAAAATTTATAAATCTCCTTTGAAACTCAATGGTCAGATACAGCTGGCATTTCAACCATCTTAATGCGTATATAAATAAAAACAACTGATGCAGATGAGAGAGAGAGAGAGAGAGAGAGAGACGGGACAGGGCAGGTGCTCACAGCAGGGCCGGTTGCGGTGCTGGTCTGGGCCACAGCGCTCGGTGAACTGGACTGGACCAGTTTAGTTTGAGCCGCAGGAGCGGGACGAATTGCCGGAGTGCTAACAGGAGACTGCAGGGAGGAGAGGAGCAAGAGAAAGAGAAAGAGAACATAAAGAAAAGAGGGGGAAATACAGAGAGGATTGAGAGCAGCATTACAGAGGAAAAGACAAATCATAGGATTTGAAAAACAGCGCTTCAGATGAAGAACTTGTGGGTGAGTAACTTCATGACACTGGAGCTTTGAAAGAGTTTCGTTAGACACAGAGTCACACACATGCTTATTTCTTCAGTGTTGTCTTCAGGGTGCATTAAAGGAACATTATGAGTTCAATACATGTTAAAATTTCAATCATGACAACTCGCGGAATAGTTTTAGCGTGTAATGGAATATGGTGAATGTATTTGGTCACTATGCTGCTGCTGTAGAGCAAGTATGGACTGGCTGCTGCTAACAGATACACAGACACGCTGCTGTGATCATGTAAGATCTGCTGCTGCTGTGTAAATAGACATACATTAATCCCACAGCAGATCTAGACAGGTGGAGCTGGGGAGGTGGAGGGGTTCAGAGGAACTGTGATAGCGCTGCAGGACTAGCTTACAGCAAACACTAACTTAACACGTTGCTAGCATGATTACCATGTTGTTAAGATGTAGTTAGCATGATTAGCATGTTGCTTGCATATTGTTAGCATGATTAGCATGTTGCTAGCCTGTTGTTAACATGCTGTTAACATGATTTAGTACATTGCTAGCATGTTGTTAGCATTATTTAACATGTTGTTAAGATGATTAACATTTTGTTAACCTGTTGTTAACATGTTGGTAATATGATTTAACAGTGCTAGCATGTTTTAGCAGGTTGTTAGCATGTTGCTAGCATGATTTTGCACAATGCTAGCATGAGTTAGCATGTTATTGACATGATTTAACATGTTAACATGATTTAATGCATTGATAGCTTGAATTGGCACATTGTTAACATGTTCTATCACGTTGCTAGTATGAATTAGCATTTTGCTAGCACGTTGCTAGCATGATTTAACAGGTTGCTAGCATCTTTTAGCATGTTGTTAGCATGATTAGCATGTTGCAAACATTTTACATGATTAGCATGTTGCTAGCCTATTGCTAACATGTTGTTAATATGATTTAACACAGTGTTAGCATGTTTTAGCTGGTTGTTAACATGATTAGAATGTTGTTAACATGTTGCTAGTATGTTTTAACATAATACTAACATGAATTAACATGTTGCTAGCACATTGTTAACAAGATTTAACAGGTTGCTAGAATCTTTTAACATGTTGCTAACATGATTAGCATGTTGCTAGCATATTAACATAATTAGCATGTTGTTAACATTTTACATGATTAGCATGTTGCTAGCCTATTGATAACATGCTGCTAATTTGATTTAACACAGTGTTACCATGTTTTAGCTGGTTGTTAGCATGATAAGCATGTTGCTAGCATGTTTTAGCACAATGCTAGCATGAATTAGCATGTTGTTAGCACATAGCTAGCATGATTTAACAGGTTGCTAGCATCTTTTAGCATGTTGCTAGCCTATTGCTAACATGATTAGCACATTGCTAGCATGAATTAGCATGTTGCTAGCATGCGCGCTGAAGGACTAGTTTACAGCATACAATGAACCAGACTATTTAAATGTTGAGCAAGCAATCTTATTGGCTGCAGAGGCCAATCAGCTTGCGCCATGCGGTAATGATGTGATTGCTTTGCAGATTGCATGTAAAGGTCCAATCAGCCTGCGCCCTCTAGAGTTTCATGACTGAAATAGATATTCTTTCAACAGAATTTATGGCATAATGGGGGAGGGGTCCTGTTTGCAATAATGAACTTACAGTGGACGTCTATGGGGTCAGACATTCTGGAGAGATGTCACAAATGTCACACATCTGTCACCACAATCGATCATATGCTAAAACAGACTCAAAATCACGTGTTTAGAGGGAAAACGGGTTAAAATCCCTTCACTGAGGGGCAACGCTACACTGAGAGAGACTAAATACAGAGAGGAGAGGACTCTGTTAAACTGAGCCAGAGTTTAACAGCTCTGAGGATTCACCGGGAGGAGATGACGAGGGCAGATGCTCGTCTCTGGGCCCCTACAGAGAGAGAGAGCAGCGCCCGAGACACGGAAGAGCTCGAGGCCCTGCACATGCACACGCACACTGACGGCGATGCCATCAGAACGAGTCTCTCGCTTCGCGCTGAAAGTTGAGTTGGCTTTTAAAGCGCTCAGGCAGTTGGAGGATAAATGATTAAACGCATTCGGAGGGAAAGAGGAACGTCTTCCGCTCGCAGAGAACCGCAGAATGACTGACAGCAGGATGAAGGGAGACGCCGGGGAATATAAACCCTCACCTCATAAACGCTACACTGACTGTCCTTAACAGAGTTTATCAGGGAAAAACATTACCGCAGTGAGCACAGTTACTGCTACTGTAATATTACTTTATTGAGAATTATTGCAAAATTACTACAGTAAAACTGCGGTAACAAGTACGCCTATTAGTCAGTACTCCCTTTAAAAAAAGAAACTAAAGGATTTTACTGTAGTAGTAATAATAACTAACTATTTTGGCTGAAACTATGATTACTGTGGTAAACTTTAACTACTGTAGAGTGACATCTAAAACTATATGAGTAAAGTTTGATGACAAACTTTGATGTTGGCTTGACAAATCCAGGTCTGAAAGTTTAAAATAACTTTGAAAAGCTTGAAGTTTGAAGGTTTTACTTAGGAAAAAATAAAAATAAAAGTTACTAACATGTTGCTAGCATGATTTAACACATTTCTAACATGTTTTAACACATTGTTAGAATGTTTTAGCATGTTGCTAGCATATTTATCATGTTGCTAGCATTATTTAACACATTGCTAACATGTTTTAGCATCTTCCTAGCATGATTAGCATATTGCTAGCATGATTAGCATGTTGTTAACATTTTGCTAACATGATTTAACATGGTGTTAGCATGATTAGCATGTTGCTAACATGATTAGCATGTTGTTAGCATAATGATTATGTTTGTAGCATATTGTTAACATGATTAGCATGTTGCTAACATTTTGTTAGCATGATTAGTATGTTGCAAGCCTGTTGTTAACATGTTGCTAACATGATTTAACACATTAACATGTTTTAACAGGTTGCTAACATGATTTAATACGTTGAAAGCATGTTTTAGCATGTTGTTAAAATTACGTAACATGTTAACATGATTAACATGTTTGTAACAGGTTGTTAACATGATTTAAGACATTGTTAACATGATTTAATATGTTGCTAGCTTGAATTTGCACATTGCTAGCACGTTGCTAGCTATGATTTAACACGTTGCTAACATGTTCCTAGCATGATTAGCATATCACTAACATGATTAACATGTTGTCAACATTTTGTTAGCATGATTAACATGTTGTTAGCATAATTATTATGTTTGTAGCATATTGTTAGCATGACTAGCATGTTGCTAACATTTTGCTAACATGATTAGCATGTTGCTAACATGTTGCTTGCATGTTTTAACATGTTGTCCTAGAATAGTCGTTAAGCTTTGCTAGTGATAGACAGCTGAAGTACTCTGTAAGTCTTATTGTACAAAAGCTTTGACCCTCTCAATGAAAGTCTATGGGACTTTTCATAGTTTAACAAATAAGCTTAAATAGTGGATTTGTCAAACCAACATAACTATATGGTGTGTTAAGATCTACAAAAACAAAAAAAGTAACTTTATTTTGATGAAAAAAAAAAATCCTCTTCTTTATTTTCTCTGCATTTCTCTTCTCATCTATCTAGTTTCCTAATCTAGCTTTCTAATAAACTTTTAAAAGCATTTTGTTCTGGCTCTGTGACAAATTGCTTATGTTCCACTATTGCAAGTCACTTTAGACAAAAGCATCTGCTAAATGCATGAATGTTAATGTAATGTAAAAACATACTAATTTTCTAAATATCAGAAATAAAATGTACAGTTATCTGCACAGTTTTAAAAACTTTTGAATGGCCTGATTTATTATTAACATCAGTGTTGAGTTCAAACATGAGTCACTAATAAATCCGAGTGTCTGGCGCCATCTGGTGATCATAAGTGAACATTACACTGACACACTAGAGTTCCATTACATTATACAAACTACTCTGATCTTAACATTAGTCATAATTATAGGCATTTCTTATTAGTAAAATATTGCATAATTTAAAAAATAAATACAAAAATAAATAACACAGTAATATAACAAAAGGCAAACAGAATGGCTGCTGCCCTCTTGTGGCCGTTTACTGTAAATTCTGCTCAAATAAATATTTCCATTCTTACATACATATAAAATAATTATAACGTACAATAATTATATGGTCTTAGTATGACCAACTATTATGAAAGCAAAAAATACTATTCAAATTTAGTTTTGTGAGTCGATGAAAACTGGCATCAAACCCAGAGGAACAACTTTACTGGCTGGAATATTCTGCACATGGATATTAATATGTGAACAGAAAAACACCAGAGAATATCTTAACTGGATTTTCTTGTGGACTTATTCATGTTTGATGGACTATCACCGTGAAGAAGAGACGCGTTTGACACAAATCATCAAAACAGATAACATAGTGTTTAATTTACACAACACTGAAGAAAGAGGATTATTAAATCTGCAACCATGAGAAGAAATAAATTCATTTTAAGTGTGACTGAAAAGCTTCATCAGTTTCAGGTCTAAAGCTGATCTCAGGTTGTAATAACTAAAGCGCGCCACTAGATGTCAGCAGCGATATCTGATGCTTAAGAGGTTAAATCTTGACATAAATTGTTGATCTAAATTGTGAAGCAACTAGAAAAAGTCTGGATGGATCAATGGATAAAATAATAAGTGCATTATTTGAAAATCTCACTGCGTACAAATTAATTCAGAGTTTGAATATCCTTGAATTTCACAGACATATGTGGACAGATTATTATCTCATCAAATTACCTGCTTTTCATCTTTACTGTGACCCTGATAGCTATATTGTGATCACAATGTGATTATTATCACTTACTTTCACTGTTTTGTGTCATTATCTTGATAACAACCATCACACATTTCACACATTTTCACAGAGAATGAAACTTTTGCACAGCAGTAGCTACTATCTCACTGAGCTAGAAAAGACACTGTCTGTGTTTACTGTGCAGATGATTTGATTAGAGTTACTAATGAGATCATAATTAGTTCAAATGTGCTTGGTGACCCCTGAGAGACCTCTGGTGACCCCTGGTGGGGGTCGTGACCCTGCTCTAGATCCACACACTACTGGAAAATCATGATATTTTCCTGTCACCGGAGATTCCTTCGTAAATAAAAAAGAGATATATTTATATTAATACGATGCTGATTTTCAGTCTACAAGAATATAACAGGAAAAGCAAGCAAACAAATCTTTAATTGTGGAGGAGTGTGTTCAGTTGTATCAGTCATATCAAACATTTTGCAATATTGCCTTCGCTAAAAGAATAAAAAAAGTATTACATTCAAAAAGATAGAAAAATCTGCACTTGATCAAAGTGCAGATAAATGGAGTTTTTGTCTCTCAAATTAAAGAATCGATTCTGAACTGAAACGAGTCGTCAGTAATTCAGTCTCACTTCCCGCTGAACTGACGTAGGTTTGTAATTAATTTGCATAATGCCAGCCTGTGATCTTCATTGGCTGAACAGCGTCTCTTTGCCCCGCCCTCAATCACTGTAGTTGTATCTGAGACTGGAAGAGTTTGGTTCGTGTTGTTCATGTCGAGAAGACGCTGTTTTCTGCTGCCAAAGCAAATCCACTTTGATGAGATTGATACGGTAAAACCGACGCCATCGTTACTGTTCGTATCACTGTGAATCAAGAGCTGAGATTCAGATATGATAATGAGCATTTGGTTTCTGACCAATAACAACAGACTGGAACATCTTACCAATCAGAGCAGAGGAGGATCTCAGAAAGGCGGGGTTTAGAGAGACTGAAACTTTGATTAAACCATTTCAGACACTGTGAGAAAAGAGCTGATGCTGCATTATAAATGATGAAAAAATTAAAATGTTTTTTGATGCGTGTAAACCTGTTGTAGGAGACCTCAGAAACACAATTAGGAACCTTTAAGATAGTATAATAGGGGCGCTGTAGAGCTGTCATCAGACGGGTGGTCAGCGGCTCTAGAACATTCATCAGGTGTGTGTATGGGTTGTACCTGCGGGGTCGTGACCCTGAAGGTGGCCACGCTGGTGGGCGTGGAGGGCCGCGGTGAGATGCTGTTCTGGGCCTGAGCCTGAGCCAGAGCCTGCTGAGGAACCATCACCAGCTGACCCATCTCTGTCCGGACCAGCACCATACCTCAAACACACACACACACAATGAGTTATTCACTGTGATCGAGACATATTCAATAAAAAATATACAGAAAGCATGAAACAAAGTTACAATCAACAGCTTTTATGAATAATTGAACGTTGCATATGTCTGTGTGATGTCTTTATGTGCATGCATTACCTCAAAATAATATATGAAAAATAGCTAGGGATGCAGCGATATGAAAATTTTGGTCGATACCGATAACCGATAATTCTTTATATTTGAAAGCCGATAACTGCACTGTAAAACATTTTCAGCTGGTTAAACTTAGAAATGTAAGTTCACCTGCTGCCTTAAAAATGTGAGTTAACTCAACTTGAAAATAAGCTTTGTTTCAACTCAAAAATAGTCAAGACAACGCATTACTTTAAGTTAAAATTTAAACTTAAAATAATGCATTGTCTTGACTATTTGTGAGTTGAAACAAAGATTATCTTCAAGTTGAGTTAACTTATGTTTAGTTGAGTTAACTCACATTTTTAAGGCAGCAGGTGAACTTTCATTTCTAAGTTTAACCAGCTGAAAATGTTTTACAGTCTGATATATTGGCTGATAAATCTAAATTAAAATTTTTATATAATTTTTGAGAGCCTGATTACAAAAACAAAAGTCTCACCATTAAAAGCCATGTCCAAACACACAATTCTCATTATAATATTATGTAGCCTATATGACAGACTTGACTGTATTTTCCTTTTTGAAGTGATTTCAATCATATTTCAAGCAATTCAAAACCATAATGGCAGACAGTGCGCATCTAAAGTGATAAATAATAATCCATTATTTATCAGCTTTAATATATCGGACAAATTTTCTTATCAGGCCGATAACGATAACATTAAAAATGAACACATATCGACTGATACCGACATGGTGGCCGATTTATCATGCACCCCTAAAAATAGCATTTGGATAAATGACATGAAATACTTTTAATAAGTTGACAGCGTGTCTAAACAATCTATTTTAAACCACAGTTGTTCATTCTTTTGTAATTATTACACATGTAGATTTAATATTATTATATGCAACACTGTCATTTGTCACACCACAGGACTGTATGAAATGAACTATAAACTCTGAAGTTGATTAAACATGGAAAAAACGTGAATGAGAAAAGAAATAGTGACCTGAAACACTTCTACAATACATTTCAATGTTGTTAAAAGAATTCATGGAAAATTCAAACATTTTTAATAAGTGTTTATTTTGTACTTCTTGTTTTTCTTGTTGTATCTGTTTAAACACATTTTTAGTAAAGCGCTTTAAATTAACATTATGTTTGATAATGTGCTATATAAACAAGCTCGCCTTGGATATGCTATATGTGAACTACGCTCTAAAAAATGCTGGGTTAAAAACAACCCAAGTTGGGTTAAATATGGATTATAAATTATAAATAAAGTTTGACCCAACCTGCTGGGTAGTTTTATTTAACTCAACTATTAATTAAAAATGACTTATGGCTGGATTAAAATGAACCCAAAATATGTTGGAAATTAAAAATCAGACATAATTACTAGAGGCAAATATAATAATCAAAAGGTGAATATGTATTAATAAGCAATTTAATAAATGTTTATTATTTAATTAATATTTATTAAACTTATTAAAAAATGTTTGTTTATTAATACATGTTAATTTCCAACAATTTTGGGTTCATTTTAAGCAAACAATACAGTAATTTTTAAACAATAGTTGAGTTAAATAAAACTACCCAGCAGGTTGGGCAAACATTTAACCCAACAGCTGGGTTAAATCAACCCAATCACTGGGTTTGTCCATATTTAACTCAACTTGTGTTATTTTTAACCCATCATTTTTAGAGTGTACAGTAAACACACTCAGAGTGTCGTAGGATGTTTTAATCACAGCAGTTTGTTTTTATAAACAAATCCACCGACCCGTTTGACAGCATTTCACTGATTACACACACAGTTAAACTCAGACAGCTTTCACCATCAAAACTCACATTATTTTGAAATAATGATCGGAGTTGAGATAAAGTTCATTCAGTTGTTTCATAACTAGTGCTTTTAAAAAAGGCAACAGGTGAATCTGTCTGAGCTCATAAACTGAAGTAATGATAGGCTGTTGTTTCATGATGAATCATTCTTCATAATTAAAATCTAAACTCAGTCAACAAATATGGTACACCTGAAAGTGTTATCTGTGAAAGTTGTTTGTAATATATCCAGTCACTTTTTGATCTCCTTTCTGCTCATTATTGACTCAAACTCATCAGTCTGCATCCAAACGCACCTGTGAAAAGTTCAGCTACACCAAACAACAAAAACTCCAGCCTATGTTTACAGATCTGAGCTGGAAACTGAAAGCTTTAAAAAGGTTTTAAGTTCGAATCTCATCCATAAACTTTTTTCACCCGTTTGATTGGAGATGAAACTGAAGTTACTGATGTTGCATTAAAGGATCTTCAGATCTGTGTTTGTTTCTGGGTTCTTTAAAGCACCAGAACATCAATGCTGCAGCATCATTGGATGTGATAAGTTTGTTTACATATACTGAAACCATAACATAAATCATGGAGGATAAAGTATTTGGTCACGTTATATTTCATACAAATACATAACAAAACATCAAAGCAAGCATCATTGCACAAACACACTTCTCAAGCAAAACATCTGACAAAAAAAAATATTAGAAATTTAGTCAGTTCTGAGAAAAACGCCTGAAGCGTTTGAGCGCAGATAAAGACCCTTGATTTGCATATTTACATATTTAAGTGTCTAAACACTTTTTGGCCACTGAATATATTTTTATTTATTTATTATTTGTTAAATAAAGTTGAACAAAAAGTTCAATTTTTAAAAAAGACATCAGGCTGTTTTAATGGAACTAAAAGTTTTACACTTGCAGTTTAGACACACTAAATGTCAGAAAACTTTTGCTCTAAATGCTTCTGATTAAATGCCTGGAATTAGTCTTGTAGACAAATATAAATTGTGCCTGCATATGAATTTAATTTCAGTTGTTTTAAAGGATGAATTAAAGCAGATAGTGAAGGAAGAGCATCAACAAGTGGTGCATTAGAGTTTTCATTTGTGTCACCACATCTTTCCCAGACTTCCATTTGTGTCATTCCAGAGTTTGCATCATTATTCTAACATGTGGGAAAGAGTCTAAAGCGCGCGGTACCTGGAGGGATGGTGAATCCGGGTGGCAGCTGTATAGTAGTTTGTTGTTGCGGTGGTCTGACGATCAGCTGCGGCGTTACGACCCTCTGTTGCGCAGGCGGCTGCGGCTGCGTCTGCGCAGGTCTGATGACCGGAGCCGCACTGACACTGACAGCGGGTTTGACAGGCGCTGCTGTGGCCGCAGCGGGAGGCGACGAGGTCGGCGGGGCTTTCGCGTTGTTCCCGGGTGATTTGCTGTGGTTAACCTGCGCGCCCGCCGCTCCGATCCGCGCGCCCTGCTGGACCAGCGCGGACACGGACGTGCCGTTTCCATTCTGCGCGATGCTGGCGATGATGTGACGCGGGAGTCGGTGGAGCGCGATGGTGGGAGTCCCGCGATCCAGGGCGATCGCCTGCGGGTTACTGGGCACGGTGAAAGTCGTGCTGCTCGGGCTGGAGGTGCTGGGTGATGCTGATGCTGATGTTGCGCCGCCTCCGTTGCCGTTGAGACTGTGGGACGCTGAGGTGCGCCGTGCGCGCGCGTTCGCCGGGTGTTTCTTGCGGGTGTCCCTCGGGCTCTCACCTTTGTTGCCCGGTGCAGGAGCGGATGCCCCGTCGGATGCTGCAGCCGTAGTGATGATGATGATGCTGCCATGTGACTTCAGAGGGCTCTCCTTCTCCAGGGCTTTCGCGTGCTTATCCATGCTGGCGTCTTTCGGGTCGGAATCCGGGTTGCGCGCCGCTTTCCGCGCGTTCTGCTGCTGCTGTGCTTGTTGTTGTGGTTCTGATGGAGAGTCTACATGAGCAGGCAGCTGCGCTCTTCCTCCTGCCTGCTGCTGCTGCTGCTGCTTCGCGCTGCCCGGGCGAGTGTTCTCGGGCTGCGCGGCGGGCGGGTCGCTCTGGCCCACCAGCTGAGACTCCAGCGAGCCCACTAGATCGCTCACGGCTTTCTCGTCCACCTCGGAGAAGAGCATGTCTTCCAGAGGGTCGGAGGCGCCCGCCATGTTCGCTCTGTGTGTGATGGGCTGTCTGCTGGTGCGCGTCCACGAGCGCGAGTGCGCAGTCGTGTTACTATGGCATTGTGGGAATGGATATGACGTCAGAGGGCCAAAGCCAAACAGTTGTCCCCCTGTTACAACTCAAGGCGGTCGAGGATACTACACGAGTTTGGAGGGAAAGGATCTTTGTGACTTTCATTTGCGATTATTTGGATAGATAGATTCCATTTATTGATTTCATTAAAACCATTGATATGCATTCTGTCTCTCTTGATAATGAAAGGTCCATGCAGCAAGCGAAAGTTCAAAGTTAGCCTACTTCCAAATAAAGTAGGGCAAAAGATACAGAAAATGCAAAGCAAATGGACATTTAAGCATATATTAGACACTGTTAACAATGGGCTATAATAATAACTGTTAAATAAATAGGCCTACATTTTGATTACTTGCAGTAACTGTTCATGTGGCGGGGATTTCAGGGTTTATTGTTGTTAACATATTATTTTGTAATATAACATAATATAACATAACAACATAACTTTAAATAATATAATATTACATAACAATATAACAATATAATAACATTATATAACATCAACATAACATAGCTTAACATATAATATAACATAACATAACATAACATAATATACTATAATATAACATAATATAACAACATAACATTATATAATATATTAGTATATTATGTTATATATTATGTTATAACATAATATAATATAACATAACATTATATAACAACAACATAACAGTTTAACATTATATACTATAATATAACAATATAATAAAACAACATAGAATAACATAACATAGTATAACATAACAACATAACATAGCTTAACATTATATAATATAATATAACAATATAACAATATATTATAACATAATATAACAACATAACATAATATACTAATATACCATAATATAATATAATATAACATAACAACATAATATAATATAATATACTATAACATAACATTATATAAAAACAACATAACATAGTTTAACATTATATAATATAAAATAATATGTAATATAACATAACAATATAACAACATAACATAGCTTAACATTATATAATATAATATAATATAATATAATATAACATAACAACATAATATAATATACTATAACATAACATAACATAACATTATATAACAACAACATAACATAGCTTAACATTATATAATATAATATAACATAACAATATAACAAGATAATATAATATAATATAACAACATAACATTATATAATATAGCATAACATAACATAATATACTAATATACCATAATATAATATAATATAACATAGTAACATAATATAATATACTATAACATAACATAACATTTTATAACAACAACATAACATTATATTATATTATATTATATAAAATAATATAATATAGCATACCATAATATAACAACATAACATAATATTATATTATATAATATAGGCTTATATAATATAATAAAGCAATTAACATTCAATGAAAGATGCACAAGAAGTTGTGATTGTGCTTGAGAATATATACTATATATAATATATATATATATATATATAAGATATATTATATATATAAGATATATATAATATATCTCCTTATAGCCATTCAAGTAAAATAAGTAAGAGTTAGGCTAACCCTAACCCAATTCAAAATGTCCCTTTATTTACTTCCCACATGAAATAATACGCGTTAAATAGCATTTTTCCTCTTACATAATTCCCAGTGTAACGGGAGTCATACTAAAACCCCACGAACTCTCGCGATACCAGCGTGAGAGAGCGAGGTAGGGGGGAGGCGCGTTTCCCAGCATGCATCTCGATTCAGTGCGGAGGAAAATGAACTCGGCCATGTCGTGTTAAACACAGGCTGAAAGAAAACGACGTCAAATCACCGAAAAACCCTCTTAAGTCCGATAAAACCCAGCGCGAAGAAGATCAGAGAAATCGAGCAGCTGCACGGGAGTGAATTAGAGCGGAAAGATGAGCGGAGGGACGCCTTATATCGGCAGCAAGATCAGTCTGATCTCAAAGGCCGAGATCCGATATGAGGGAGTTTTATACACGATCGACACTGAGAACAGCACTGTAGCTCTGGCTAAAGGTATATATACACACACACTCAATATAATATATATGTACATTCAATACATATATACCTACAGAGAACAAATATAAGGGAATTTCACATCAACACAGAATTCAGTTGTAGCCCTGGCTAAATGTAAACACAATACACACAAATATACATTCAATGTATTCACACAACTAATAACCAATTCAAGCTAGCTACTCTGAAAACAGCACTTTTCTGATGTACAGTTAGATCTGGTCTAAATCAATTACAAATATAAAGTAAAAATACAGGACCTGGAGGTGTGAAAAAAATCTAACTAATAACGCATTGTTTTGTGAATTTTAACATTTTCCTTTCTCTTCTAGTGAAGTCCTTTGGCACTGAGGATCGTCCCACGGACAGACCTATCCCCCCTCGAGATGATGTCTTTGAGTACATCATATTTAGGGGAAGTGACATCAAAGACCTGACTGTGTGCGAGCCGCCCAAACCCACCTGCAACCTTCCTCAGGATCCTGCCATCGTGCAGGTGAGCTGGACACATTCAGGTGTATCTGCAGAACGTAAATCAAAGTGAATACTGACCTTTGACATTCTTGCATTTATGTGCAGTCCTCTCTGGCATCCACCGCCGGTCCCACAGCTCCTTCCTTCCAGTCATACGCCCCCTTCAGTCGGGCTCCGTACAACCAGTTCAGCTCCAGTACTCTGGTATCCCAGCCGTTCGGAGCAGCGGTCACGGGTGGTGAGTTCACACTCGCTCTTGTAGTTTCCAGCATTGGAGATTGTGTTTAGAAGATAGTATACAAACAGAGCTCTTTTTATTTTTAGAATTTTTTCCAAATATCAAATCAAATTTAAATATCTTAAAGTGTTTTAAGGCAAGACACTACAGGCCAAACTATTGTTTGTTTAAAGTACTTTGCTTCCATAACATGTAAGAGTAATGGAAAGAAAGCTTCCAAAATACACATTAAAGTGTTTATTGCTTTACACTAACATTTTAATTTCAGTTCATATCTTTAAAGGCCGTTTTCTCAAAATGATTTTTTTCACTTGCACCGAGTCTGAAATCTTCACTTCAGCGGCACTTACTTGGTTTTATTCTAATCTATATTGTGAAGGTTTTTACAGAAGGTGTTTAATCATTCATCTGATTTATATAACATTTTATTCTTAAAACATGTTTTTTTTTCTTGCTGTTGACTGTATATTCTGATTTATGGAGTGATAAAAAGAAAAAAATCTCCTCTGTAAAAAATTAAGTGCCCATGAAATCAAAAGTTAGTATGATTATGTTAGTCTTACTGTTATCTATAACCTAGTGTGCTCCAAAAACAATGGCAAAATTCACATTTAGAAAATAGTGTTCAAATCTAAGTTTCTCACTTCCGGCAATATAGATCAATGATTTTGATGACATCACTCTGCAGTTTCTCATCAGATTTTCTGTCCAATCAAATGCTCTCTAGAATCCCCAACATTATAAATACACTGTGTTTCAAATTATTATGCAAGTGACATTCAGTACAATAAACATTCAGATTTTAGTTTTTCTAAGAAAGTGTTTGTTTGTTTATTTATCCATGTCATTTTAGATAACTGGTATCAATCTCAGACAAAATAATTTGCCAGGTCTATGGAAACCCTACTTAAAGATGTTGTTCCACATTATTAAGCAAGTCACAGTTCTCATGCAATATGGGGAGGAAGAAAGATCGTTCTGAAGATGAAAAGCATGAAATGGTGCAATGTTTTGCAAAAGGCATGAAAACAACTAATATTGTGTGAAAAGTGAATGGAGATTATCAAATTATCATAAGATTTTTGAGTGATTTAGAGCACAGCAGAACTCGGTCAGATAAAGGCTTATTAAGGAAAGTTTCTGTCAAACAAGTTAATTGTATTAAAAGGGCAGCTATAAAAAAGCCACTGTTGAGCAGCAAACGGTTATTTGAAGCTGCTGGAGTCTTGAGAAGCTCTCCATGCAGGCTGGCAGTTATGTGTAAAATTGCATTTCAGCCACCACTAACCAAACCTCACAAAGAGAAACATTTACAGTGGGTGTTGAAATACATTTTCAAACAGTTTTATTGCTGTGGTTTTTTTTTGCAGCATGGGATAGTGCATAGTGCATTGTATTTCAGAAGGCACTATCCTTCTTTTTATACCATAGCAGAAAATGGTCAGTTATGAACTCCACATATCTTGCAGAAGTCATTTTGACACCCTCAGAGACCCTAAACTTCCCAATATTCCAGCCCAAATCATCACCCGCTAGCTCCCTGCTGACGTCGCAGTCTTGTTGGAACGTGGTGGCCATTCACTAACCATCCAGAAATCCATCCATTTAGACCATCCATTGTAGTACGGCATTCATCAGTGAATAAAACTATTTAAAAATGAGTCTTCATGTATTTCTAAACACACTGTAAATGTTTCTCTTTGTGAGCTTTGGTTAGGAGTGGCTGAAATGCATCTTTACGCACAACTGCCAGCCAGCACAGAGAGCTTCTTGAGACTCCAGAGACACCAGCAGCTTCAAATACCTGTTTGCTGCTCAACACTGGCTTTTTTATAGCTGTGCTTTTAATACAATTAATTTTTTTGACAGGACCTTTCCTTAATAAGCCTTTATCTGACAGTCGAGTTCTCCTGTGCTCTAAATCACTCAGAAATCTTATGATAATTTGATAATCTGCATTCGGTTTTCACACAATATTAGTTGTTTTCATGCCTTTTGCAAAACATTGCACCATTTCATGCTTTTCATCTTCAGAAAGATCTTTCTTCCTCCCCATATTGCATGAGAACTGTGACTTGCTTAATAACGTGGAACAACCTCTAAGTAGGGTTTCCATAGACCTGGCAAATTATTTTGTCTGAGATTGATACCAGTTATCTAAAAAGACATGGATAAATAAACAAACAAACACTTTCTTAGAAAAACTAAAATCTGAATGTTTATTGTACTGAAATCCTACCGATATGTCACTTGCATAATAATTTGGAACACAGTGTAGAAGCTGTGGCTGAAATCGGTCACTTGTTCACACAATTATTATTTTCTATATGGTGAATGGCACATAGTGCACTATATAGGGGATAGGGAACGATTTAGACAGTATAAATATGCTTTCAATCTACACATCCTTAGCTTGATTATGTTCACCGTTTCGCTTTAGTAACAGTTTCATATTAAATATAAAAGGGGAATCTATTAGACTTTGGCTGTCAAGCTGTCAAATGCAGCCTTGCCGAACTCAACGGCCGAGCTATGATATAAACGAAATGCTATTGGCTATTTTTCAAAAGTGGAGGAGCGGCTTGATATGTTCCACCCTGTCTTCCTGTTTCAGTGGAAATTACATCAACACATTGAATAGTGTGGCTGCGCATTTCAAGGCACTTCAGTAGGACTTTAATATGTCTTAAAAATAAAATGAGAATTTTGAACCTGGCTATATCCAGTGTTCAGATTTCTGTTCTGGAAATGTAAAAAATGAGTGCATATTTAATTAGATAATGCCTCATTTGCATGTGTAAACATAACATTTTTGAAAAATGTTACCCTATTTACCTGTGGTGCCTTGCCTTAATAGTTTATCTAGTGTATGTCCTTATATTTTGAACTGTCCTGTTTTTGCCATGGAAATGCTAACATGGTGTAAAAACAGTGCAAGATAGCTGGCCGTATTTGAATAAATATGGTTGGATAGACACAATTTATACAGTGCATATATGTGTTTCTAATAGCAGATATTTCATTTGAAACATCTTTTATATTGCACATAATATATGCCAAAATATACCATGAAAAAACAAAGAAATGCAGCCATTCTTGTGTCCTGCCTTGAAAACCACGACCACTGTTGCCACATTATCAGACAGACTATTGCTCTTTATCAATTCTTTGCAAGTATTTTTGCAAGTCCTGTGTGTTTGAATAATTTTAAATGGATGGAAATACAGTAAAATGTTGTTTCATGAGGCACAGAATATATATATTTTTTTTAAATAAATCTTGAGAAGGGCCTCATGTCTGAGCAAGAAACCGTTAAGCAAGGAGACGGATCGTATAGAAAGGCTGATTGCATGAGTGTTTGGCTGCTGCATAAGCTTCATATGAGGCTTTTTTTCTCCCAGTGTGATGTGTTAAAGCCCACACTTAAAGTTGTGCACTTCCTCCCCTCACAGGAAGCAGCTCAGGTCCTGCGTTCGGTAGCGAGGCGAGCACTACTGCCCCTCTGTCCCAGAGCTCTGCTCTTCCCCCGCAGTCTCGCTCACTGAGTGCTCACAAACCCGAAGGTAACCGGAGGACCGGCGCTGGCTTTAGTGTGTTCGTCTTTTGGCCCGTGATTATGCAGGATTACAGCATGTGTCTTTGCTGTGTGATAGTTTTATAGGGTTGTCAAAAGTACAGACTTCGGTACCAAGTTGGTACTGAAATTTTAAAAATGTGACGATACCAGCATTTCCCCCTGTAGCATTTTGAGCGCTGTTGAGCGGATTCTTAAACGCCTCTGATTGGCCATTGAGTTCATGCACTCAACAGATATGTCTGTGATACGCGTCAACGATGTCTATTTACATGTTTTTGAAGTGTTGATCATTGTAGCCAATCACAGACATATCTGTTGAGTGCGTGAACTCAGTGGCCAATCAGAGGTGTTTAAGAATCCGCTCAAAATGCTACGGAGGGAAATGCTAGTATCGTCACATTTTTAAAATTTCAGTAACGAAGTTGGTACTTTTAACAGCCCTATTGTTTTATGACTTGAGTGTCATTCTTTGGTCTGTCAGTTGGTGACTTGCATTCTTTAAAGACAACATGAAATCAAAATACTTAATAAATGCTGGTCTTATTGTGCACAGTTCATCAGCACATATTATTCTAGAGAAATATTTCTTTTCTATTTTTCATTAAATTGCAAGAAGTTGTTCTGTTGATGTAAGCAATGCCAGACAAATGAGGAGAAATTATAGCCACTTCTCACAATCCAATCTGAATGGATGACAGTTGTGTTTCTGTGATGTCGAATACATTGCAAATTATGCTTATTTCATGTTGTCTTAACCCTTATATGCATGAATGTTTTGCCATTCATTATTACATATTCGGGTCTTTAGCGACCCGGATCTATATCTAACACATATGGCTCTCTAACTGCAGCATTAGTATAAAACTCTCTTGATATTTAAATAACAATTACAAAAGAATAAAATAAAGCATATTTCGTTACCTTTTGGAACTTGAAATTTCAATTTGAGCAGATGCTTTTTACCATCATCACTGTCATCGTCAGAGCTCATCTCCCCAGCATCTGGCTCAAATTCGCCATCTCAACCATATTCTTGATTGTTTTCAACGTCTTCAAAATCGATATTTTGATCACTGTCAGCTTCTTCACCAGATCCACCATCATGTGACAGTGACACTAGTATTTGATTGCTCTGCAGTAAATCGCTGAGCCATTTCAAGTTTTGCTGATGATGCTTCTGTATTCTTTTGTTTTATATGATTCAATTATTGTCGCACAGAAAAAAAATATACTTACACTATTACATACCTTGGATCGCTAGCACTCCATACGCTTTATACAAAAAATTAATTAGAAAACAGACATCCTCTTGTTATATTGTTTATAATGAATGCAATGATTGAGGAATACTAAGAAGGTTGAGATCTAACTTTAAAAAATGAATGAGGGAGAGGGTAGTAAATGACGTACTGGTCGCTAAAGACCCGAGGTTTTGCATTTAAGGGTTAACATTTACTGTATGAAATGATACAGATAATTGGCGTTTCCATCATCTTACTCTTGTCCACATCGCCATGGTGTTTTTTCGTTGTTAATTTTGTGCGTCTGAATTGTGTCCTCTCTTTCAGGTCGTTCCAGCCCATCTGTGGAGCATTTGAGGAAGACCCCGACCCAGGAGCATGCGGTCCAGACGGCCCCAGTCGCTCCCGCTGCGGTTACAACCAGTACAGCGAGTCAGAGGAGCTCTGCAGCCCCCCGACCTGCCCTCAACACCCAGAAATCTGCTGAAAACCAGGAGCAAAAAGGTGAGAATTGGGGTATTTCAGAGCTGGAAATTTATTAACATAATTTTAAAAGGTTATTTTTAATTTATTTTTAAAGGTTAAAGTGCCCCTATTATGCTTTTTTTAAATATTACCTTTCATGCAATCTGTAATGTAGCTGTCTGTGAATGTAAATGATCTGCAAAGTTGTGAAGCCAAAAGTGCACAAATTTATTGTCTCTCAAAAGAAAGAATCGACTCTGAACAGCCTAAACGAGTCGTTAGGAATTCGAATCCCATTTCCGTGATGGCCACACGTTACACATTTGCCTAATGCCCGCCTATGGTCTTCATTGGCTCCCCGCGAACAACGTCTACTTTGACCCACCCTTAAATGCTGTAGCTGGTTCGTGTTGTGTATACATGTCAAGAAGATGCTGTTTTCTGCTCTGCAAAAGCAAATTCTCTTTGTAAACACTCCCAAAGGATGAGAATGTGAAGAGTCAGTGGTTAAAATTACCACAGTGATACAACAGCTGAATAACATTTTCACAAGTGCTTCTCAAATCTCCATGAGGTCAAAATGGGATTTACAAAACGCCATTAAAGATAGCACAATAGCCACTTTATTTGGACCCACTTGCTCCTGAGAATCACAGCCTGTAAGTATGATTAATTATTAATGTATATATTTCATACTGGGTGTTCAAAATACGTAGTTTTGTGTTTTTTATTGTGTATGTCTTCGGCTAACTCATTATTACCTTAAACTGTTTCCATTAATTAGAGTATCACTGAGAAATGTCCTGCTTAAGTCATCCTTGTGATGGAGGTTCAGGTTGAATAATTAGTTCTTCCAGTGTTTCATCATCGGAGTCGCGGTCGGATTGATATGGTAAAATCGACGCCATCGTTACTGTCTGTACAGTGTGTACAATCGCTGAGCTTTAGGAAGCTGACGTTCAACTATGGTTAAATCCTACCGATATGTCACTTGCATAATCATTTGGAACACAGTGTAGAAGCTGTGGCTGAAATCGGTCACTTGTTCACACAATTACTATTTTCTATATGGTGAATGGCATATAGTGCACTATATAGGGGATAGGGAACGATTCAGACAGTATAAATATGCTTTCCATTGGTGTGAATGAAGTCACACTTTTCAATCTACACATCCTCAGCTTGATTATGTTCACCGTTTTGCTTTAGTAACAGTTTTATATTAAATATAAAAGGGGAATCTATTAGACTTTGGCTGTCATATGCAACCTTGCCGAACTCAACGGCCGAGCTATGATATAAACGAAATTCTATTGGCTATTTTTAAAAAGTGGAGGAGCGGCTTGATATGTTCCACCCTATCTTCCTGTTTCAGTGGAAATTACATCAACACATTGAATAGCGCGGCTTCGCATTTCAAGGCACTTCAGTAGGACTTTAATATGTCTTAAAAATAAAATGAGAATTTTGAACCTGGCTGTATCCAATGTTCAGATTTCTGTTCTGGAAATGTAAAAAATGAGTGCATATTTAATTAGATAATGCCTCATTTGCATGTGTAAACATAACATTTCTGAAAAATGTTCTGTGGTGCCTTGCCTTAATAGTTTATCTAGTGTATGTCCTTATATTTTGAACTGTCCTGTTTTTGCCATGGAAATGCTAACATGGTGTAAAAACAGTGCAAGATAGCTGGCCGTATTTGAATAAATATGGTTGGATAGACACAATTTATCCAGTGCATATATGTGTTTCTAATAGCAGATATTTCATTTGAAACATTTTATATAGCACATAATATATGCCAAAATATACCATGAAAAAACAAAGAAATGCAGCCATTCTTGTGTTCTGCCTTGAAAACTACGACCGCTGTTGCCACATTATCAGACAGACTATTGCTCTTTATCAATTCTTTGCAAGTATTTTTGCAAGTCCTGTGTGTTTGAATAATTTTAAATGGATGGAAATACAGTAAAATGTTGTTTCATGAGGCACAGAATATTTTTTTTTTAATATTTGCTCATGTCTGAGCAAGAAACCGTTAAGCAAGGAGACGGATCTTATAGAAAGGCTGATTGCATGAGTGTTTGGCTGCTGCATAAGCTTCATATGAGGCTTTTTTTCTCCCAGTGTGATGTGTTAAAGCCCACACTTAAAGTTGTGCACTTCCTCCCCTCACAGGAAGCAGCTCAGGTCCTGCGTTCGGTAGCGAGGCGAGCACTACTGCCCCTCTGTCCCAGAGCTCTGCTCTTCCCCCGCAGTCTCGCTCACTGAGTGCTCACAAACCCGAAGGTAACCGGAGGACCGGCGCTGGCTTTAGTGTGTTCGTCTTTTGGCCCGTGATTATGCAGGATTACAGCATGTGTCTTTGCTGTGTGATAGTTTTATAGGGTTGTCAAAAGCGTCAACGATGTCTATTTACAACTATGGTTATAGGCATTTCGCTTCCAACAGGCACTGTAAGTGGTAGACCAATCATAACAGACTGGGCCTTCTGGCCAATTAGAGCAGAGCAGGCTCGCGGAAAGGAGGGATTTAGAGAGACTGAAACATCGGACGAGTCGTTTGAGAATCATTGAAAAATGTGGTGATGTGCAATGTATATTATGAGAAAATGAAAACGACCTTTGATGCATGTAAGCCTGTTATAGGAGACCTCCTAAACAAAATTAAGAACTTTTAAGATAGCATAGTAGGGGCACTTTAATGTACAGATATCATTGAAGAATAGTTTTTCACCTGCAGCCATTAATTGTGATATCTTTTGTTCATCTACAGCATCTGATGTCCAGAAGGTTCCTCGGCCAGAATCGGATTCAAACAGGCCTGATAACAAAGACCCAAACAAACGGCAGTCTGGCGGTAAGTCACTTTAAAACATCTGTTCTGTATTTAGTAGCCAAAAGTGATGTCCGGCCTAGGAAAATTAATGACATCACCCTTTTTTCAAGTATTATAAGCATATTTGTGTAGTTGTGTTTAGAGTCAATAATTTTATTTGTGACAATAACTCAATGAAACATGACAAATTGTGCGGACATAATTTTTGGCATGGCTATCATACAGAGAAATTATGAACACATGCAAAAACAAGAGAGAACCAATGGAATATTAATAACTGATTATGTCATAGTCAATGTATGCTTTTTCCTGTGAGCTTTTTGTTTTGTTATGCATTTTATGTTTTGCGTAGTAAAATAAAACCTATAGCTGTAGTTTGCCTTTTTTTGCCAAATCGTTTTGTCAGATAAACACCAAGTTTAGTGTTTTGTTCTTCCTTCATATTTAAATATTTAAAAATTATAAAACAAATGATTGGAAAACACATATCCCCTCCACTACTGCACATTATCACGATCAGGGCTGTAAGCATCATTTGTGATAACGGTTGTTTCTCTCTCCAGGCGGCGCTCCTCCTATGAGAAGGGGGCGGGGCAGTGGTGGCGGAGGAGGTGGCGGCGGGCAGCGTGGCCGGGGCAGGTTTAACGGGCGTAGAGATGGACCAATGAAATTTGAGAAAGACTTTGACTTTGAGAGTGCCAACGCCCAGTTCAATAAGGAAGAGATCGACCGCGAGTTCCAGAGCAAACTCAAGATTAAAGGTACTGTTACTATGCATCATTATGCTTTTTGCGGGTTTAAAACAAAGTATGAAATTGTGCTGTTTTTTTTTTTTATACTTCAGGCTTTTGATTGGATCATGACATTAATTAAATTTTATCACTTTGCGCTGCAGATGAGAAGAGCGAGAAGTCGGAGAAGACTCTGAATGGGGAGGAGAAGACCGACTCGGGTGTGGAGACCCAGAACAGTGAAGGCAACGTTGAAGAGGAGGATCCACTGGGACCCAACTGTTACTATGACAAATCCAAGTCCTTCTTCGACAACATCTCCTGTGACGACACCAGGTGAGAGCTCAGCTTTTTAAAAAACGTCCATTAGAGTATTAATGACAGATTTCACGATTTGATTTCAATTCACAAGCTCTTGATTTGATATCAATTCATTTGGAAATATTTTGGGTTCATGTTTATTTTTCTTGAGGGGAAAAAAATCTCTCTAAATAATGTTGTCAAACTAGAGTTGTAAACTATACAGGGATCTATCTCACCTGGTACATAATATTAAAGTTTACAAAATTAACAACAGAGCCCAAATGATTATTAAATTCAATTGCTATATTTTTAGATACAATAATTTTATATTTAAATATTTAAATTGCACATGAGGCAGTTCTTGATGATATAACTATCTTTCTACTCCAATTTGTTGTTGATAAATACATGTTTATATGGTGGCTGTCATAAATGATTTTGTGACTGATGTATTCAAACATACATTAAGACATCACTAACAGGTAAAAATATAATTAAAATATAAAATAGTACATATTTAAGCCAAATGCTCCTGTCTAGAGTTCTTTTTTCTAGCGAATTGTGAGCTATGGACATTGAATAGTTTTCCTGAGGTAAATGTATGACATACTAGTCTTTTGGCGTAGTTTTTCACATAGTATATAGTGAGAGAAATTCGATTTCGGACGCAGCATAGGTGTTTTAAACAGTAGTATGCTACATTTGTCACATGACCTCACTACAATGTTTAGGTCAGAATGTGGTGTCCTTGGAATTAGTTATTTTGCATTTTCAGTTCAGTTAAAATGTCTTTTTAACAGTCTGATCCAACAATGAGTCAGGAAAGATGTTAAATGTTGACGCTTTTTCATGTCTCACCTGGTTCAAACGGGTGTAAATGCTTTGAGTGATTTAGTCACTCTGGGTTCAATGTGTAGTAATTTGTTGTTGTAAAGTTTAAAAATAACTGTGAATGGATCATCTAACAGACGTGCACTCTTCTGGCTTTTCTAGAAAGGAGAAATCAGGAGGTGCTTTTGGAAGGTACAGTCTTGTTTATATATATAAATGTTTTAACATGCTAATATGTTTCTGACGCAATGCTTATGATTCAGACTACCCAGAATTCACATGTTGTCATCCAAGATTATTTATTCAGCTGATCTCTTAAATGTATAAAATGTATAAAAATAACCACTATTACTAACAGTTAAAACCATTGAAATTAATTGGTCAGAGTGTTGAAACCCTGATCAAATGATACATAACCAAAGCAACAAATGGGCAAATCAGAAATGTCACTTTGTGTTTTCAGGTTGCATGTTAAACGATTAGCCTACTACACATTTTCTTGTGCATTCATGCAATGAATCCTGCCTGTTGCAAATTTGTCCATGACATCTTACAAAGCAGCTATTTTTTGAAGCAGACTCCAAAGCCTGGAATACACTACACTACTTTTGCTCTGATTTTTGCCCTGATTTGCAGTCTAGATGAGTCGACAATAGTTGCTGAATGTCTGCAGATTTTGGTCAGTCAAGAGTTGACAGATTTCACAGAAAATCGCGTAATATATGATGGGCACAGACTCCCGATTTTTTTTTTAGCTTCAGACTATGATTTCGTGCTGTCGGAGTATATTAAAACATGTCTGATATTTTGAGCCGATTTTAGTACACATCGAAGTGAATGACGCGTCGCTACTGAAAGTGAAGCTGTCCTCTCTCTACCAGTGTTGCAATAAAATACAGTAACTAGGGCTGGGACAATAAATCGATGCATCACTCGATTCTGAGATTTTCTGAATGCATTGCGATTCTCTCTGGAATCGATTCTGAGTTTAGTTTTTAACAGCAGATGGTGCTTTAGGCAAGATTTTAAACGCACACTCAAATGCTCACAAAGAAGAGCGCTCGTGCGTTCGGCTCAGTCTGAGAATGTACTTACACCTCAGAATGCTTTTATGATGCAAGATTAATGTAAAAAGCCCACTGCAAACACCCTTGTAATTCGCTTCAACCTTTTCGAACTTTAAAAATGATTATTTTATAGAAGATTCAAGTGTTGTGTGTAAGGAATTGGAAGCAAGCAGAGTACGGCTGTTTCTAAAGCACGCAGTGCCATCTGCTGTTAAAAACTAAGCTCAGAATTGGTTCGAGAGAGAATCACGATGCATTCAGTAAATCTCAGAATCTATCCAGAATCAGTTCTCGATTTGCGATGTCAGCCCTAACAATACAAAAGTAAATTAAACAGAACACGTAACAAATTAGCCTCAGTATCCATACTGACCGCATCTACCCACCCAAGACCGCATCCAGTTGCGCTTGACTCATTTTTTCTTTTGTGACTCAGCACACAGAGTTGCTACAACAACTACTGCGGTCATCTTCTGAACATTTTTTGTTGTGTTCAGAACCATTTGAAAGTCTGGTCGTGTGGAGGGTCTTTTGCACCGGGTAGTTACAGGAACTAGCCACCAGCGCGGTCCGCTGAGAACTAAATTTCCCCTAGGACCAATGTAAGCGATGTCATTTAAGCACGGCATTCAACAATGTCAACAACTGGAGGATGGAGGACACTGTGAGCAGAGCTGTGTTTTTGTCGTGATAACAGAGATGGAATGTAGACGTATAGTTATGCGATTGAAAGAGCAAAAAGGAGGGCTAAGAGACGAAATCTATGACAACTTGCAGTGCTACGTATCATCGAGGCTGAGAAAAGAACACAACGCCACAGACAGAGGCGACAGGTAAATGCCGTTACCGTTAGCTTTCTGTATATTTATGTCTAATCGCTGTTTTCAATGTTCGTGGAGTTAAATATATGTGAACTGTGTTTACACGGCTTTTTAAAAATGGCGAGTGCTGTTTCGTGTGCCATGCGTTCGGCCAATCAACGTACACTTGCTCACTTAATCACTGGTAGCTCCTATTGTGCTGGGTTAGACTCCACTCTGAACAGGAGCTAATTTAGTCCCCCCAAAAGGGGTTCCTAGAACTAAAATCGTTCTCGGTGCGAACATGGCAAAAAGTGGGTACTTCCGCCAATAGTTATAGGAACTATGAAGATGTTCCTCCGGTGAGAAAGCCACTTATAATCCTCAGTGGTTTAGTGTATGATGCTTAGTGTTTTAAATCTGTTCAGATTTTAAAAGTCGTGTAGTGTATTCCAGCGTTAAGATGAATGTCGTGTAAACGTTGCAGATTAGACAGGCCGTCTGCCAAAGGTGGATTTTTTTGACACTTTGTTGAATTGCATTCTGATGTATTTTTTTATTCTTTCTGTTCAGGGAACGGAGGCAGACCTGGGCGGAGGAGAGGAGGATGAATGCGGAGACGTTCGGTATTCCACTGCGTCACAATCGTGGGCGCGGGGGTTTCCGTGGCAGAGGTGGCGGCATGGGCTTCCGTGGCGGCCGCGGGCGTGCGGCGAGCAGGGGCTCGTTCATGCCCTCCCGTGGGGGCGGAGGAGGATTCAGGGGCGGGTTTAGAGGTGGCAGAGGAGGACGGGAGTTCTCTGACTTTGAGTACAGGGTTAGTACTTCCTCTTTTACCCCAGTAATGAGCCAATCATAGATATTAGAGATGCACGATGCGTTGTACAGTGTTATTGTTAACTAAAAACATCACTTTTGGTAATTAAAATAAAGCTAAAATAAAATGTAAACATTATATGAAAAAATTTGCCTCTGCAATTAAGTGAAATAAGTTTAAGTACTAAAACTAAAATAAAAATATATTGAAACTATACAGAAATATATATTATAATTACCAAGGCTCATAACAAATCTACTCAACTTTAAAGTAAAATTAAAATATAAAAATAAAAGCTCATTTAAAGTATTAATAAATACTGTAATTGCATATAAATACTAAAATGTTGTGATTATATCTATCAGCTAGAGAGCCACTGATTTTTTTTTTTTTTTTTTTTAAATAAAAACTTCAAGCTTTTATGTAACATATAATTTGTGCATTAATGGCTGTGCATTAATAGTTCATTAATAAGGAAGGTGAGTTATTTTACCTTTGAACAATGCACTCAATTCTCAAAGCACCCACATTTATTGGTGAATCTGATATCCAATTATGGAAAAATTCTTAAATATCGGGGGAAATATCGGTAACTGATTATCAGTCAATCTTTAGTATCAGCTATTTAGAGTTTGGCATTTTGTCTTATTAGTCTGATATAGAAAAATAATTTAAAAAATGTATATATAATAAATTAAATTAAAATTAATAATATAAAAATCAAAGCTAATATAAAGTATTAATAAATACTGTAATGGTTTATAAATAATACTGAAATATTGTGATTATATCGGTATCAGCTAGAGAGCGACCGATACTGATATTGCAGAACTAATATTTATTTATTGTATTTCTGTTTTTGACACAATAATAAAAGCACTGAACATATTTTTTTGTTTTAACACTATTACAGATATTACAAAACCGATATCCAATTATCCGATATCCGGGGAAAATATTGGTAAAACTGATTATCAGTTAATCTCTATAATCAGCTATTTAGAGTTTTGTCTTATTCATCTGATATTGGACTATTGGGCTTTTCCTACAAACTTAAATAGTTTGCTCTTTTTCTACACCAATAAAATAAGAGCAAATTGATTTAAATATGTCTCAGAAATATACTAATACTAGTTCATCTATTAGGGCTGTAATAGATGGACAAAATCGTGGAATCCAGTCATAAAAATGGAATTTACAGTAGTGTTGTCACGGTACCAAAATTCAAGTAGTCGGTACCAATACCATGAAAATTTTACGGTTCTCGGTACCAATTTCGGTACCACAGCAAAATCTGTTGGAACTATTTTACTATTTTATATAGCCTATTTTAAAAACATATTAAATATGATTTGGAGCATGTGTGTATGTTTGTGTGTGTATATAGGCTACCTCAATGAAATAAATTTTGAAATATAAAAAAAATAAATGCTCAAACATTTTGTACTGTTGAAAAAAACAGCATATGCTGGTTAAGGTAGGTTTTGAAGCTGGTATGCTGGTTTGAGCTGGTTTATGCTGGTCAAGTGCTGGTCCTATTGTGGTCCATGCTGGTCCTGAACTGGTCCTGGACCAGCATGGACCAGCTCAAACCAGCATACCAGCTTCAAAACCTACCTTACCAGCATATGCTGGTTTTTTCAACAGTGATAACAGACGTGCGTCTTTATTTTAGCTATTCTGTCAGTGAAACGACACACTGTAAAACTATGAAATAAATAACGGTAAATAATGGTAACCTAAATAATAAGAAAGTTAAATATTATTTAAAAACATTCGTTTTTTTATTTCCACACAAAGATGCGTCATATAGCCTACCGCTCTGCGCTTTGAGAGGGATGTGGGACACGAGCAGGAAAGAGACCATTTCTCTTTAATAATATCTTCATGTTATCTCCTGATGTTACAAGCAACTGACACTTGTTGTAAAAGGTCTGAAGAGCGAGTTTTATCTTCAGCAGGGGCAAGACATTCAGGCTATGTTTGATTTTGTGCTGCCATAAAAAAGCGAAAGTAAAAATCACCAGCGTGTGTGAAACGCGCTATACAAATCAACTTGACGCGCCTTATAAAGTCTAATAACAAGCACAAACTGTGTTAAATAGAAATTGATGTGCAAGCAAAAAGGTTTCTGTCCTACGGTGTTTTTTCTACTTTACCACAGTAAAGAATGCGAATATAATAGGCCTAAATGCGAACGAAAGAAACGTTTATAATCCCCTTCGTGAGTGAAGATTTGGGAAAAGAAACAGAGATTCCATGTTCAGTGGAACAACTAATGGAATATTGTTAAATTCTCTGATAATCAGGTGACCAGATCGCGATTCGCAAAACAGATAAAGCTTAAATTTATGGACTCACATACCTCTCTCATTCGGCATGAACCAAAATATTTCCATGGCTGCGATGTCACATTTAATTGCTAACCTATTATTTCTTTTGTAAACAAAGCGTTGTGCTTCACTCATGTCATATTCAAGTAAATACTGCCACAGCCCTATCAGTGGGTACCGAATATACCCGGATACTCGGTACTACAGAAATACTGGTATCGTCACATTTTCAAAATTTCAGTAGTGTTCAGTACAACACTAATTTACAGTATAACGCACAATATCACAGAATTTAAATTGGACTGAATTTGGTAAAAAGTAAAACTGATTTCATAGGGCCCTAATCTATGTTGTGCTTTTCTAATATTTGTCTGTTTGTTTCACGTTTGTTTCAGAAGGAAAACAAAGTGGCGGCGTAGTCCAACATGAAGAAGACCAGATCATCCGAACAGCCAAGAATCTCTGATCATCACGTCTAGATTAACGCTTTGGTTTTGACTCCTGACTAACGGGAACTGCCTCTCTGTTTAACACCAGCGCAGGTGACGCCTGCCTTCAGCTGGACACGCAGCTTTGAGTTTTTCTCCTTTCTTCCTTTTTTAGAAAAAGAAAAAAAAAAACATTTGATGTTTTTCAGAAATGAATGATCTGCATTCAATATGTTCGGAGGGGAGAGTTTGTGTACAAAATGACGTAACTTCCATGGAACGACGACGATGATGATTATTATCTGGTATTTTTGCATCAACCTTTAGTTCCTTTGGTAATAAACAGAGGATGGTATTTGATATTATTCTGTTAGGTGTACAGAACCCCGCTGATACTGTGAGCGCTCCTCAGTCAAATAGCTTTATTATGTTATGAATTTTTTTTTTTTTTTTTTTTGGAATCTGTTCTCTAATGTCTTTTAAAGCACCAAATCTCAGCGTAGAGGCTGTGGAGTTTGTGTCCGAGCTCCGCCACCTAAACAAAATAAACTTTCAGTTTAACTTGACGGTTTCATGCTCATCCGTCTGTTAAACATAGGTGCTTTGCTTCATTGAATAGATTGACATGGTTTGTAGTACTAGGTTTTGTAATCATTTTTTTAGTTCACTAGTTTATTTCAGCCCCCAAATTTGCGATTTATCTTTTTTTTTTTTTTTTTTGGTGCGTTCTTTACTATTAACGTCAGACAACATTGTCTAGCAGTAGGTCAATTCACAAAACATCCTGGTTTATGATTGAATGTATTGATGAATTCAACTCTTTCTTTTAAACGATTCATGTTCTCCCTGCTGGATCAGACTGCTGTTCCTGTCTTCAAAATGTATTTTGCTATTTGAGTGCCAGTTATTCTTGCCTTTTGATGTCGATTATGTACATTTCTAAGAGGGCTTTTTGATATAAACTCGACACAAATCCCTTAAACATACCGTTTAACGCCAAGATCTTCTGGAAAGATCCTGTAACCCTTTAAGAATCAGATTGGATGTCTCGAAATTGCTTTCATGTGCACTTTAAAGTCGTGTATAGCACACATGATGCGAAGGCTAAATTTGATGTCATTTCATAATGCTCGTATATCAGATGAATCTCGTCTCAAAACTGTGGAGTGATATTTTAGGTGGACAGATGTGCGTCAATCGGGATGCACCCATTTACAGTATTTCAGCATCGATTCATTTACTAATAAACGGGATAAAAGGACAGATGCATTTAGTTTGAATAGGAGGCGAGTGTCACCTGAAATAAGTGTCCATAATAAGTCCATAAACCCCTCTATTGTGAATAGTTCCATTTCCTGTTTGATACACTTGTATGTTAATGTGTTATTTCAGGTACCAGCTGTCTATTGCTCTGTTAATGAAGTTTGTTTACCCAGCGATCCCGTCTCTCCTCTTTGAATGTCACTGAAGCACTCGTTCCTGCACTGTTAGATGGGAGTAATTGTTGTTTTTGGTGTGCTTCATATTTTTAATTTGTGTTTCAGAGATCCAAAGACCGAATTACGGATAACATTTGGAGGAGAAGTGCTCTCTCAGCCGGTTCTGCATTATTTTTCTCATGACTCTCGTCCGTTTCATAGTTTTCAACTCTACTTAGCTAAACCGCTCCCTTGAAAAAGCACTACGAATTGCAGAGATGTCCCGCAGGCAGCTAGTGAAATGCAGTCTGATCACTCAGACCAGGGCATGATGGGAAACCTCTGAGCGAGCCGCAGATATTGGTGCTGAGATGTGAAATGAATCCTGATACCGAGATGAAGTCGAATCGAACCTTGTGTGAGAGTTTAAACTGGACAGATGGTGTCGTGTATTACAGGGTTGATGTGATTGTTGTGGTCAGTCCTCTGGAGGAATTTGATTGGCAAGTTTATTATTTTGTTTCTTTGTTTTTCTGAATTAAAGCAGTTGTACATGGTGTGCTCGTAGAGGGCTTCAGACGGGGCAAACTGAGGTTTTTATTCAACAAGAGAAATAAATAGTTGTTCAGTATCCCGTGTGTGTGTTGTTTTTTGTCAAACATTTCTGCAAACAAGAACAATTAATTAGTTGCATGTCCCACTAACAGTGTTGGGTAAGTATGTTACTCTATAAAAAAAAAAAAGTAATTAATTCCAGGGCTCCAGACTGACTAAATGGTTGCATTTTGCGACCTTTTTTTCTGCCAGTGGGACTAAATTTTGTCAGAGGTCACACTGGTGCGACCACCACATTGCACAACTGATAAGAGCTGCCATTTCTGTTGCATATGAGAAACATCAAACGGCGAACGAAAGAGAAACGAAACCGCGCTACTCATTTGAGCTGTACAGCGCGCGCCAATCTCGATCACGTGACACCGCTTACTACACGCCGCGGGAGATCCAGTGAGGAAGCGTTTGAATTCGACGCAAAATTAATAACATCGCTACGAGATCTAGTGGGAAGCATTCAAATTCAGCGCAAAATTCTCTGCTATAGACCACAGATAACAGATAAAATAGTGCTGACGTGAAAACCAGGAGAAATACTGTGCCATAAACAAGGCTCTCCAGTCCACAAATCACTATGGATTTAATGTAGTAATGCTTACTGAAACTATGGTATTGTGGCAGAAATACTCGAATGCTTTTACATTATTAATTTCAGGGTTCATCTAAACTTTTGAGTGAAATCCGAGCACTTTTCAAGGATTTTTTTAGAGTGATTCACACTTTTTCCAGCACTTAAAACCTCTAAATATTATCCTATTTTAATGTGATGATTTGTAAAACTAAAAGCTTAAAGATTAAGGAAAACTAACACTTTTAGGCAAACAAAACTTGAAATCACCACTAGATGGCGCCAGAGAAGCACTTATGGCCGCATTTACACTGTAATATTGGGGTATTTCTTGCCTACTTTTTTTTTTTTAATACTGAGGTTTCGGACATACTACTCTTTTCACGTCATTTCTGTCATTATATTTGTAATAATGAAGTTCAGACACATTGTTCTTCAGAAGAATCAAGATCAGTACAAACTTTACAATTTTTTATTAATTGTCAAGGTTATTAATATCTGAATAAACTTGATGAAATCACAAAATACACAAACACCATGCTGCAAATGCTGCTGAAATAAAAGACAGATCATATCTGCGCTAACTGTGTTTGATTTTTCTACAGACAGATGCAGCTCACAGAAACAGAAACACCGGTAATTACAGCTTGTGGAAACAAAAAAAATAAATAAAAAATGGTCCAATCCCCACACAAGTAAACCAAAAGGTAATAAATGTTTTAAAGAGATATTTTGCTTACTGTGGTGGGTGTGCCCCTTTCACAGGGTCTTTTTATGCAAACTGTCTTCTGCCCTTGTGTAAACTACCCAAGTCTGGGACCTTGATTAATGCAAATTCCCATTGTTAACTCATGTCTCCTTTTGGAGGAGGTTTCTGTCTTGGTCTGATATTTAAAGAAATGCTGCAAAGGGCTCAGGGTGCGATTCTGTAGCCAGATCGGCCCGTAATGCTCTGTGTCCTTCAGACACTCAGCATTATGTATCTTTCTGATGTCAGGTATGCATCTTTTACTCTTTATTTCTGAGCATTTGATGTTTTGTATCAATTATCTTTGAATTGACTATGTAATTGGCATGATACATTTACCTGACTAACAAATTGTTACATTTGATTTTATTCTGACTTACTCTGAAATAATTGATTTCATTAGATTATGACCATAACCCCAGATTATTGTCGGAGCCTTAACTAAGTTGTTATATAGGGGATTGCTACATGGGTACCTTTTAACAATATCAAGCATGGGCAGCATTGATAAATTGCTTTAGCCATAACCTCTGGTTATTGATCAGACAGGCGAGTTTGTGATCGTGGGCCTGTATAATGAATGGCCGGTGCGAGGACCCTGTGCGACTCTGAGAACCGAATGAACAAGTACAGTAAGAGTAAAGAGTTAAATAGAATAATCAGATGTCTAGATTATCATATAAATTGGCATTCTAACCTAAATTTGAGGTCATAACAAAATGGAGTCAGATAACAGTTTAATTGTATTTAAACTACTTTGCCACAATGAAAAGACCGAACAAGCAGGAAACCTTCACCTGCTCTAGTGGAAACCATTGTTGGGCCATTTGGGCGGTCCTTACAGATGCACTGTCACATGTCTGCTGTTTTATGTTTCCTAGTTTGACCTAGTTTCTTTCTGCCTGTTAATTATGTCATTAGTTTTCACCTGTGTCCAATTATCTTATCAGCTCCATCATTTGTTCCAGTATTTATACTCCGTTTCTTTCAGTTGTTGTCCGTTCTTGTCAATGTATGCCTCTGTTATAGTGTTTGTAAAGAGTTTCCTAAGCTTTGTTATTAAAGATCCTGTTTCCTGTTCATCATGAACTTCATTAGGCACGTTACGTGACAGAAGAACGGACCAAACAGTGTTTTGTGGCGTTTGATTCTTTTTATTTTATTTTCCCCTATTCCCATGGACCTTCCATCCGTCCAGCTACTCTGTTTGGAGCAGGGAGACCGTTCGCTGGAGCTACACACATGGGACTTTTTATATCTTGCGCGCCTCTGCCCTCAGGATTTCTGGCTCCACCTCGTACACTCGTTGCTGCGGCTCCACCTTAGTCTCTAGGACCATCGGCTCCATCTGGGTCTCCATCTTTGGTTGCATCTCCATCGGTTGTTCCCATGGTGTCGACTCCACCATGGCTCCTCCCACCTGGCCTCTGGTTTACCATCTGGCTCCTCCTGCTCCTGGCTTCCCCTTGGCTCCTCCCACCCTCCCCTCCTTATTTGGACTTTTTTTTTTTTTTTTAACTTGTCTTTTTGCCCCTCCTCAGTTCCTCACCCTCCTCCAGAGCCCTCACCCTCTCTCCTCAGTTGGACTCTATACGGCGCGAGGCTGCGTCTTCCTGGAAGGGGGCGAACTGTCACATGTCTGCTTTTTTTTTTTTTTTTTTTTTTTTTTTTTTTTTTTTTTTTGGCGTGTTATGTCATTAGTTTTCACCTGTGTCCAATTATCAGCTCCCGCATTTGTTCTAGTATTTATACTCCGTTTCTTTCAGTTCTTGTCAATGTATGCGTTATAGTGTTTGTAAAGAGTTTCGTTATTAAAGATCCTGTTTCCTGTTCATCCTCGTTCATTAGGCACGTTACGTGACATGCATAATTAATCAATTTACATCAATTTAGGATACGAGTCTGAGAGACTTTATAATGATTGATATTGAGTTTAAAAAAAAATTATTTAACTTTCTGATGATGCCAAAGTATTTCATATTTCAATAAACCGATCAAATTTAGTTTTGACCAAATGTTGATATCTGTCTAAAGGAAACCAAAAAAGCAGGATTTATTAACAAATGTCAATTTTATTTAATTTGAAACAGTAATACAGTGTAAAACACTGGTTATTTCACCCTTTTTAAGTTTGTTGAGGTTGTATTCCCACATCATTAGCAAGTTTGGGTCACTAAATCTTGAATGACTGTCAACTGCTGAATGAATGAGTGTCACATCCCGCTTGTTTACTTCGAACCGGAAGACAATCACACTTTTGACGCAAGGCCTCATGGGGCGTAGGAAACTTGTGCATACAATTTGTGAAGAAACAGGATTTGTTTGATTATTGATCTGTGATGAAACACGTGTAAACCACCTCCGTCATTTCAGATTTCTGTAAGAAACAGAAACAAGAGAAATGAAATGATGTTTCAGATGCAAAACCTACAGAAGCTCAAAAGGAATAAACAGAAATTTGCTGGAGATTCATCAATAGATGCTACTGATTGAGTCAGTTTCTCTCACACTGAACGAGGATCTTGTGTTTGTGTATAATGGAGGAGTTTCTGTCTTTTATATGCTTAGGACTTATATTATGAAATTTAAGTTTTTTTTTTTTATTAAATGCTTGAAAGAAAAAAACAAAACAAACAAAAAACCGTAACAACAATTGTCATCATTGTCAACAACATAACAATAAAACAATATGCCAGAGTCCAGATTAAGTGCCAAGTCCTTAAACAGCCACTGATCTCATAGCTTTCAGGTTTTTAGAAAATTATGAAATTTAAGTATGAGAGAGTGACAAAAACTATTTCTTAAAAATGTTAAACATTTTTGGCATGTGGTATTAAATATGCAGTATGTACTGATACACATTTTAAATGATAATATGGTATTGCTATATGCTATGCAGTTATTTAGCATTGTTCTTTAAAGGAATAGTTCACCCTAAAATGAAAAGGAGAATTTAAAGAAAAGTGTCCCTCAAATGTATGATCCCATGCAAAATGTGTCATATTTCAAGTGTTCTGAGGGTATAGGATCTGGTGAAAAACAAACCAAAGTTTAATGTATTATTTAGCGAAAATCCTAGCCTTGGCTGTTGGTTTTCTGTTCTTGATTTCTGTGATAAAGGTCTATTGAACACACCTGAACCAGCTAATCAAGGTCTAACTAGTAATTCCCAAACAGGTGTGTTTAGGTAAGTTGGAGCTAAACTCTGCGGGACAGTGGCCCTCCAGGACTGAGTCTGGAAACCCCTGTGCTAAAACATGTTAGCAGAATACTAATTCATGTTATCAACATGTTAAATCATGTTAGCAATTTATTAAAACATATTAGCAATGTACCAATTCATAAAATGAATCCAACATTGGTTCTGTCTTATATTTACCCAAACTTAGTATTTTTCAACCCTGTGTTTTTTAGAGTGTACAAACATGAATGATCTTACCGCATATCGTGTGTAGAATGTTGGATCAGCAAAAGTTATTTCATCATGGTTCTGGACTGTTTCAGTAATAATGACAGACATGTTAAAACAGCAAAACTCTCAATCATCACTGACAGCTTTGTGTTGATATCAGGTTGATGATAAACACTTGCCCTGTTTTGTTTTTCGTCTCCTGCAGATGCAGAAGATCCCAACTGCAGCTACAGTCAGCAGAGATCCAGCAGCAACAGAGATCAACACTATTGGAGATACAGAGACTGGTCTGGAGTCTGGAGGCTGTGAAGATGTTTTTGGGACTGGGGCTTGTGAGGTGGTTGTTGGTGCCACTGGTGAGCAGAGGGAATGTATTGATTAGACAAACCCATATATACACTATACTGTACAAAAGTCTTAGTTTACATTTTCAAACATTGCTTTTGCCATTAACTGTAATAGTCCAGTGAGATTTTTGAATGCACAAGGAGTCTGACAACAGCCGGTGCTCCATACAGAGATCTGATCTGACCACCATTGAGTCTGTTTTTGGGTCACATGAAGAAACAGAAACAACTGAGACAAACTAAATCCAGGAAAAACTGTGGCAACGTCTCTGAGATGCTTGAAGAAACTGACCTGCAAAGCCACAGTACTGTGAAAAGTTTTAGCTTGAGTATGCTTTCAAAAATAGTGTCATAAATAGATTTTATTTATCTATTAACTAAATCAAATCAATATTTGCTGTGACCATCCTGTTTGTTTAAAACAGCTTTTGTGTTAGGTACACTTGTGCATAGTTTTTCAGGTAGCTTTGCAGGAAGGTTTCTTCAAGACGTCGCCACAGTTCTTCTGGATTTAGTCTGTCTCAGTTGTTTCTGTTTCTTCATGTAATCACAGACGGACTCAATGATGGTGAGATCAGATCAAACATCTCACTTATTACAATTAATGGCAAAAGGAAAACTGATATTTCCTACTGACACACTATAGCAAAATATATAAAACCTTAATGGCTTAAAACCATTTTTTGTTGGTAAAAATATTATTGTGCCTCAGACCTTTGCACAGTACTGTATATTCATAAATATAACTGGAAGTTAAAAGGATGATTTAGCATTATTTACAATATGAAGAGAATGAGATGAATGACACTTTAATTTTCTTCTCACCTTCAACAGTAACATTGAATTTCTTGAATGACTCTTTATTCCCAATCTTGAGACTTAGTTGATAAAGTCCAGAGTCTGTGGTTCTGGTGTTTTTGATGGTCAGAGATCCAGTCTG
The DNA here is from genome assembly GCA_039654765.1 of Mylopharyngodon piceus. Taxonomy (NCBI): domain Eukaryota; kingdom Metazoa; phylum Chordata; class Actinopteri; order Cypriniformes; family Xenocyprididae; genus Mylopharyngodon; species Mylopharyngodon piceus. The sequence goes on along the minus strand of CM077458.1, from coordinate 33,065,127 downwards.
TTGATCTAGATTCAGTCTGTCTCTGAATCTCTCATCCTCATATTTAGGATCGTTCCCGATCGCTCTCTTGATTCTAGCTATACGGCTGTTTTCAAACCTCCACTCTATATTTTCATATATCTGTGTTTCATTAACATCACTGTGTAGAACTACAGAATCTCCCGTCATCACTGAAACACTTTTCACTTTATTTGTCTCAGCAAACGTAAACACACCTGGAGAACAAAAAAGCACCAACAGACACAGATGAACTTATAGTTTAATGTTGTTTAAGTAACAGATTTCGTTTCTTGAGCCTTCAAACCAGATATGATTTAAATGTACTGTAAAGCTTTGCATTATTTTGACTGGAAGTGAATCAAGTATTTGAATTAATTAATTAATTGATTGTATTGTATTTGATTTTACTGGAATCTACAAAGACATCTTGTAAAGAACAGCAGCATACCATGAATGTAAATTATAAAAAAAAAAAAAATGCATTCAATTGATATTAAAGACATTTGTACCTCACTGAAATTACAGCACTGAAACAAAATTGTAAAATGTTACTGACTGAAACAAAACTAACCCTGCTGGGCATCTCGGGCCGTATTCACAAAACATTTTATCTTACCACTAAGAGTTCTCCTAAGTAGCAGTAAGAGTAAAGGCGGGGTTATCTCATTGCTATAGATGATGTCAACACACTAACTAACTATGGCCACAGTGATTGGCTGAGAGGGGAGGGGTCTCTGTCTGTGATTTAATCATAGAAATATTGTAGAATAAGGTATCATGCTGCCATATTCAAATAAAGATTTTAAAATAAAAAATGTTGCCATATTCTAGGTTTTAAAATGAAGGCTAAGTGTCACTAATTAAACAAGTATATGTTCAGCTAATTGTCAGCCTCTTACATGTCTGCATCTTGAGAGACTGCAGAATATAAAATATAATTTGTCGCTTGAAAACAAAGTTCGGGAGGAGCACGTTCAAATGGTTAATCTAATCAGCTCGAGAGGAGGCATATATATTATATATAAAAAATATTATATTATATATATATATATATAAATTATATATTATATATATATATATATATATATATATATATATATATAGCCGACTCACCTGTTACCTCAACAGTTTTCTGCGTCCCTCCTCCACCCTGACTCCCCACTCTCGGCTGATTTCTATTCCCAGGATACGGCGGAGTACTCTGGGTTTGTGCTAAATTCTGAGCTCGGAGCCTCTCCACGGACAGCACACCAAATATGCTTATTATACTCTTATTCTGTTCGATCATTTGTAAGTGTGAACTTGTGAAAACAACTGGTAATCAGACATCATTTTCTTTATTATTTATTTATTTTTTAGAGTTTTTGCCTTTTTATTATGATAGGACAGTGAGTAGACAGGAAACAAAGTGGGAGAGAGAAAGGGGGAACGGGATTGGGAAAGGTCCATGAGCCGGAACTGAACTCGGGTCACTCGAGCTGCCCCACAAGGCTATCAGCGCAGAAGATGGGACATTATTTTTTTTTAACTTGAGCACAATGTTTTTTCTCCATCATTCAATACATTTTACCTGTACATAAATGAACCTCTATGTTATGTCATTGCAGATTAAAATCTATAAATCAAAATATTTATTGCATTTATGAAGAAAGGGGTCAGCATTCATGTCTTTATCTCTGTTGCCTTAGTTGTGTACAGTGTCTTTGGGTGGACTGCTAAAGCCGATTGCCGGCAACAGCCATTTTAGGATTGTATGTGATTTGGTCTCAATGACTTGGGAGTCCTGGGCCCGTATGTATAAAACTTCTCAGAAATGCTCTTAAGAATAATCTTAAGTTTTGACTTAAGTGTCAAAAAATTCTTAGTAAAGAGTAGGACTTTTCTAAGAGTAGGAGACTGTTATAAAGAAGCTAAAAGCAACTTTTAGTAAAGTCTAAGACTGATTCTTAAGTGCTGACTGAGGTGACACTTAGTTCACATAAAGCAACGAGAATATTTTTGGTGCACCAAAAAAACAAAATAACGACTTATATAGTGATGGCCGATTTCAAAACACTGCTTCAGGAAGCTTCGGAGCGTTATGAATCAGCGTGTCGAATCATGATTCGGATCGCATGTCAAACCGCCAAACTGCTGAAATCACGTGACTTTGGCGCTCCGAACCGCTGATTCGACACAAAAGATTCATAACGCTCCGAAGCTTCATGAAACAGTGTTTTGAAATCAGCCATCACTATACAAGTCGTTATTTTGTTTTTTTTGGTGCACCAAAAATATTCTCGTCGCTTTATGATATTAATATTGAACCACTGTACTCACATGAACTGATTTAGATATGATTTTAGTACCTTTATTGATCTTGAGAGAGAAAATGTCATTGCTCCCTATGTAGGCCTCACGGAGCCATCGGATTTCAACAAAAATATCTCAATTTGCGTTCTGAAGATGAACGAAGGTCTTACGGGTGTGGAACGGCATGAGGGTGAGTAATAAATGACAGAATTTTCATTTTTGGGTGAGCTAACCCTTTAAAGTCCCCCTGTAGTCAATAATTTTATCCCTTAAAACTCATCTTTGATCACCAAAATGACACATTTAAACTTTTTTTCCTGTGAAAAAAAAAATAAAAAATTGTTCATGCCTTAAAATAGCTAGAATGTAACTCTATACCCTTGCCTCATTTATTATACACAGATCTATGAATATGTTAATTAGCCACGCCTCCACTCACTCGCACAAGCTCAGAGATCCACTCTGTCAACTTTTACTCATCTCACTGAGGTAAACGCTGCACAATAGTATCGCTTTTTACAACACCAGACACGTAACGGTAATTAATATGATTAGCCTTTTGCTTGACTACATTATCAAACAGCTAATAATGTGTTGCTAATGTTACACAAACCATGTTCACATTCACGAGTCAGACAGCTGTCTTCTATCAATCAGTGTCCTTAGAAACACTTTGAACACCTTAACGTCAGTGGAGAAAGGCATATAGTTCATTGTAACATCGTTACATACATCATACACCCGCTATATTGCCAAATCTCATAATCTTTAAAATGAACATTTGTCTATAATGCACGTTCACAGACCTCAAACTCCATCTTTGTCTGGAATTAACAGCAAATGCTGATTTAAATAGTGATGGACTAATTTTTTTTTAATAATAACAGAAAAACACTTGTAACTCACCAATCATATGCCACAAACTGAGCACAAATAATGCGTCGACCATTTCCAGCTGATAAGCTCACAGAATACTTTGAAATGTCACAAAGGAAATATGTAGTAGCGCAGTTACAGATCTCTTACAATCTTACAGTTGTAGCTTTACTAGAGATAACTGAAGCTGGAGAGTTTTTTGGGGTGTTTTTGATGGCGAGAGGGGGAGGGTCATTTTTTGCCTTTATTTGACAGGACAGATGAGAGACAGGAAGCAATGGGGAGGAGATCAGGAAACACCAAAGCGGAAATTTAGGTCACTCAAAGTGCTGTTTTACTATATAGAGCACAGTCCACAAGATGACAACAAGTGTGTCTCTGCAGGTCAGAGTAATGTCAGTGCCAAAAGCTGGGGCAAGCTTATGTGCTACTGGCCAACAGATTACAAGGAATTAACAAATCCAGCACAGACAATAGGCGTTTAACTTGTAGTTATAATCCTATAAGGCCAGTTCCTTTCATTCACTGTAAAAATGGCAATAATGGTAATAAAAATATTAAATTTGAAAGTGTCTTTGGTACTTCATTCTGCTTGGCCGCACATTCCTACATCACCACTGCATACACAAGAGACACAATTTTAAATAGTTAAATATTTAAATAGTGAAATATTTTTGACTAATGTCCACTAAAACCAACCTAAGGAGTTTTGACGTTTTTTTTAGCTGGTCAGGCTGGTATAGGCTTTCTTGGCATAAATCAAACTTAACTACTACTGCAGAAAAACAAAGCTCAAAATTTTGCACTTCCAGTTCCATCGTCTCAAGTCAATGGGTTTTTGAATGGATTTTTGGTTAAATAGCTTTTATTCTATGACATTAAATCATCAGTATTGACCTGCCTGTGATTTTTTTTTTTTTTTTTTTTAACCCATTACGTGTCTTGAAAATGATGGTTGCTAACAAGTGTCTAAATGGGACAACAGAAGCTGTCGGTGACATTAAACATCATCACACCGAACAGGTAAGATCAGTTCACCTTTACAGCCTAGGTATGGTTATTATTGAGCTCTTTAAAACTATTATAATTCAAACTTCAGGGAAAATGTTTTCAGATAAAGGCTGAAAGAGTTGTCAGAAGTGGTGGTGACATGGAAATTGTGCAACTGTGGTGTAATTCACTTCAGACTGTGAAATCAGTCAGTCAACCAAAACGCACACAACCCATAGCAATGCCTCAGACTGATGCAGATGCAAATGCATTTTGTTTTATTAACCACAATATTATCATCGCTATTTGTCTGAGAGGGGCACTTTTGATTCATTTTGAAAAAGGGCAGGGGCTCGAGCAAAAGCCAATATTGCTGTTTAACAGTGATGACGGCATTTACCTCCCTGCTGGAAATAACAGCTAAAACCAGCCTAGGCTCATGGCTAGTCTTAGCTGGTTTAAGTTGGAAGTAGTTGGTTTAAGCTGGTGATTTTGAGACTGCAGAAGTCATGAAATGTTGTATTTTCAGTTGAATTTGAGGAAACCACTTAAAACATTCCTTGTGTTGAGCTATTTCAATTACTTTTGTTTGATTTGTTCATTCCGAACAGCAGGAAGTCTGTAAATTTTGCCAATAAACCTGATTTGCAGACAGGGTTGAATAATTTTGACTACACATTATCAATTGATTATTTTTTGCACACACTCTGACCTACAAAAAAAAAAATAAAAAAAGTGCTGAAAAAATGAGCTTGACTTGTCATAACATATCCACAATGACCAGAGAGAGAGACAGAGCAGATAAGATCTTGACACTTCACTCAAAAATAACTGTAAACGTGTGTCAGGGCTCAGGGTGTATCTGCTGAAATAAACACTTCTGTTTCCTGTAATACTAAAAGCCAAAGATAGTTCTGCAAATTTGAAAGTGGGAAAAGCATTTCAACATTTGCTTTCAAAATTCTAAAATTAAAATTTATCTCATTAAACTACAGTGACAAAAATTAACATAAAACTGAAAACCATAAATTAGTTGTTAATTTTCATTTGTCAATTGTAATTTTTATAGCTTGCTATCTAAAAAATAAGCATGAGGAGAGTTAGTCTTCAGATCCACAGTGAGTCAGTAGTTGAGTTTGTACTTCCTGCTAAAGGGGTTCAGTTGTTGAATGACCAACACCCCTCTTTGTTGGATCAGCTAGTAAAAGCATCTATCTACAATCCCTCTTTACATAAGTTGTTTTTGCCTGACGTTATGTAGTTCACAACATTCAAGGTATAAAGTAGTGCTGTAGTACTCAGGACTGAACTCCTGAGTCCAAGACCATATTTTTTATGACTATAGTCAAGACCAGATCAGGCCAAGTCCAAGTGCTCCTGAAAATAGCCTTGGACTCACACTTGAGTCCAAATCTGGTCGTCTTCTTCTTCAGTTCAAGTGCTACAACACTGGTGTAAAGTGTTGTTGGGCAATTTCAAAACACTGCTTCGTGTGTGACAAAAGGACAAAGTAAAGCAAGTGGCAAATGCTTTTTTTAAAGGCAATTTTATCAGTTTACTCTATTATTGTTTTATTTGGATACATTTCAAAAATTGAATTAAATAAACAGTTTAATAATTCTGTTTTTCCAATTCTTTTTTATATCAATAAAATACTATTTTATAAAAATACATATTTTTATGTTTTTATGCTTTTTCAGATATTATCTGTCATACAGTGTGTAATACAGCTGTTTGTTAATGTAAAAGTTCTGCAAAGTTTCAAAGATCAAATCGCAGATAAATAAAGTTTAAAAAAGAAAAAAAAACATTCTTAAGTGCCTGAAATTAGTCGCCAGTAATTAAAGTGAAACTTCCTGCACAAACCTGTGCAGGTTTGTAAAAAATCTGCATAATTCCAGCCTATGGTGGTCTTCATTGGCTGCCCACAAACAACGTCTACTTTGACCATCAAACACTGTAGTTGTAGCTGAGACTGTAAGAGTTTAGTTTGTGTTGCCGACATGTCATTGACTCATTGCCATCATTACTGTTCATATCACATATCAAGTGCTGAGAAAGATCCAGACCTGAAATTCAGATATAGTGAAGGATAATTTGTTTTGCACTCTAATAAGTCGACCAATCACAACATACACATCATACCATCTGACCAATCAGATTAGAGGAAGCTCTCAGAAAGGAGGGTTTAGAGAGCCGTTTTCAGACTCTTTGAGAAATGAGGTGATGTGCAATGTAAAATGGCCTAATAAGAAAATTAATCTGTACGACCTTGGAAATTTGATGTTAACAGGCCGATGCAGTTGACATAAATTTACATGTAAATTAAACAGGCACTACTGACATTAACTCAACTGTAAAAATTAATTGATAAATTGAATACTAACCAACATATTGATTATTTGAGGAAATTCAAAGTTTTGCAGAAATTAGACGTATATGGATTTGGATATAAATGTTTTATATCCAAAAAAATAAATAAATTTGAGTGTAAATAAAAATGGCATGTAATTTAGAGATAGAATGTGTTCCTTTAAAAAAAAAAAAAAGACATGAAATTACCACTAGATGGCGGCAGAGAAGGACTTGAGGTATTTACACTTTATTATTGGGGTATTTATTGCCTAGGCAAGTATACGCACGTCCGAATCTCGCGAGAATTGGTATGTCACCAGGTAATTCTCGCCTACTCTGTTATGAATACTAGGGAATCGGACATCCTTATTCGTTCGCCTACTGCTTTTTTCCTACTATATAGTAGGGAAGTATGCTGTTTTGGACGCACCCAGTCACACTCTCATAATAAAAGTCCTAAGAATATAAAAGAGTGAGAAACTTCTCCATTATATACAAACACAAAATCCTCGTTCAGTGTGAGAAACACTGACTTATAATCAGTAGCATCTATTGATGAATCTCCAGCAAATTTATGTTGTTTATTCCTTTTGAGCTTCTGTAGGTTTTACAATTGAATATAGAACATAAAATGTGGAAAGTAACAGTGCAAAAGTATCAAATAAAAAACAAGCAAACGACAACAAAAGCTTTCATACAGAGCGCACATGTTAAATTACATTAAAGCTTCTGTAGGTTTTACAATTGAGTAAAGAACATAAAATGTGGAAAGTAACAGTGCAAAAGTATCAAATAAAAAACAAGCAAACAACAAAAGCCTTCATACAGAGCGCACATGTTAAATTACATTAAATCAGTCTTGACTCTTAATACAAGAACGGAATATGATCAATATCATTGTAGATGGCTGTGTTAAATCAACTTCATCATAAATGAAAGCACATTTCTCTAATTATGCCAAATCAAATCATATTCTCACTTATTACTTTCACATGTCAAAAGCACATGGGTTAACTTCAGACACTGTTAATATGTATCCTGTTGTGGTGACTACAAGATACTGCTGTTGGGAGTTGATTTTTTCAAAGCATGCCTTCAGTTCCTTGCAGCATTAGCACCTGAGGAAAATATAGAAAAAAAAAATCAAGGAATTAAAAAAGGAGAAATAACATTAAATTAACATGCTGTAACAATTACAAAATTTGTTATTGATAAATTTACTCTCTTAACTGACCAATACATTAACAGTAACTGTGTTGTAAAGATAGCCAGGAGTGTAAAAATTACATTTTCAATATTAATATCTGAATAAAAGCCAGTGTGTCGCACAGAGAATATTTGTAAGGATTCTAGTAAAGTAAGAAAAAAAACAGGCAAAAATTGTAAAATTAATAATTAAAACCAGATCAAGGTCATTTCTGTCATATTTGTAATAATGAAGTTCAGACACATTGTTCTTCAGAAGAATCAAGATCAGTACAGCCTTTAAAATGTCTATATTGATGGTTTCTTGTCAAGGTTATTAATATCTGAATAAACTTGATGAAATCACAAGATTCACAAACATAATGCTGCTGAAATAAAAGACAGATCATATCTGCGCTAACTGTGTTTGATTTTTCTACAGACAGATGCAGCTCACAGTACTTCAGTGACAGTCCTCTGTTATTCTTCATTAATAACAGAAACACTGTTAATTACAGCTTGTGGAAAAAATAAAAATGTGTGATATGTGATGTGATACTTACACATTTGTCTTGATTGTCTATACTCCTTTCAGCAAAAAAACAGCTACAGAACAAGCCAGAACAACACTGGCCTCACATATCACTGACACACCTGTACCTGTAGGACCTGAAACCCCAGGAGAATCTGTGACAATAAAGACAGACATTAGTGAATGTGTCTGATCTCAAACACTATAAACATCAGCTCTGTATAACCTGAGTGAAGATCTGATCTTAACAGGTGCATCTTTTATAACTTATTTCACCATAACATTGTTCACAAAGCACACATCTAAAGACCTTGCTTTAAAAGACTTGAAGCACTCACCTTTGAGAGTAACACTGAAGGTCTTCTGTAATGTATATGTACTCTTGATGATCTTCACTTTATAAAGTCCTGAGACATCAGTGATGTTCTTGACTGTGAGATCTCCAGATTTGGTGTCCAGATGCAGTCTGTTATTAAATCTCACATCATCTTTGTTATATATTAGTTTTTTATTCTGTCTGTCAGTTTTTACTAAAGCAGCATCTTGAAACGTCCACTCTATCACATCATCATCTGGTATACCAGTCATTTCAGTCTGTAGAATGACAGATTCTTCCTTCCTCGCTGACATTTTCTTCACTCCATCATCACTAAACACACCTGGAATACAATCAGGACCAGTTTGAAAAGAAGAAGTAGTAGTTATATGCATTTCTAGAATATTGTTTTACAGTAATTGCAGTAAACATATACAAAAAAAAAATCAAAAGTTAATGGCAGAGAGAATAGAAGGATTTACAAAAAATATCTACAAACATATGACTTAAACTGATTAGTTACTGCTTAAGAGAAACAAAGATGAGCAAGTTCTGTTCAGAAACAATCACCAGTGATCACATGTCGATTAGAAATAATAACCTGCAGTGATGTGTGCTAAAATACTCTCATGACAGAAAAGCACCAAAGTTAATTGGAAAGATATAAAGATATGTGAGATAAAGTTATACACACAACAGTAAAAATGCATCCAATTTACTGGCAAATAAGCACTCGATCTCTGGCTATGTGTGATATGGCTTCTCTCTTCCAACCCTAGCAACGCCCCTGACTGATACTGTGGTGAGATATTCTTCCTCAAGGGGGTGTCCACCTGTGACTCAAAAGTTCTTTAAATACCTCTAAAATTTAAGTTAACATTTCAACAATTTGACAACACATCTGCATGTTCACTGATATTGGTTGATGGTCACATGCATTCAAACAAATAAAATGTCACCTTTTTAGTACATTTTATTTTGGTTGTTTTTATTTTAAAATAGTTTATTAGGGGTTCAAGCACGTAGTGCTGAAACCCTGTTGTAATTGTAAGAATTTTTATTATTTTTCTTCCGCCGTAAAACTGATCGTGCAGACCAAACCGTAAGGCTTAGAGATTTGAAACTTGTCCAGATGATAGGTCTCAGTTTCTGGAGAGGTTGACAGAGTATGACCCCGATTAGCCAATAGGTGGCACTACAGCGATCAAAAACCTGAAACTGCTCAGAACTCCTAGACCGTTTGTTGTAGACTCAAGTGCCTTATGTTGTTGGAATCCTTGGCTCAAAAAGTATATCTCTGATTTCATTTGCACCTGGAAAAAATTTCTGCCATTTTGAATTTTGTCCAAAACCTACTTTAACGAACTAGTCCTAGGTTTTTCGCCCAATCGGAACCAAACCAGCGCAGAAATGTTCTCTGGAGAGTAAATATCAAATATTATCAAAACAAGTTGAAATTTTGATTCACGGTCGCTAAGGGGCGTCGAAACATTTGAAATTGGCGGGGCCACTTTTACTAAAATGGCTATAACTCTTGAACAGCATGAGATATTTTTCACCAAACTCGGTACACATGTGTAAGAGCTCATTCTGTGGTCACAGTAAAAAAAAATTGCACTTGGTGGCGCTATAACATGAAATAAAAAAGAAAACATATATAATTACGCAACCTTTAGTCGATTGACTTGAAAATTGGTATGCAGTGTCTTGGTCCAAGGAGCCATGACTGCCTATAAAGGACACTGGCATATCTCGAAAAACATGGCTGAAATTTGAGCACCTATTAGACAAGGTTAACAGAGGCCAATCAGAACGAAACGCGGTGGGCATGTTCGGCTCATGGTCCTAGAGGTCTGTAAGAATTCTGAAACTAGCCACTAGTTGGCGCTAACTAGTTTTACGCCTCTGTAATCACGTGGTTTCACACATACACACAATATTCATATCATTTGTTAGATGTCCTCATGCTGAACAACTTTGCCTGAAGAACCACTGCTGTCAATCAAATCGATCATTAAATTTTCGCAATTATGTAAAAAAAAACTACTTTTGTGAATTAGTCCTAGGTTTTTCGCCCGATCAGAACAAAACCAGTGCAGTACAATTCTCTGGACTCTCAAGATCAATAATTATCAAAAAAAGTTTAACTTTACCCTTTGGGTAGATATAACAGGGTCCTTTAGAAAAGGGGTGTGGCAAAATATACTCAAAAGCCTATAAATCCTAAATGAAAACTCAGAACTTCACGAAAATAGGTGAGCACATGTGACATGCAAACTTTTATGGAGGACCATAGGTGGTGCTATAACTGTTAAAAAGCTTTAAAACCCATATATTTCCCATGGTAAATAGTCTGCATTGGCTGTAAATGATCTTTTCCATCTATGATCTAAGTGGTTACTTGCTTGCTAAATAAAACATAATACCTTTTTACGCATGTGCTTGAAGGCCTTAAAGCACTTGAACCTTGATAATTGCTGTATTTTTATTGCATCTGTATCTGTATTGCTATATTTTTAATTTGACCTTGTATTATGCAATAATTAGCTTTTCATCAACTAATACACCCCCTGCGGTACCCTCACAAACCCCTGGTTTTTATTTAGTGTATTTAGTAATTCTGTTTATTAAGTTTCAATTTACCTGTTTACATCATCATCATGAGACTGCCAAAATCTTATAGCATTCATAGAAAGTTTGTGCTACTCACCGCTAAAAGTAATACGGAATTTTCTGTGTAAGATCACACTGCCATTGTTGATCTCCACTTCATAAACTCCAGCCTGAGTTTTTGGGATGTTTCTGATGTTGAGGTCTCCATTCTGATTGTTCAGATCGATGTTTCTCCATTTGTAATCAGCGCTGTTTAATCCTATAACTTGCTCGAGACCACTGCTGGTTCCGAAGTTTGTTTGTTTACATTTACTGCATAATTTTACCATAAAATCATAATTAACGTTAACAAGCAAAATGTCATTAGAGAGTTTGAAGTCTGAAGTTTCACTATTTACAACCACAATGTCACAGCAATAACGTAATTTTAATTTTTATCAAGAGTTCGCAACAATACTCGCAACATCAAAAAGGGGAGTTCTGAAAAGTTTTTGTCCAGTATGGATGACAGACAAATGCTATTATACAAACATTGGTGTAGTTTTAACTGTAATAATACGGAGAATAAAACCAGTTAAGACTTTTTAGTCCAAAAAGTGGTTATTTAACAGGAACATTGATTAATTCTGCTCAGTTTACCTAATATATCTTCAGACAGAATTTAAATTCTTGTCAATTTTCCAGTAAATTATGCACTCCGATGTTGTGTCATTAGCACAATGGTATTTTATCATTTTTGCTTGACTCTTTTACCTACAGAATAAACCCACCTCCAGTGTCCGTTGCCAGTGCTGATTGGTCAGACATTCAAAACATTCTAACAGCGCCACCAACTCTTGTGATGTCCAAATGTGCCCTACCTATAATATTCAGTGCACACAGTCATTGTGTAACGCTAATAATGGTCTGATGGATGAAAAATGCAGCCAACGAATACATGATTACAGAGATTATATGGATTATTTGTATTCTACAATCAGCATTGTCAAATTTTAAATATGCATATAGGTATTTTAACATTTCTATTGTAACTGAAGATGTATTGAATAGTTTATATGCAAAAAATTACAAAAATAATGACTGTAATCAAACATGTTTTTGGAGACAATTCTCCTTGTCTGACAACGACTGTCTTCCCCCTGGTTTTCCCAAAGATGTAGTCCCGCCCCAAACTCACTTCAGCCAGTGTTGCTACTATATGCCGGACTGCTCTGGATGCTCAAACAAACAGATCAATGTTTGATAGTGCCACACAAACACAGTGCTAAACTTTTTGGGGACTCACCATACAAATAGCTTATTTATTATCGGCTCTGCGTATTAAACTGGGACACATGATAATATTTTGATATCGAAAACACTCATTACTTTAACAAGGTCTCACAGAATAACTAATACACATAACATTAAACTGTTAAAATTTGCTTAAAAATGAAGTGGATTTCAAAATGTATTTTACTTCCATAATGTAAAATATTACTAAGTGAAACAGGAAATTCAATAAGGGGAAAAAAATGGCAGGAATCTGATTTTAAACATCAGAATTGACTGGATGGTGACAGTTTTTCCATAACAGAATAGAGACAGACCTGAATGTGAGTTTGTTATAAGTGCGTAAATAGTTGTTAGAAAAGTAACTGAGAAAACTACATATGGTAGTGAGAAATGTGCTATACTGAGCTACATGCCTTATATGCACATTCTATAATATATTGAGCAACAATCATTTTAATTTAGCGCATAGTAGAAGGCCTATGTCCTTCGTTGAACTATAAGTTTGTACACAGGCAATGATGTAAATGTTTGCAGACTGTTGGGAAAAGTATATTTGTATATTTGTATATATAGTGTGTAGGACTAAGAGGGCACAGGTGTAAAGGTGTACCAACTAAAGGCAGCAGAATATTGACAGCAGCATACTGAAGAATATGAAAGTAAAGTATAGAGATGTGAGCAGTAGAAACAGATATAAAAGCAAGTGGTGGAGACAGAGTGGGGGCAGTTTGCTGTGTATCAAATGTCATGCTATGTGTGAAATTTGGATGACGAAATAGTCTGAAGGCCCAGATTGGAACATATTTGTCAGAATTTCAAAGGGAAAATGAGAACGGAAGAGCAGGAATAAATGAGTTATGGCCACCAGATACCACATATTTTATACCTTAAATATTGTTTATAACTTGTGATGTGCCACTATGCTTTGAGACAAAGTGAGCTTATACAGGACAAACATGACTGCTTTTGTGTCCATAAAATGCAGCTTAAACAACTGTTTTCAGTTGTAAACAGTGCTATACTGTGGTTCACCTCATATTAGTTACTAAAGGCCCTTTCTGGATTCTCCAAGTGCCATTATTATACGTACTTTCACTAAGAAAAATGCTTTCACGAACTCCATTTTAGTGGATTCATCTTCAGATTTCAATTCTAACTTGCTCAGACTTGTGACCTTAAATTCATTGCTTTTCATGTTCCTCTGGCACAGTTTCATATATATATTTCTCAATATCTTTTATGTGAATTAAATATTTATTAATTTTTCGGAATATTTAAGCTTCTCTTACTGTTTTCCTATAATAACAGAATAAATTCTGATACTTGAATGTCAACCTCGCATCTCTTATCTTTCTAAAGAGCCCTCATTAATGCCTGTGGTCCAGAGGGTTCATGAACTGTGACTGTTTTAGTTCACGCATGTCAGGTTTGGGTTTGAACTCAACTAGTGGGGGCGACTGTTAACAGGTTAAGCGAGCAATGATGTCGCCTCCAAACCTCCACAGTATCTTAACATCTGTCTGTATTTTAGTAAGATCAGTGTGTAGAGTGACAGAATCCCCCTGCATCATTGACACTGACTTTACTCCATCTGTATCAACACCAGACACACCTGAGGAACAAACAGGAACGTTTCAAAAAGATTAAGCTTATAATGCTGCAAGTAATTTTTAAACACTTTTTACACTTTTAACGCTACAATTATCACTTTTAAATCTACATGTGCTATTAGAGAAAAATGTCTGGAACCCAGAAAATCTGTGACTAATTTAAATATGAAAAGAAACTTTTCAAGATTTTCAAGTTATTATTTCAATAATTTGATAAAAAATCATATTTTCACAAAATAGTGTGCATTCCTCTGTAGTGCTGTAAAAATGTACAAAAAAATATCATCTGTGTACAAATGTAAGAGAATCAAAAGTATATTTTGTCTTTTTTTCAATTCCTGAATATAATGTTTGCTGGATAAAATATATCATATAATATTACACATCATATTATAAAATGAAATCTTTCATTCTCCCTCTATATAATTACAGTTAGTTAACGGTGAGAATATGATTCTGTTATTGGACATATGTCATATTTAGATAAATTAGAATGTAATCTGTAAACTTGATATTTAAATCAATTCCTACATATTCTCTCAAAGAATATCCTGTTTCACTCTGATATATTAGTCACATTATGGAAGTAATATTGGATTGTGAATGGCATTTCACTTTGACTTTGAGTCCTCCAAAAATTGTCAGTAGTAAAACTTTTATACTGCAAAGACATTCTTGTGATTTAAATTATGTTTTTGATGTTAAATGATATATAAATATTTTGTCAGAAAACTATATTCTATGATCACTATATGGGAAAATAATTGCATTTGCAACTCTTTTAAAGATCCAGGATAACAATTCCTATGATAATATTATTTCCTTTACAAATATCTCACATGTTGCTCTGAACATCTTTTCTTCATGTTACTTAACATACTAACATTATTACATCTTTACCAGTTGCTGCTTATCCATTTAGTTTATTAAATAAATAAACTGTTATTTGGGTTGTATATTATAATCATTATTCATCTTCGCAGACACTCAATCCAGACAATGATCACACTGAGTTACTTACCACGAACAGCAACACTGAACACTTCCTTGTTTCCAGACCAAGATTTGTTTCTGAACTGTAGTGTATAATCTCCATCATCTGTGGTTTTGATGTTTGTGATGGTCAGAGATCCAGTCTTCTTGTCCAACTTTAATCTGCCTTTGAAACTTTCTTCATTCCCAGGTTCTGAAATTGTTTTGTCTTCTCCATCAATCTCTGCTATGATAGTGTCATCTGGAAACTTCCACCGCATCTCCTCGTCTGTCTGTATTTCAGTAAGTTTAGTGAGTAGAGTGACAGAATCTCCCTGCATCACTGACACCTCTATCTTCACTCCATCTGTAACACCAAACACACCTGAGGAACAAAAATGAAACAGTTTCTAAACATAAATTATATATATAAGATTTAGGCAATTATTCAGGATCCCACAATGCAGTGCAGAATACTAGGGTCAGCCGCATAAACTGTTATTTAGTCACCAAATCAACCTTCAAGACTGTTCACAACTTTAAGTCAGTTACATAAAAACGTATCTTGGTCTAATTTGATACTTAAAAGTAAAGCTGATTAACCCTAACTAACTACTAGTTGGTCATACTAGTTCTTAAGACGCAGTCTTAATATAATGCCTATGTTTATGCCACTGCCCCCTGGATTGTACTTTTAGAAAAAAAGATCTTGATAAAACCCTGACACTATTTTAAAGTGCTGTCATGACTTTCAGCTGAATAGTACAGCCTGAACAAATAGGAGAGAGCTTTTTGGCTTTCTCAGTTTGTTTAAAAAAAAAAAAAAAGAAGAAGAAGAATTTACAGGACAAAAATCAGCTTTGAGATAAGACAGTAAACTGGCTCATAAATTAACTTAAAAGATAATGGTAGATGATACAAAATGTTATGTCTGACAGACTTTCACATGTACACAGTGTAGAGTTGGGGAGGTGGCAGAAGATGGAGACCTGAACAGTTGATAGTTTTTGCATCTTCTAATCAAATCAGTCATTTTTAATTACAAGGTAGGGAGTGGGAACTCCTTCTAAAGGTAGACTGCACCAGTTTTTACTTTATCAATAACCTCAACAGCAGACTGACATATATAGATAAAACAGACTGTACAGACCAGCCCAGGTGCAAAGACCAAGGACCAAAAGTTACTCTCTTTGCTTCTTGAAGCATAATCCGGAGACTATTCATCCCCAAATAATCCAACAGCTCTTTAAAATAACCCTGTCAGGAAGAAGACCCCTAAGGCTCTAATACGATATACTTCAAGCTGTCAATGCCCTCACTGATTTACATTGATGGAACAAATCAACCAGAACTCTGTTGCCATCGAGGCAAGTGTGATGACGCCGTGATCTACAGCAGAAAGTGGAATTTGAGGCTAATCAACCTCAAAGAAACAGATGGAGAAAATATCAGAATCAAAGTGCTTAAGATCCTGCTTACGACAGTTGCTCTGAATAGACTGTGATTAATATATGTTGTATAAAGTGTGGTCTTGAAAATAAATAATGTCTTAATTTCATTATTTTCATGTGTCAGGATTAGTTATAATGCGCTTGAATGCATGATATGTCGTGAGATTAATACATGCTATATATTTTTTAAACGTATTAAACTCAGTACTTGGGGTGGTTGCTAGGGCATCGCTATGCGGTTGCTAAGGTACTCGGGTGTTTGCTAGGGTGTCGCTACGGGGTTGCTAGGTTAGACAGGGTGGTTGCTAGAGTGTTTCTATGTGGTTGCTTGGGTATTCTGGGTGGTTGATAGGTTGGTTTGGATGGTTGCTAGATTGTTTCTATGAAGTTGCTAGTATCACAATACTAGCATGTTTCAGATAGATAGATGGATAGATAGATAAATAGATAGATGAAGAAATTATAGTCTCAGAATAAGAAAAAAGAGAAGGAGAAAAATAAGTTTAAATAGCATTTCAGTAAGTTGGCCTAAGTTAGCTTAAATAATAGGGGAGGGCCTCGACAAATTCCGAACCAAAGTCTTTGACCAGAACGCAGAAATGTGGTTGGGAACCCCTGAAGCTAATTTGTGGTCGTCAGGGAGCAGCTATCAATAAGCTTCCGGGTGAGGCATCTGAAAAACCAAAAAAGACAAGTAACCGACTTAAGTAAAGTTGGCCGCATTTTCACAGATTCGAATTTCCCGGATCAATAACTAGTGAGCTAAATGCTGTTACTACACAAATAACACCTCTTTTCAATCGTAGTAATGTAGAGAAGCAGCTACAACCTAATTTTCCTCAAAACCAGCTTTCCTCCGCCGTGGACAAAATACATTGATCTCTGCGCGGACGGCTGAGAGACAGATTCGAAGGGACCGTCTGCAAAGTGCAAAACCTGAAAAGCGTTACTGCAAAAACAGTCAATAACTTAAATTGTTACACACTGTACTGTCACCAAATTTATTTCACACACCACTGTTGGCCTGCTGGGGTGGGAGAATAAAATTGATGCATAGATGCAATGATTCTGGATCTGGATTCTTAGTTTTTAACCCCAGATGCGCGATGACGCTGCGTGTGCTTGGTGCGTGTCCATGGCATGGAGCAGAGCGAGCGTTTTCAATTAATTCCTACTGACGTTGAGCGTACAGCTTGGAAATTTCGGAAAAGCTGAAGCACATTACATTAATAATGTGCATTAATTAATTAATAAACAAATGAATTAATAAGAAAAAAAAGTATCAAGAATCCTTTTGGAATCGGATCGTGACTCCTAGAATCAGATCGGATCGTGAGGTGCCTAAAGATTCCCACCCCTAGTTAAGATAAATATATTGCCTGTAATTTAACTAAGGTCTACTAAAATGTGATTCCAATTTTTTTTTCTCATATCGCGATATAATATCGATATCGTCTGGACAGTATAAAATATCGTGATATGAATTTTAGCTCATATCATCCACCCCTACCGACAAGCCATGCCGCTCTCACGCCACACATGTTCTCTCAGAGTGAAAAACACAATAGAGCAAAGAGGACACTGACAATGCGTCGACAGACAAGAGAGTGCAGGTTACTTTTGATATTAAACAAAGTCTCAAATTTTGTCATTTTTAAAGGAATTTAAACAATAAATACCGTTTTGTGGCTCTTTAATGTGTCTTGACAGATTGCTGTAGCGCCTCAGTTCAAGCAGCCCGTGACACCAAAAGTACACACCAAAAGTTAGATAATGGAAAATGGACCGTAAAAAAATTAAAGGCGGTGCAGAAAAGGCAAAAAAAAAAAAAAAAAAAAAAAAGGGCTCTTAAGTCTGACACTGCCAAATGCATTAAATTAACAGAACTCTTTTCAAAGGGTTTAAATTCGGAGGACAGTGCCATAGAGGTAAGAAAAAACAGAAAATACAGCTAGCTCAAGTCATTTTCACGCTACTTCTGCCAGTTAGCTCTAGTGTTTGTTTTTTTGTTTTGTTTGTTTGTTTGTTTTTTACAGTAGCCTACATTGTATTAAACATTTGTAAGCTTAGCGTACAACCCCCGTATATTTTAAAATGTCATTGCTTCGTGATAATTGGTTACAAGTCAGCAGATAAGGTGGGATTTAGGGTAAACAGACTGCTGTAGGCTACTTGCAATATAGTCTAACACGTCAAAAACATATATCAACCCAGGTGAAAAAAAGTAGCTACATTTCTATAATGTACTTAAAGTGCTCTATTTTCGCACACTAATTTTGTACTTAATATACAAAAAAATCTTCTTTAGTACTTCTTAAGATAATCTTAAAGTGTACTCAACTGTGCTATTTTGAGACACCATGAATATGAACAAAAATGTGCTTTGACATACTATCTCTGTATGGGTTCAAGTGTACTACAAGTGGTAACTAAATACATATTCATGGTGTCTCAAATAGCACTTAGATGTTGAGTACGCTTAGATGTTCTTAAGATTATCTTAAGAAGTACTAAAGAATTTTTAGTTTATTAAGTACAAAATTAGTGTGTGAAAATAGAGCACTTTAAGTACATTATGGAAGTGTACTTTTTTCACCTTGGAATGCACGCTAGTGTCCATGAGTGGGGCTGTGTGGGTGTGGTAATGTGGGCTGGTGTGGCTACAGTGCCAGGGCTGAATTTTTGTCCCAGTCCGCCCCTGATTCGGGTGGTTGATAGGTTGGTTTGGATGGTTGCTAGATTGTTTCTATGAAGTTGCTAGTATCACAATACGATAATAAGTATTATACACAATAGATAAGAAGTATTATATGTCAGAACAGTCTGAAGGTCTGATCCGAGTTTGGTGGTTCTAGCTTTAAAGTTTGGGAGGAGTAGCAGTCAGAAATGTTAGTTTCAGAAGAAGAAGAAGGAGAAGAAGTTTAAATAGCATTTCAGTAAGTTGGCCTAAGTTAGCTTAAATAATAGGGGAGGGCCTCGACAAATTCCGAACCAAAGTCTTTGACCAGAACGCAGAAATGTGGTTTTGAACCCCTGAAAGGCTAAAGCTAATGTGTGGTCGTCAGGGAGCGGCTATCAATAAGCTTCCGGGTGAGGCATCTGAAAAACCAAAAAAGACCGCTAACCGGTGCCTCTGTGTTATCAGTTTTCACGTAAAATATGTACACCTCGCTGTAGTGTAGACTATTGAAGGTCGAGAAGCGCCTTATATTGTTTGCTATATAAACATACACATGCACAAACAGCTTACCCCCAAAATACAGTACACTTATAATGGTGCTGTCATCTGTCATTATTCACAATGTGATTTATCACAATATCTATTTGTAGAAAGGCAATAATCGTTACCAATTTTAATTAACCATTAAGATAGCCTATAAAAAAAAATCAGATAACAGCAAGAGCGCATTTTCCGGTTTATACTGAAACCGAAAGTGATGAAATAAAAAGAAAAATGCAACAAATAATTAAAGAAATATAACTCACCGACCACGAGTAGTGAAACCAACACGAGGAAAGAATGGTTTCTCATACTGATATCGCTTCTGACTGAGTCTAAACTGAATGACAGCAATGATCGGCGGTACTGGTACTGACGCTGGGCTCGTAGCAAACCGACCAAGTCACGTGACTTCTGGGAAAGCGGTTGTGTTACTTCATTCTATGTCGAAGTATCCCAAAGTAAACCTAAACTTGGTTAAAAGGCCAAACATTTTCATACAAAGAGAGACAATGTTTTCGTTCGAAATATGTGATAATGTTCCAGGGTTAGAGAATAGGCTCGTTTGAGATGCGCCGCGCCTATATAGGCGAGAGTATGCGGCTACAGTGAGGGGAGTGAAAAAAGTGCAGGCAAGACGGACAGTTTGCCCTGTCCAAATACCCACACTTGCGGTCTTGGCCACTTGAGAGCGCGTGCACGCGACAGGAAGTAAGTGCGCAAGACTGTCCCATGTCTTAAAAATGCCCAAGTGCAGTGCCCTTAATGCACACTAAACCCACACCAAAGAGTATAGAACCCAAGAGGCGAAACTCTGATGCTTTTTGGGTAACAGCCACTAGGTGTCGCTTTGGTAGCGCGGCAGCCATATTGGAGTGAAAATGCCAACTGGACAATAGAATCCATCACATCTTACGCACCCAAAATCGGCGAATCTCACAGCCAAATCAGAAGAGCAATAGCAAATTTCTGAAATTCAGTAAATTTTATGACACCTACAGTAAATGTTGTATTGTCTTAGCCTATATATGTTTTATATTATCAGTTGTGGAATCCAGCCATTACACATCTGAGGTAACTTTGAGTATTTCCATTTTATGCAACTTTACATATTTACTATTAATAGTAAATTAATAAATTAATAATTAATAAAGTTTAGATAATTATGTTTGTAGCGTGATCCAGGGGATTAAAGTGGAGTAAATTACTCCACTAGGTCTGCCTATATACGTTTTAATCCCCTGGATTAAGCTACAAACATGATCTTATAGAACATGATGCATTGCTGTGTCTGTTATCCCATAATTCCCACT
This sequence comes from Mylopharyngodon piceus, assembly GCA_039654765.1. Taxonomy (NCBI): domain Eukaryota; kingdom Metazoa; phylum Chordata; class Actinopteri; order Cypriniformes; family Xenocyprididae; genus Mylopharyngodon; species Mylopharyngodon piceus. The sequence goes on along the minus strand of CM077458.1, from coordinate 33,044,127 downwards.
TTTTTTTGTTTTTGTTTTTTGTTTTTTTTGTTTTGTTTACATAGTCTTGCTTTAATGGACATTAATATAAGACAACACTGCAAAAACAGTTTACTGTCAAGCTGTTATATTCTGTTATATATTTATTGTCCTACATTCCAAATTTTTCTGATGCATGTCCTTAATTTAATTTCATATGTTGGTATTAATTCAGTGTTTATAATGCTAATACTTGAACTTCAAATAATTTCAACCCAAACTGACTGGGTTTCTAGAGAGCAAAGATTTTGTGGAGAAAAAAAAAAGTGGAAAACTTAAACAAAGTCTGTATAATAAACCGTTAAAAGGATTTGATGATCACTAGTCTAGTGTTTGTACGTTATTCTGTGTTGTCATCATTCAGGTTTTCAGCTAATTTCAGCTTTAATGCATTTTAATGCAATTTTTTTTTTTTTTTTTTTTTTTTTTTTTGAACAAAGCAGCTGATATTACCATAGAAACTAGTGGACTGCCGACTCGCTTTCACCACAAAATGGCGGAAACGCAGGGCCGCTGCTGGGCGCCGGTGTTGCAATGAACGTTGTGTTGAGTTTCACTTCTTGTCAGTGTACTATATTCTTTGACCATACTATCTCTCGCTTCGGAGCGGTATTCGAGGCTAAGTGTATCCCATCATGCATAATGTTCGGGAACTCACATGCCCCGAAATCGCGAGATGTCAAGGAAAACATTCGACTGTACGTTAAATTAAGTAGCCTATATATTACATATAATTTTGGTAGTAAAATATAAAGTGTTGCACATTTTACTGATGCAAAGATGAGTAGACTGTGTATTTTGTACATCATTTGCATGACTGCTTTTTATCACTTAGAAGCACAGTTATGTCAAAATGTCTGTCTTGACGAGTATTAATGTAAACACAATCAGTTATGTCTTAAATTAAACAGTTGGGAAAGATATCGGATGTGTGTCAGGATCCGTGCATTAGATCTTAAAGTTTGAGACAACATCCTGGATCTGGCACTCACGGACACTTCCACGCCAACCATCTTAGTCGTCCTAAACCACATGGACGGGGCCAGCCATGGCACCTGGTGGTGTTTAGACTATTAGAATTAAAAGTAAAAAAGTGAACTGAGGAGAAAAAGAAGAACAGAAAAAAGACCACATTATCATCATCACGCAGATGAACGCAAATAAAATGTGTGAATTTCTTTCCGGATGTCTGAGCTTGTATGTTTAGTGTGTATGAAGGGCTTTTTTTTCCTGCTAACATGAATTTCACGGCCTGACTTCCCCTAAAGATAGCTTTACTGTGGAATAAAAAATAAAAAAAAATGATAAGAAAAAAATGCAAGAAAGTTTAAACTAAATGCATTTGACCAGCTCAGGTTATGAGTCAAAGTGAAACCTGTTGTAGTTTAATTCAGGTCATTTTAGTGGCCGGCTGACTCGAATGTGTCGTAAACGTCTTGCACCTGTTTACAGTTAATTTATGGGTAAATAGGTAGAATTTTTCTATCTACACAAAGATTGAAAGTAGATTGAACCAAACTAATACTGCAACATTTTAGACTGAAAAAACAGCATGTTTATAAGTATGAGAGCTGTGTCAGGGGGTGAGTTGAGCTGCTAAACTGCGCTATCTCATACACAATCGCGTGCATATTCACGGACGCGCACTGACAGGAGGAGTTTCTCTGACTCTAACCTCAAATGACACATTCTGTCGAAATCGGCTGCAGACTGAGCGATTAATCTCAAACGGTTGAAGAAAATGATCCAAGCGTTTATTTGGTTCTGCTTGTGTTTTTGTCATCTGGTTGGTAAGTATATGTGCACTTCACTGAAATCATATTTTTAGTCAAAGGATTTGCATTATTAGATCACTACAGTAAGATTCAATTTGAAAATATTAGGTAATAAATTATGGTATCATTAACCAAAATAAGATAGGCTAATTAGAATTTATTAATCTATGGTACAGTCAATTTAGATATTATACTAACACATTAAAATTGTAGCCTATAAATTAACATTAATGTATTATGACACACAAGTTTAAAATGAAAAAGAGTATTTATATATCAACATGAATTAATACATGCCATAAATATTGTTATTCATTGCTAGTTAATGACATCAAATGAATTGCAGTGTTAACAACTCAACGTTATTGAAAAGTGCCACATTTTTAATATTTACATTATTTAATCTTGTCTTCCAGGTGTGTTTGTTGCTGAGACAAATGTAGTGAAATCAGTGCCAGTGACTGAGGGAGATTCTGCCACGTTAAAATATGATTTTAGGTCTGCTGACATACAGGGATATGAAGAGATAGAATGGAAGACTGGAAACCTTCGTCTTGCTAGAATCAAGAAAGTAAACGGTACCTTCTTAACAACATATTATAATAATGACTGGAGATTCATAGACAGACTCCAGCTGGATAATCACACTGGATCTCTCACCATCACAAACACCATGCATGAACACAGTGGAGTTTATGAACAAAGCATAAAGGTCAGAAATAGGGAGCCAGTCAAGATCTACAACGTCACTGTTTATGGTGAGTAGACTGTTACATATTTTATAGAGTGCGTTTTCCTGTCTTTTCATAATTATGTTAGTTCCTAGTAATCATTTTGGACACATTTTAGTTTAGGGTCCAATTCTCACTATTAACTAACTATTAACTACATATTTTGCCTCAATAAACTCCTAATTACTGCTTATTAATAGTTAGTAAGGTAGTTGTTAAGTTTAGATATTGGGTAGGATTAAAGGTGCAATATGTAATATTTTCGCTAGAGGCCTATTCAAAACAAAGGCGTAGCTTGATGACGGCAAGTTTGAGCGCGGAACCTTGGGACATGTGGTCTTCACCTCAACGGCCGGTGGAAAAGAATTGGGATAGGACTCGGGAAGAAATCATGTTCATGGATGCGATTATTAACGTTACTGTAGTATGAAGCAGAGCAGGACCAAGTGTTGTGGGAGCTGAACGAGGCCACTGGAGCGATTGCGCAACACACGCCGTGAGCTGCGGAACTTTTATTATGCCACAGTCGCTGGCGCCGCTTCCGCTTTTCCGGTCATGAGTATGAGGTAACACAGCTCTGTTTATCATATTAGATACATTTGAGTGTGTTGAAAATGTTATAACATTACTCTGTGCGTTCGCTCTGTGGCTGCTGTGAGACACTGTTGCACACTGCAGTAAACTAGATCATTTTTAGAATATAATAAATGCTGGATGGCTTGTGTTGATAAATGGCATGCAATTAATTTTAAAACGTATTCTATGATGGAGAAAATGCTGTATTACTGTTACTAAAAATAAAGCTGCATCTGATTATGCTATGTAAGAAAATTAGATTTAAACAAGACTAAACGTGTTGAGCCATATAACAATAATTAGTTTTCTGTCTATAAATATATCAAAACAGTTATTCCTGTAACGGAATGCACAGGGACACCAAAGTGGAGGATTTAACTGCAGGGTTCATTTAAAGGGTAATCCAAACTCGAGGTCACAGAGAGGCAAAGGGTCATAATCCAGGCAGGCAGTCCAAACAAACAACAGGGCAAGAACACACAGGCAAGAACAGGGAAATCCAGGAAACAGGCAAAGATCAAAACTAGGAACACGGGAACAAAGGAAAGAACTCTCAGAATAGCAGACATTACAAACAACAATACTTCGCAGGGAATAGATGAATCAACCAGGCTTATATAGACAGAGTGAACAGACAAACAGGCTTAACAAGGTGACAAGCTAACAAGGGGGGCGTGGTCCAATGAGTGTCCATGGCAAATAACAGGTGAGCAGAGTGGCAGAGAAACATGAGATGCACAAACAGTGGAGACACAGGGAACACAGACAGGGATCGTGACATAGCCCCCCTCCTAAGGACCGACTTCCAGACGCTCTTAACAGATCTAGAGAAGTCCAGAAGGGAGGCGGAGCGGAAGCGGACCAGGGGGCGGGATGGAGGGCCAGGTCCGCGTAAAGGAAGGCGGCCTGGAGACTGAGGCTGGACAGATGGCCAGGGCGAAGGAGGTTAGACAGACGGCCAGGTAGACAGGCTTGAAGACCCTCACGGCGGAGCAGACGACCACCACGGCAGTGTAGACAGGCTTGAAGACCCCCACGGCGGAGCAGACGACCACCACGGCAGTTTAGACGGGCTTGAAGACCACCACGGTGGAGCTGACAACAACCACGGCAGTGCAGATGGGCTTGAAGACCCCCACAGCAAAGCAGATGACCACCACGGCAGATCTGGTAACACCGGGAACCACCAAGGCTGATCAGGTGAAACTGCAACATGAAACACAGAGAGGTTAGTTTTGGCCACTAGGGCTGCAACAGGGCAGGCAGGGAACTCCGAAATGCCCTCCAAGGCTCTGAGCAACATGTCCTCTCTGGTTGTGTTAAGGCACACCGACAGTTCAGGAATGACCTCTACAGTCACATCAAGGCAGACAGGAACCCCAGGAACCAACTCTGTGGTTGTATTGGGGCAGACAGGGAACTCAGGGATGACCTCCGTGGTTGTAACAAGGCAGACATGGAACTCAGGGACGATCTCCGTGGTCGTATCAAGACAGACAGGAAGTTCATAGGTCACAAGGGTGGACTCTAGAACAGAAGCAAACTCTGGAGTGGATTCATGAACTGAGGAAAGCTCTGGAGTAGGTTCTTGGGTTGAGATGGGCTCTGGAGTGGGTTCATGGACTAGAGCTGGGTCTGGAGCGGATTCATGGACTGGAGCGGACCCTGGAGCAGATTCATGGACTGGAGCGGACCCTGGAGCAGATTCATGGACTGGAGCGGACCCTGGAGCAGATTCAAGGAATGGAGCAGACTCTAGAGCGGACTCAAGGACTGGAGCGCAGTGTGCGGACCAGACACACAAAATGGCCATGGCAGTAACGGGAAGAACCAAGGACAGGGGAATGACCTCTGGGACAGACTGCATAGGCACTGGCAGGCTTGAGAGTGCTGAGGATGATGGGCTAGATGGCGCTAGTCTAGGGATGCTAGCTGCACGTACCGACCTCAGAGGGATATCCTCTAGACTAGAAGCCAGTCTCAGATGCCTAAGGGATGCCTTACAATCTTCATATGCAGCGCTCATGATGTCCGGGAACACAGATGTGGCGTCCATGACGGCTGAAGACTCTGACGAGGCACCCGTAAAGGCTGGAGACTCTGGCGTAGCGACCATTTTGGCAGAGGGCTCAGGCGTGGCAGCCATCTTGGCTGAGGGAACAGACTTGGTTATTGGAACTACAGGACAGGGAGGAACAAGAAACACAGGACTGGCAAAAACAGGACATGCTGGTGACGAAGATGGGCCAAGCTCCGTGGTCACTGGAGCCTGGTGTGTGCTGCCTTTCCCAAAAAAGTGTCTAGGGGAAGCTTCCTCCACCTCACCCACAGTGAAGGGAAAATGATTGCCCCCTGGCATCAGTTGGGCAATGTCATAATCCAGTCCACTCCAAAAACATTCAATAAGCATTACCTCATCCAATGGTGCAAGGTGGCAGTAAGCTATAAAGTCCTCCACATATTCCTCCATGGGGCGGCCATTTTGAGTGATAGAACAAAGAATGCTCACCGGGTCCCAATAACCACCTGCTAGATCCATGGCGGGCGAAGTATTCTGTAACGGAATGCACAGGGACACCAAAGTGGAGGATCTAACTGCAGGGTTTATTTAAAGGGTAATCCAAACTCGAGGTCAAAGAGAGGCAAAGGGTCATAATCCAGGCAGGCAGTCCAAACAAACAACAGGGCAAGAACACACAGGCAAGAACAGGGAAATCCAGGAAACAGGCAAAGATCAAAACTAGGAACACGGGAACAAAGGAAAGAACTCTCAGAATAGCAGACATTACAAACAACAATACTTCACAGGGAATAGATGAATCAACCAGGCTTATATAGGCAGAGTGAACAGACAAACAGACTTAACAAGGTGACAAGATAACAAGCTAACAAGGGAGGCGTGGTCCAATGAGTGTCCATGGCAAATAACAGGTGAGCAGAGTGGCAGAGAAACATGAGATGCACAAACAGTGGAGACACAGGGAACACAGACAGGGATTGTGACAGTTCCCTTGCCTATTAAAACATGTAAATATTAAAGCGTCTTTGGTGTTTCCATGGTTTCTACAAAATAAAACCGAGGGTAACGCGGGTATGACGCAATTGACAGGCGACTCCTCACACATCCCGGAGCCTTGGTTAAAATTGCAATTTTCTCAGGATTTACAAATAGTTGCAAACATGTGGGATATTGTAAGTACTCAAGTGAACAAAATATATAACACTGGCCTAGTAGTTTTTGGATATTTTACTGCAAAATTCTTACATATTACACCTTTAAGGGATTTAGAATATAGTCATGCAGAATAAGGCATTAATATGTGCTTTATAAGTATTAACAAATAGCCAATCCTAGTAATATGCATGATGATATGCAACTAGTTCATAATGAGAATTGGACACTAAACTAAAGTGTTATCATCATTTTTTTTATAACTTTATATTTGTCCTTTTACATTTTTTAATCAGCTATTTATTGGCATCTCAGATAGTTAATTGGTAAATTTGAATCAGTTATAAGTGATTATATGCTTTGTCAGGTATTTAATGATTATATTTATAATTATAATCATTAAATACCTGACAAAGCATACCGCTTACCTCTTACTGTCATACTTTCTTATTCTCTCATGTTTTTCAGCTCCTCTGCCTGTTCCTGCCATCATCAGTTACTGTCCACCAAATCCTTCATCAGTTTGTTCATTGTTGTGTTCAGTTGTGAATGTGAGTCATGTGACTCTCTCCTGGTACAAAGGAAACAGTTTATTGTCCAGCATCAGCGTGTCTGATCTCAGCATCAGTCTTTCTCTACCTCTGGAGGTGGAACATCAGGATAAAAACACCTACAGCTGTGTGATCAACAATCCCATCAGCAACCACACCAAACATCTCAACGTCACTCAGCTCTCCAGACTGAGTTCAGGTATAGGTCTGGTGTGACGTTAGAGTTTTTCAGTAGTGTTACATCTACTGAATTTATTGTCTTTCCTCAGACTCTGGCTGTGGTTGCGACACTATTGAACCTGTGATCCGATTGGTCGTCACTGCTCTGATGGGTGTGGCTGCTGTGACTGCCATTGTTGTTCTGGGTTATGACATCAAATCCAGAACGGGAGAGGAGAGAACAGACATCAACATCAGACACTGATGAATCAGATATTGTAAACAATAATGTAAAAATGTCTTTTCAAGTACTTTTGTTAAAAAAAAACAAAAAAAAAACAAAACGATATTGTTCAACAGAGATAATCATCTGTATTCTTAATGATAGTGGTGCATTACTTATTTAAATGCAAAATTTTATGCCAGCCCAGGCTAAATATGAAATATGAAATTAATGCAAAATATGATAATGTAAATGAAAATAGAATAAATCAAATAGGCCTACTGCATCCACCACCTTTCTGCTATCTAGGTGTAAGGACCACCCGTCGGCCCAACAACGGAATCCAGCAGCCTGGGCGAAGGTATATAATGCGTGCATGTCTTTTCAGCGGTCCTGTGAAGTTCACTTAATTTTTAGAATTTAGTTTCAATTTTCCTTTAGCTGTGCGATTAATCTGACTCAAATTTCAAATGATTATTACATTTAGATTGTGTTTCTATTAATTTAGATATTTGATTATTCTGGGTATCCTGTATTTTCAATTATTCATTCATTAGGGACCCGATATCGCATAGAGATGTTCTCACGGACACAAACTCATCAGTTGTGATTTTTAGTCAGAGGGTACAGAGTTTACTTATGCATTTGAGTCGAACCGCTCAATGCTTGTTCATACAAAAACACAGTTTTTTAGTCACGATACTGCAACTTGCTAAGTCAGTGATAGACAGAAATCAAAAGGTCCCACATGATGTGCCACATGCACCTTGAGCCTTTAGTTTGACCAATCCTGATGCAGATTTGCGGAAATACCAGACTCCACTTAATCTTCTGGTTATTATGATTTTAGGAGAATCAAGTATAATATTTTATTTGTCAGGTAAAAACATGCCAATTACACAATTAGACAATTAGAAGCCAATTCAGAAATAATAAATACATAACATCAATTGCTCAAAGATGACTCTAAGAGTAAGAAATGTATACACACAGTGGTGTGTGAGTGTTGTAGAATAGCTTTTGCTTTTGTCTAAGCAGGAAAATCAAGCCTCACATAGGCCTCAGCATCTTTTGTTAGCTACAGAGTTACAAGGTTGTAAATATAGACCTGCATTTATTGTATGTTACAAACCAATAAGCCAATTAAACAAATGAATATACTATAACTACTCTAACCTAATATAATGTAACAATTGACACAATAACAGCAATGACACAAATCTGACTCTCTAGGGGCTTTTGCATCGGAGTAACCTTTTCATAGTTGCTAGAATATTGGCAGAAGTACCCACTTTTTGGTGTGTTCCACAGGAACTAGGAATTTAATTTTAGTTCTAGGAACTCTATTTGGGGGAACTAAATTAGCTCCTACTTCAATGTAGGGTCTAAACCAGCACTATAGGAACTACCAGTAGAGGTCTGCACGTGCTTTAAACTGAGGCCCGAACCTGGCCCGTATCCGAGATCGTTTGACCCGACCCAAACCCAAACGGTACTGTTATAGTTTAACCCGAACCTGACCCGAACCCGAAATCCGTCGCTATAGAGATATACCATTCTTGCTATCATAAGCCAAGACAGCTTTGTAAGACCTACACTGCACGACACTTAACTGCTGAGCTATTTATTGGTTGAATGACAAGATCATCGTACAACGTTTAAATAGACAGAAACATCAGGGTAAGTAGTAGAAAAGACGCACAGAGGCCATTTGACATGCTATTGCGCTTCATTTCATTCATATAGTTTACACTCAGTCATGTATCATATCGTACAATGTTTTAACATTTAAATACACATATCAAATAAAATAATACAAAATGTGTATGATGTACTAGTGTTTTAGATGATATAGCCTATTGACACAGCTGATTTCTGAGAGACGCAAGAGAAACGCGGCTATTTGATTTACGAACGCGCTTGGCTCATTTCATTTATAGAGTTTACACTTATTCGTCTATGATATCATACAATGTTTAAAACATTTAAATATACACATGTCAAATGATGTAGTATTTTACAGTAGACCTACTCTTGACAAAGCTCTGATTTCTGAGACAGAGACGGCAGCGCGGCTATTTGATTTGTGGCTGCTCTCAGTAGTCGTTCACTTCACACACACACACATTATTGTGTAGTAATTTAGTGGCTTATGTATAATTGTGCTATCCCCTGGCTCACCTGTTATTCGGTAGAATTCGTTGTGCTGATTTCCCTGCATCATTTGGCACAATAATACGTTTTACCTCAGTAATTATTTGCCTTATCGCACTCATAGTTAGAGGTTTGACTATTGTGTGGTGACCGAAAGAGTGCGCGGGAGCGGGATCACATGCGCAAAACAGTTAATATATAAATGTGAATTATAAATGCACTCCCACTCTCACGCGCTCTTTCGAGCACAATACAGAAGATGGCACGCAAGGCTTATATAACAGCCTATATAGTTTTTCTCAGTTACAGACCCGACCCGAACCCGAAGCTATTCATGAAACCTTAACCCGAACCCGACCCGAAACCTGGGAGTTCTCGGGTTGCAGACCTCTAACTACCAGTGACATAAGTGTCCGTTTAATGGCCGAACGCACGCAAAACACAGACACTCAGCATTTTTAAAAAGCCATGTAAACATATTTACTTAATGAACATGGAAAAAAGTGATAATGACATTTACCTCCCTGTTGGAAATAACAGCTAAAACCAGCTTAGGCTGGTGGTTGGTCTTAGCTGGTTTAAGATGGAAGTAGCTGGTTTAAGCTAGTATCCCAAGCAGGTCAAGCTGGTTTTCAGCTGGTTTTAGCTGGTCTTCCAGCTTGACCAGCTAAGACCAGTCTACCCAGCTAAAAACAGTGGTCAAAACCCCTCTAAAACCGGGATGGGACACCAACTAAAACCAGCCAACCAGCTTAGGCTGGTTTTAGCTGTTTTTTTTTTCAGCAGAGCTTGTCTGTGGGGTTGTGTTCTTTTCTCAGCCTCGATGATATATAACACTGCAAGTTGTCATGGAGATTTCATCTCTTTAATCCCACTTTTTGCTCTTTCAATCACGTAAATTATGCGTTTACATTCCGTCTTCATTATCAGGAAACCCACAACAAACACAGCTCTGATAACAGCGTCCTCTATCCCATGGATGCTGATGTTTGTAGTTCTTAAAACACTGTTATCGACCGTTTCAGAGTTCCTACTTCCGCTGCGAATGCAACCAGGAAAATGGCCCGAAGGAAGAATTGGTTCTCCGGGAACTACCCTAGTGGCTAGTTCCTATAACTTAGTTCCCTAGAACTATATGGTGCGAAAGCCCCTTCTGACACTCTTCTTCTACTGCTGCTTCTACTACTCCTGACACCTCTTTGAAATGTCACAACACCCAAGTTTCGAACCCCCTTTATCCGGAAGCGACACTCAAACCAAAACAATGACGTATTCCACAAAAACCAAGGCCTGGTTTGTCATTGGTCATGTGATTTCTACGTTAACAACACAAGTCTCAAATCAGGGTTTCATACGGTATGCCCATTTATTCTTGACACAAGCTTCAGTGCCTCAGTTAAAATGTCACATCATTAGTTATTGTTATTTCATGTCAAGTTCAAGTTCTTGTTTATTTTGTATTTAGTACTTAGTTTCAAGATTTTTCTAATAAAGTAACTGCACTTGGGTTTCACTACACTCACCTTCAGTGGACTTACTTGCAATGAAATGTTTAGTATCACGAACAACATCCTTTCTCCATGTGTCAGGCAATTCAGTGCCTCCTAATCCGTAGAGTGGTATAAGTATAACGTAAATTTGTAGGCCAACCAGCAGTTACCATCACACTGGTTCCCTTGACAAAAACCCAATAGAATTTTCCCCATAGGCTTTTGGATTTGTCACGTGTTTAGTTATGTTCTGTTTGTCACATGTCCTCCTTTGTTCAGTTTTTCCCACCATTATTTAGTTCCTATGGCTACCCTCATTTGAGTTCATTTGTCCCAGCTGTGTCTTGTTAATTAAGTCTCGTTTGGTCCTTGTTTGCCCTGTATATATTCCCTGTGTTCTCCCTCTGTCTTTGTCGGTTCTCGTCTATGTTTGGCTATGTATTTGTTCTCCTGAGTTTTGTCATTAAAGACATTTATATTGGAGCTCCATCGTCTGCGTGTGTTTCACACAACCAACGCTTGACAGAAGAACCTACCAAAACAATATGATCCTGGCCCAGGACCACCTGTGGGGACTGAGGCAGAATGGTCGCCCCTTGGAGAGGTATGTGGAGGAATTTCTTGAGCTCTGTTATGAGGTGAGCTGTCCTGACACCTCTCTCCGTGTGTATTTTTGGATGGGACTGGATGAGGATACCATTCGGTATAGTGAACCCATTTGTTATTTCTTCCAAGTCGAGTCCATTAATCGGATTCTTTATTTAAATGGCTCAAGTTTCGAAGTCGAAGAAGTTAAAGTCAAGAAGTCTCCTCCTCATCCAGCCCCATCGGAAACACACAAGGTCTCACCCGCTCACCTCGAGCCGGTTCCCTCCACATGCCCCTCCAATGGATCCGTCCATTTCTGTCCTCCGGCAATTCCCCAAGTCCTCAGTCCAGTGATGAAGATGGCCGCCATCCCAGAGCCTCGTCGCAAGATGGCCGCCATCCCAGAGCCTCGTCGCAAGATGGCCGCCATCCCAGAGCCTCGTCGCAAGATGGCCGCCATCCCAGAGCCTCGTCGCAAGGTGGCCGCCATCCCAGAGCCTCGTTGCAAGATGGCCGCCACTCCAGAGCCTCGTCGCAAGATGGCCGCCACGCCTGAGCCCTCGGTCAAGATGGCTGCCGCCACGCCCGAACCCTCAGTCAAAATGGCCGCCTCGCCTGAACCCTCAGTCAAAATGGCCGCCGCCACACCTGAGCCCTCGGTTAAGATAGCTGCCGCCAAAAATGAGCCCTCAGTCAAGATGGCCGCTGCGACACCTGAGCCCACAGTCATGGCCGCTGCGACACCTGAGCCCTTGGTCAAGATGGCCGCCGCCACGCCCGAGCCCTTGGTCAAGATGGCCGCCGCCATGCCTCAGTCCTCTCCCGAGAGTATGGAGGACCTGTGGCTGATTGACTTGTGGTCAGAGGCGACTCCTCCCCTCGTCCCGAGTCCAGAGGCGACTCCCTGTCTCGTCCCGAGTCCAGAGGCGACTCCCTTCCTCGTCCCGAGTCCAGAGGCGACTCCCTGCCTCGTCCCGAGTCCAGAGGCGACTCCCTGCCTCGTCCCGAGTCCAGAGGCGGCTCCCTGCCTCGTCCCGAGTCCAGAGGCGGCTCCCTGCCTCGTCCCGAGTCCAGAGGCGGCTCCCTGCCTCGTCCCGAGTCCAGAGGCGGCTCCCTGCCTCGTCCCGAGTCCAGAGGCGGCTCCCTGCCTCGTCCCGAGTCCAGAGGCGGCTCCCTGCCTCGTCCCGAGTCCAGAGGCGGCTCCCTGCCTCGTCCCGAGTCCAGAGGCGGCTCCCTGCCTCGTCCCGAGTCCAGAGGCGGCTCCCTGCCTCGTCCCGAGTCCAGAGGCGGCTCCCTGCCTCGTCCCGAGTCCAGAGGCGGCTCCCTGCCTCGTCCCGAGTCCAGAGGCGGCTCCCTGCCTCGTCCCGAGTCCAGAGGCGGCTCCCTGCCTCGTCCCGAGTCCAGAGGCGGCTCCTGCCTCGTCCCGAGTCCAGAGGCGGCTCCCTGCCTCGTCCCGAGTCCAGAGGCGGCTCCCTGCCTCGTCCCGAGTCCAGAGGCGGCTCCCTGCCTCGTCCCGAGTCCAGAGGCGGCTCCCTGCCTCGTCCCGAGTCCAGAGGCGGCTCCATGCCTCGTCCCGAGTCCAGAGGCGGCTCCCTGCCTCGTCCCGAGTCCAGAGGCGGCTCCCTGCCTCGTCCCGAGTCCAGAGGCGGCTCCCTGCCTCGTCCCGAGTCCAGAGGCGGCTCCCTGCCTCGTCCCGAGTCCAGAGGCGACTCCCTGCCTCGTCCCGAGTCCAGAGGCGGCTCCAGTCCCCGAGTCTGCTCGAGAGTCCGCTCCAGCCCCGGAGGGTGCTCGAGAGTCCGCTCCAGCCCCGGAGGGTGCTCAGGAGTCCACTCCAGCCCACGAACCCGCTCCAGTCCTGGAGTCCGCTCCAAACTTGGCTCCAGCCCTTGACCAGCATCCAGTGACGGCTTCAGCCCCTGACCAGAGTCCAGCGATGGCTCCAGTCCCCTACAGACTCCGCTCCAGCCCAGAGACCCATAGCTCCTCCCAAGAATTTTTTGAGGGGGCGCCATATACCCATGACCATAGTGGCCGAGACCACAGAGGCCACACCGCCATGGTGCTCTGAACCTCCTGATCCACCAGGGGGCCCTGAACCTCCTGATCCACCAGGGGGCCCTGAACCTCCATATCCACCATGGCGCCCTGAACCTCCTGACCCGCCATGGCACTCTGAACCTACTGATCCGCCATGGCTTCCCAAACGGCCTGAACCACCGTGGTCCCCTGAGCTGCCCGAGCCGCCATGGCCCCCCGAGAGGCCTGAACCGCCATGGTCACCTGAGCTGTCCGAGCTACCATGGCCCCCCGAGATGCCTGAACCGCCATGGCCACATTATTTAGTTCCTATGGTTACCCTCATTTGAGTTCATTTGTCCCAGCTGTGTCTTGTTAATTAAGTCTCGTTTGGTCCTTGTTTGCCCTGTATATATTCCCTGTGTTCTCCCTCTGTCTTTGTCGGTTCTCGTCTATGTTTGGCTATGTATTTGTTCTCCTGAGTTTTGTCATTAAAGACATTTATATTGGAGCTCCATCGTCTGCGTGCGTTTCACACAACCAACACCTGACAGGATTATCACAAAGAATATGCTCTGCATGTGATCAACAAAAGTTTATGATACTTTCACCTTTTGTACTTCAAGATAATTTTCACACACAATTTTTATGAATTTTGAAGCCGAAATGCAGTCGCCAGAAGCAAAAAGCTAAAGGTAGGCTGTTAGCGAACGACACAATTTCCATGTCACCACCACTTCTGACAACTCTTTCAGCCTTTATCTAAAAACATTTTCACTGAAGTTTGAATTACAAGTTTTGAATTACATTTAAGAGCTCAATAATAACCATACCTAGGCTGTAAAGGTGGACTGATCAGGTCAGGCTGGGAGACCTGCATAGGCTGAAACACTTCCTTTCTTGGCATGAATCGAACTTGACTTTTACTGCAGAAAAACAACGCTCAAAATTTTGCACTTCCAGTTCCATTGTCTCAAGTCAATGGGTTGTTGAATGGATTAAAAAGGTAAGAGGTAACCTTAAAAAGGTAACCTGTCTGTGAATTTTTTTTTTTTTTTTTTTTTTTTTTTTTAAAGCCGTTGCGTGTCTTGAAAATGATGGTTGCTAACAAGTGTCTAAATGGGACAACAGAGGCTGTCGGTGACATTAAACATCATCACACCGAACAGGTGTTCGGTGTGATGATGTCTCCCAGCCTGACCTGAAAAAAGAGGTCAAAACTCCTTAGGCTGGTTTTAGTGGCCATGAGACATGAAACTTTATCTATTTAGGGCCCGAGCATCGATGGTGTGAGGACCCTATTGTAATTGCTCGGCCAATTCTTCTTCTCCGAAATGAATCGCTTTTTTGAGGGCCTAAACATGCTCAAAATCTCATGAAACTTTGCACACGCATCAGAAGTGGTGAAAGTCTGATATGGGTTTCAGAATTAGGTGTGGCAAAATGGCTTGATAGCGCCACCTACAAAATTTCAATGAAGTCTAATCATGGTCAGTCTAATCTTAAGGCCTTCGTGATGTTAAATTGCAAAGATCTTGAGTTTTAGTTGAAGGGTGTGTCCGTGGCGGACTGACAAAGTCTGATATTTAGCCATGAAAGGGGAATCACATTTTGAGGGCCTAAACATGCTCGAAAACTTTCCAGATGTGTCAGAAGTGGTGAAAATTTACGTCTGATATGGGTTTCAGAATTAGGTGTGACAAAACGCCACCTACAAAATTTCAACAAAGTGCCCCTGACCCTACGTCTCATGTACAAGTATGAAATTCAGTACACGCATCTAACAGCCCATTACCTACAAAAAAGTCTCTTGGAGCAAAATCTGAAAACCAACAGGAAGTGAGATATTTTGAATTAACTTTGCAAAATTTGTGCAATTTTTGCCATTTCCAGACGCTGTACTTTAACGAACTCCTCCTAGAGCTTTAATCAGATCAAGGTCATATTTCGTCAGTCTAATCTAAAGGCCTTTGCGATGTTAAATTGCGAAGATCTAGAGTTTTCACTAAAGGGCGTGTCCGTGGCGGCCTGACAAAATTCGATGTTTCGCCATGAAACAGGAAGTTGTTGTAACTCAGGCATACAATGTCCGATCTGCCCCAATCTTCACATTTTTTATTAGAGTCCTGGCATCTACATGGCAATATTTAGTTACAGTCATAGCACCACCTGCGGGCAACAGGAAATTACATGTTTTACACTGTGATTAACTCCTTATAGACATTTGAACAGAACCACATCATATTTGGTCAGTCTAATCTTAAGGCCTTAGCGATGTTAAATTGCGAAGATCTAGAGTTTTCGCTGAAGGGCGTGTCCGTGGCAGTCTGACAAAGTCTGATGTTTCACCATGAACAATGAAGCTGTTGTAACTCAGGCATACAATGTCCGATCTGCTCCAAACTTCACATGTGTGATAAGAGTCCTGGCATAAAGACAACTATATGCCAATATTCAGTTAGTCATAGCGCCACCTGCTGGCAACAGGAAATGGCATGCTTTACACTGTAATTCACTCCCAGAAACACATTTCAATATGCCATGAAGTGCCAAACATACTAGAAACATGTTAAATCATGCAACACTTGGCTAAGTGCTAATGTATGCGATTAACACCACAAAACAGGAAGTTGTTGTAACTCAGGCATACAATGTCTGATCTGCTCCAAACTTCACATGTTTGATAACAGTCCTGGCCTGAAGACATCTACATGGCAATATTCAGTTACAGTCAAAGCGCCACCTGTTGGCAGCAGGAAGTGTGGCACTTTGAAATGACTTTGCCATATTTCCCTTGTATTTACTCGCTTACATGCATATCGCCCACTATTCACAGTTTTCCTAAGGCCAACGGGTGGCGGTGAGCCCGGGTGCGAGGGCCCTTTCATCGCTGCTTGCAGCTTTAATTGAAATTGCGTCTCTTGTGTATGCATTGGTGATGTAGTAACATGTGGCCATGCAGAATTAAGTTCCAAAGACACTTTCAAATTTAATATTTTTATTACCATTGTTGCCATTTTTACAGTGAAAGAAAGGAACTGGCCATATAGGATTATAACTACAAGTTAAACGCCTATTGTCTGTGTTGGATTTGTTAATTCCTTGTAATCTGTTGGCCAGTAGCACATAAGCTTGCCCCACCTTTTGGCATTTCTCTGACCTGCTGACCCTTATGGAACAAAAATATATGGGAATATACTGCAAAATATAATGTGATATATTACATAATACATTTCCATATATGGTAAACTAGCGCTTATGTTTTTAAAAATGCTGCAATATATGCATTGACCATGTATGGCTATTTATTGATACAAATAAAATAAAATATTTAGAAATGAAGACAAAAATACCATTACATGTAATATTCATTGAGTTTTATCCTTTATTGTGTGCATATTTTGCACATACATGTTACCATTAATGTGATTTTTTATTATATTGTATTTATGATATTATTGTACACAAATATATACACATTCACGGGATGAGTTACAATCAGTGGTTACAACAGACTTCTAGTTCCCAGAATGCTTTGCTTCTGACTGTTAAAGGAGAGTAAATGTCAAAATTTAGTGTTATTTCATGTGTTTTGCTCAATATTAATATAGTGGGAGATCTGTTAATGTTTAGTGTTGTATTATTTTGGAATTTAAAAAGTTTTCTGGTATGTCTGAGTTTTTGGGGTTACTATTGTGCTGAAGAGAAGAGCCTGTAGATAGATTGATGATTGGCTGAACAAAATTAACACTATAATTACTTTATTTAAAAAGTAATGGCTGTGCACTCTTCAGCACACTGATAGTCTCTTTGATAAATGGGTCAATGACGTGACGCCTAAATTTTCTGTCTGATTGCATTTTTTTCAGTTAAAATTTGGTTTAAATGCATAAAAAGACACCATATATATGTAGTACTTCTCCCGTGCATGTACTCACTTTAACTTTTCAAAAAACATTAGTTATTTGTAATTTTCTGTTATTTAAAGTGTCAAAATATCATGAGGTGCGACCGTCTGGGCATAACTTCTATTTTGATTTCCAAAGTGTTTTGTAATCCAGTACAAATTTTCAAGGCATTTGTATTTATATTTCTATCATAATATACAAACGTTGTCCGGTGATGTCCATTTTATGAAATATCATGTGGTGCAACCATCAAGAAACTACCATTTTGGGACAGGAAGTTGCATCATATACCAATTTGCGAAGGACCCATGGAAGCAGCGAGCAGGTTTGTAACTCTCTCTCAAATTTGGAAAAAAATAACCTTTTTAATGGCTAGTACTGTATGTAGTTCCCACATTTGGATATCATGTGGTATGACCTCACAAAAACAATTAATATTAAGTTATTTCTACAAATATATACTTTTATTATAAATGTCATAGTGACCTTTTGTGGGAAGCTAGCTTGTTTTGTTTACATGAAACAACTGCAAAACATATTATTATTTTTTGTATTTTAAAATTGGCCTGTCAAAAATCCTTATACATCATTGACCCATATACTTTACTACATGCAGGTGTGCTTGCGCTATTGTTAACTTGCTTGAAAATATTTATAATGTAAATAATTCTAAAATATAAGAAATGTTTTACATTTTATGTTTCTCTATATATGTGTGTTTATACTGCATGAGTAAATATATCTACAATATATTACACATGCAGGACCATATCTGATCACATGTACATTTATATACTATAAAGTGTATTATTGAATATAAAATGACATACATTATGATATATTAGTAAATATATTGTCACATATTTTTCAATATAAGAAAAGGGGCAATTCCTCCAATGTATTATTCAATATATTATAAAATATTAACACAATATATTATTCTGTATATTTTCAAATATACCGTTAAATCATTTAATATATTGATCATTCATATACAGAGAAATATATTTTCTGTAAGAGGAGACCCACACTTGTGGACTGTGTAAAACAGAGTGACCTAAATTTCTGCTTTTGCTGTTTCCTGATCTCCTCCCCATTGCTTCCTGTCTTTGTCTGTCCTGTCAAATAAAGGCAAAAAATGACCCTTCCCTTCCCGCCATCAAAAAAACAACAAACTCTCCAGCTTCAGTTATCTCTAGTAAAGCTACAACTGTAAGATTGTAAGAGATCTGTAACTGCGCTACATATTTCCTTTGTGACTAGATTAGAACTGTGGAGTGTTAATATTTCAAAGTATTCTGTGAGCTTTTCAGCTGGAAATGGTCGACACATTATTTGTGCTCAGTTTGTGGCATATGATTGGTAAGTTACAAGTGTTTTTTCTATTATTATTGACAAATTTAGTCCAGTCTACTTAAATCAGCATTTGCTGTTAATTTCAGAAAAAGATAGAGTTTGAGGTCTGTGAAGCTGCATTATAGACAAATGTTCATTTTAAAGATTATGAGATCAGATAGCCAGCAGGGTTAGTTTTGTTTCAGTCAGTAACATTTTACAATTCTGTTTCAGTGCTGTAATTTCAGTGAGGTACAAATAAACATCTGTGTCTTTAATATCAATTGAATGCTTTTTTTTTACATTTATGGTATGCTGCTGTTCTGTGAATGTCTTTGTAGATTCCAATAAAATCAAATACAATACAATCAATTAATTAAAATACTTGATTCACCTCCAGTCAAAATAATGCAAAGCTTTACAGTACATTTAAATCATATCTGGTTTGAAAGCTCAAGAAACTAAATCTGTTACTTAAACAACATTAAACTAAGTTCATCTGTGTCTGTTGGTGCTTTTTTGTTCTCCAGGTGTGTTTACGTTTGCTGAGACAAATGAAGTGAAAAGCGTTTCAGTGATGACGGGAGATTCTGTAGTTCTACACAGAGATGTTAATGAAACACAGATATATGAAAAGATAGAGTGGAGGTTTGAAAACAGCCGTATAGCTAGAATCAAGAGAGCGATCGGGAACGATCCTAAATATGAGGATGAGAGATTCAGAGACAGACTGAATCTAGATCAACAGACTGGATCTCTGACCATCAAAAACACCAGTACCGCAGACTCTGGACTTTATCAACTAACTATCACGATTGGGAATAAAGATTCAATCAAGACATTCAATGTTACTGTTGAAGGTGAGAGAAAATTAAAATGTCATTCATCTCATTCTCTTCATATTGTAAATAATACTAAAGCATCCTTATAACTTAGTTATATTTATGAATATACAGTACTGTGCAAAAGTCTGAGGCACATTAGCATTTTTACCAACAAAAAATGGTTTTAAGCCAGTAAGATTTTATATATTTTGCTGTATGTGTCAGTAGGAAATATCAGTTTACATTTCCAAACATTCCTTTTGCCATTAATTGTAAAATATATATATATATATATATATATATATATATATATATTTGATCTGATCTCACCATCATTGGATTACATGAGGAAACAGAAACAACTGAGATAGACCAAATCCAGAAGAACTGTGGCGACGTCTTGAAGAAACCTTCCTGCAAAGCTACCTGAAAAACTATGCACAAGTGTACCTAAGACAAAAGCTGTTTTAAACAAACAGGATGGTCACAGGAAATATTGCTTTGATTTAGTTTATATTATAAGTTAATTGATAAATAAAATGTATTTATGACACTATTTTTGAAAGCATCCTCACTTTACAGTAAGTCGATCATGTCAATCACCGATACCGATTTTTTTGAAGCCTTCTTTTTATCACATAGAATTATTTATAGGGATGCTCCAATCTGGATTTTTACGGACATTCATTCAGGGCCTGAATTTCATTTTTGAAAATGGGGCGAATGTGGGGGGATTTTTTTTTATTTGAAGAGGGAGGGGTCCATTTTTTAGACATTTTTCAAAAAACATATAATTATCTCACCTTAATGTTTGATCATGCAGTGCATTTTTGTTTTTACAATGGGGCAATTGTTGCACAATAGCTTACACACAAGCCTGATTTCAATCTCTGAAGTGAATTCACAAAAAAAAAAAAGACAAGTAATAAAATAAGAACAAATAAACAATTTACAAGCAGTAGCACAAATAAAAAAAGAGAGTAAAAAAAAAGAGAGAATAAAGATATAAATAAAATAAACAGTGCTTTAAGTTTTTTTTCAGGTAGTAGTATCGAGGTAAGAAATACCAAAACAATTTAATAAGGAATCAAATGTAAAATAATACTGGATGGTCTTCCCTGAATACCTTAAATACAGATTAATCCTTACAATTCAGGTTACAAAAGTTAGTCATTCAAGAGCAGTGAGTGTCATTAATGTTAATCAAACAACAAAAGACAAAAGAGGATTATAGGTGTCACTTTAAGAGCTGCACGGATCCTGTTACACAACTTCCTCAACTCAACTGTTTACGTTGACTTAAGACAAAACCGACTGTGTTTACGTGCATACTTGTCAAGACGGTAAACTTGTAAATACATTTGTGTGTTTGACCATTTAAGCACAATGGTACTCGCGAGCTGTTTGTGAGGCGGCTTTATGTGTGTGTGCGCTTTGAGTGTGCATGACCCCCTGTCTCTCGAGCCTGCGAGTCCTAAATGGTTTAAACACTGGCAAGTAAAAAGACATGAAAATTATAAACTTTACCATGACCATGACCATGCATGACCATACGTGACCATGCAACACTGCTCTTGATTGTGCAAGTGCCAATTCTTGTGTCAACTGTGCAGCTCACTTATAGTGAATATGCGATGTGGTAATGTGAAGCCATTTGTGCATTTTGAGAGGGAAAGAGAGAGAGCGCGCACGGTGATTCTCTTATGCTGTTTGTGAAATTACGTCTCACAGAAAGTTTTCAAATGACTCTGTAAGTTATTTTTAAAAGAAATATGAATTGTACCTTACCTTCAGCTTTATAACAAAAAATTTCCTGCACCGGACAGAGATTGAGACGGCAATGCTGCCATACCTCTCAATGCGCATCTTTATGCGTCGTCAGCATGAGATCGGCCTTTATAGAGACTGCCGATCAAACTTCCCAAAACGATTATCGGCCGATAGCGATCGGTAGCCGATTAATCGGAGCACTCCTACTTTACAGCATTTCTACACAAGTGCCTAAAACATTTCACAGTACTGTAGCTTTGCAGGTCGGTTTCTTCAAGCATCTCAGAGACGTTGCCACAGTTTCTGGATTTAGTTTGTCTGAGTTGTTTCTTCATGTAACCAAAAAACGGACTCAACAGGGGCTTTCGCACCGGAGGAACATTTTCATAGTTCCTAGAACTATTGGCTGAAGTACCTGGATTTTGCCGTCTTCGCACCGCAGGAACTAGGAACGATTTTAGTTCTAGGAACTCCTTTTGGGGGAACTAAATTAGCTCCTACTTCAGAGTAGGGTCTAAACCAGCACTATAGGAGCTATCAGTGATGTAAGTGTACGTTGATTGGTCAAACGCATGTCAAACACCGGCACCCAGCATTTTTAAAAAGCCGTGTAAACATATTTAGGCTACTTCACGAACATGGAAAACAGTGACAACGGTATTTACCTGCTGTCTGCAGGGTTGTGTTCTTTTCTCCGCCTTGATGATATGTAATACTGAAAGTTGTCATAGGAGATTTCGTCTCTTAGCCCCACTTTTTGCTCTTTCAGTTGCATAAATTATGAGTTTACATTCCATCTTCGTTATCACGAAACCCATGACACACAACAAACACAGCTCTGATCACGGCATTCTCCATCCACCGGTTTTAGCATTTGTAAATGTCGCGCTTAAAGACGCCACTGTCGGCAGCTTTAAAGTTCCTATTCCCGGTGCGAATGCAACCAGGAACATGGTCCGGTGGAGAAATTAGTTCTTGGGGAACTATCCTGTTGGTTCCTATAACTAAGTTCCTAGAACTATTCAGTGCGAAAGCCTCTAATGGTGGTCAGATCAGGTCTCTGTGTGGAGCACCGGCTGTTGTCAGACTCCTTGTGCATACAAAAATCTCACTGGAGTATTACAGTTAATGGCAAAAGCAATGTTTGAAAATGTAAACTAAGACTTTTGTATAGTAGAGTATATATGGGTTTGTCTAATCAATACATTCCCTCTGCTCACCAGTGGCACCAACAACCACCTCACAAGCCCCAGTCCCAAAAACATCTTCACAGCCTCCAGACTCCAGACCAGTCTCTGTATCTCTAATAGTGTTGATCTCTGTTGTTGTTGTTGCTGGATCTCTGCTGACTGTAGCTGCAGTTGGGATCTTCTGCATCTGCAGGAGACAAAGAAAAACAGAACAGGGCAAGTGTTTATCATCAACCTGATATCAACACAAAGCTGTCGGTGATGATTGAGAGTTTTGCTGTTTTAACATGTCTGTCATTATTATTGAAACAGTCCAGAACCGTGATGAAGAAATAACTTATGCTGATCCAACATTCTACACACGAAATGCACAAAAAGCGGTAAGATAATTCATGTTAAGATTTACACTACAATCTGAACATAACACACTCTAAAAAACACAGGGTTATTTTTAGCCCAAGGGCTGGGTAAATACAGGACAGAATACATGTTAGGTTAATTTTATCCCGCAAATTGGGTTGATTTAACCCAGCATATGGGATTCATTTTTACTAAGATGCTAGCTTATTTTTAACTTCATACATGAATTCATGTTTACAGATTAACTTCAATGCTCTAAAGTTATGTAAAATCGTGGTTTGATAACTTCCTCTATTTTCAACTATTTTTTTGATCATGTTACAGTATAGCATGTTTTATATTGTTTTTAATAAGTAGACTATATATGTATAAAAAATTAAACATTTATAAGTAACTATAGTCAACCAGTCTCTGTTATCTTGTTTCTACAATTCTGCTGCTTCATGTTCAGCGAGGAACTTCCAGTGTTCACTCATAGCCGAAATATCCTGTGACTGACTCCATAACCTGCCCATAAACAAACATAAACAGCTCTAACGACACATTTAACATCCAAACTACTGAATTGTTTTTTGATGAATAAAATAATCTTTATGTCAAGTCAAGTCACCTTTATTTATATAGCGCTTTTTACAATGTAGATTGTGTCAAAGCAGCTTTACATTGATAACTGGTACATTATTTGGCTGCACAGCAGCTCTTAAAGAATAGTGTCAATGCAGGCAGATCAAAGCACTGTTGAATATCAAATGTCAAGTCAAATGTCAAGTGTCCCCAACTAAGCAAGCCAAAGGCGACAGCAGCAAGGAACCCAAACTCCATCAGGTGACATCAGGTGGCAGACAAGTGGCAAATAGGTGTTTAAATGGAGAAAAAAACCTTGGGAGAAACCAGGCTTAGTCGGGGGCCAGTTCTCCTCTGGCCAACAGTGCTTTGTTACGATTCAGGTTGCCATCGTAAGTCCAATAGGATCGCAACATTCAAAGTATTTATTCCAGTTCCATCCAATTGAGGATCGTATTCATCACGCCGGTATGGACGGTTGTTGAGGAACTGTGTCGTGGCTGTCGTGTCGATGAGGCCCTCACAGTGGATGATCTAGTTGACTCAATCTCTGCTGATACTTCAGGGCTGCGTTGTGGTCGTGTCAAGGCGCAGGTCCTTGGTCTCACCTGGATACGGCCCGGATCCGGTTGACTACGGTGAACCTCGGGAAAACCAGAAAGACTAATATTAGCGTAGATGCCATTCTTCTTCTGATGTAACGAGTACATCATGTGTTATAGGAAGTGTTCCCGGTTCCGGCTGACCTAATTTATGCAGCCTAATAATCCTTTAACGGATTTGAAAATATAAATTGGTAATGTGTTGTGTGTATGCCAGGTTAAAGAAATGCGTTTTTAGTCTAGATTTAAACTGACAGAGTGTGTCTGCTTCCCGAACAATGCTAGGAAGATTGTTCCAGAGTTTAGGTGCCAAATAGGAGAAGGATCTACCGCCTGCGGTTGATTTTGATATTCTAGGTATTATCAGCTGGCCTGAATTCTGAGATCGCAATAGACGTGAAGGACTATAATGAATTAGGAGCTCGCTCAGGTACTGGGGAGCTAAACCATTTAGTGCTTTGTAAGTAATTAGCAAGATTTTAAAATCTATACGATGTTTAACAGGAAGCCAATGCAGTGTTGACAGAACCGGGCTAATATGGTCATACTTCCTAGTTCTAGTAAGAACTCTAGCTGCTGCATTTTGTACGAGCTGTAGTTTATTTATCAGGCGAGCAGAACAACCACCCAGTAAAGCGTTACAGTAATCTAGCCTTGAGGTCATGAACGCATGAACTAACTGTTCTGCATTTTTCATTGAGAGCATATGTCGTAGTTTAGATATATTTTTAAGATGGAAGAATGTGGTTTTACAGATGCTAGAAACATGGCCTTCAAATGAAAGATTGGTATCAAAGAGCACACCCAGGTTCCTAACTGACGACGAAGACTTAACAGAGCAGCCATCAAGTGTTAGACAGTATTCTAGGTTATTACATGAAGAAGTTTTTGGCCCAAAAATTAGAATCTCTGTTTTTTCTGAATTTAGTAGTAGGAAATTACTGGTCATCCAATTTTTTATATCAGCTCTGCATTCCGTTAATTTTGTGAATTGGTAAGTTTCGTCAGGGCGCGAAGAAATATAGAGCTGAGTATCATCAGCGTAACAGTGAAAACTAACGCCATGCTTCCTAATGATATCTCCCAAGGGTAGCATGTACAGAGTGAACAGCAACGGTCCTAGTACTGAGCCTTGTGGTACTCCATATTGAACTTGTGATCGATATGACATCTCTTCGTTTACTACTACAAACTGATAACGGTCAGATAAGTATGATTTGAACCATGACAATGCAATTCCACTAATGCCAACATAATTTTCGAGTCTTTTTAAAAGAATATTGTGATCAATAGTGTCAAATGCAGCACTAAGATCCAGTAACACTAATAGAGAGATACAACCACGATCTGATGATAAGAGCAAATCATTAGTAACTCTAATGAGAGCAGTCTCAGTACTATGGTACGGTCTAAATCCTGACTGGAAATCCTCACAGATACTATTTCTTTCTAAAAAGGAACATAGTTGTGATGATACTGCCTTTTCTAGTATTTTTGACAGAAAAGTGAGATTTGAGATCGGCCTGTAATTGACTAATTCTCTAGGATCAAGTTGTGGTTTTTTAATAAGAGGTTTAATAATAGCCAGCTTAAAAGTTTTTGGTACGTGTCCTAGTGATAAAGATGAATTGACGATATTAAGAAGAGGATCTATAAGCTCTGGAAGCATTTCTTTCAATAGAAATGCTTCCAGAGCTTATAGATCCTCTTCTTAATATTGTCAATGCAAGGCATTAAGCGTTTTCATCATGCGACACTCGATTAGGCGACTGACATTGCATCCCTGTATGTTTCTTTGCATAAAATAAATGATATACAGCTCAGTAACGAATTTATAGATTAAAAATAATGTACACAAACCTGTATTTTACCGAAGAAATGCACCAATTTGATGATGCTGAGATCTGCTCTCTCCTGAAGAAGGTGGAAAAAACTCAATCGTACATCTGATCCAGGAGCTGGGTAAAACAAAAACTACCCATAACCTGAAAAAATAACCACGACAAAATACCCAAAAGGCTCAACCCAGGATTTGGGTTGAAAAAAATAACCCAGGATGTTTTTAGAGTTTACATTATATAATTGAGAATGAGCTATTAGTATTATATAATACATGTTTTTGTTTTCGAATTTGTATGTTGCCCCTTGAAGTAAATAAAAAGGTGGACAGTGAAATGAAAAGAAATTATGATGGCTCTATTCAAAACTTCAGTGAGCTGCTTTAAAAAAAATATATAAAACTATAGCCAATGACACTATCATCTTTTTTAACGCTGCTGTACAGCAGAATTGAATTCTGTTTGCATTATTATTTCCCTGTTTATCACTGTAAAGCTGCTCAACCCCCTCTGCAAATCAGGTTTATTGGCAAAGTGTACAGCTGTTTGCAATGAACAAATCAAACAAAAGTAATTAAAATAGCTCAACACAGCGAATGTTTCATGTGGCTTTCCCAAATTCAACTGAAAATGCATCTTTTAATGACTTCCGAAGTGTCCCTTTCCCTTCATGAAAAGCATTTTTAGTACTTAGTAGAGCACCCTTTTGCTGTAATAAATATTATCCCATTTCTTCATGAGCATTGGTATCCAGTTCATTAATATTCTTGGGTTACGTGCTGCATCCGCCTTCTTCAAATCCCACCAAAGAAGTCAGGTGACTGTGATGGCCACTGTAGAATCTTCCAGGACTTCTTCTGCAACTAAGCCTTGGTGGAATTTGAAGTATGCTTGGGATCATTGTCGTGTTGGAAGGTCCAATGACGCCCAAGATTCAGCTTCCCCACAGACGGCATGACGTTTTCCTGATACTTCAATGAATTCATCTTGCCTTCAACACTCTGCAGGTTTCCAGTGCCAGAGCCAAAAAGTTTTGTTTCATCACTCCACAGAACAGATTTGCAAAAATTTTGTGACTTATTTATAGGATTTATTTGAGCAAATTGGAGCTGACTTTTCTTTGCTTTTGGGTCAGTAGTTATGTATGTTTTGGAGTTCTGGCATGGAAACCGTCTGCATTTAGTAAGCACCTTACTGTGCAAACTGAAACCTCAGTGCCTGTTTCCACCAATTCTTGCTACAGGTCTTTTGCAATCACTTGAGTGTTTTTCTGAATCTGTTTTCTCAGAAGACTGGTGGCAGCCGTTGATAGCTTCTTTTTTTTTTTTTTTTTTTTGCCCCTGTCCAGTAGTGTATCCACTATTCCTTTATGTTTGAACTTGCAAACTATGCTTCCAATGGTGTCTCTAGGAACATTCAGTGCCTTCTTTTTGTGTCCTGTTCCTTGTTTGAGAAAGGTGATGATCTCTTCTTACCTTTTTGGACCATTCTTTTGACTTCTTTTGCCATATTTCTCCCATGCAGTCAAACGTGGCACTCAACAAACCCCTAGCCAGTTCAGGTATTTCATGTATTCTAGCTCAAGCACACCTGGTGCCACTAATGAAGCCCTTGATTCATTTCATCAGGTGCACTTGAGACAACACCTGATTTGTGCTGTTGTGAGGGATTCCGTTCAGGGGGTTAAATAATTTTCAGACTGCATAAGTCATGAAATGTTGTATTTTC
Source organism: Mylopharyngodon piceus (assembly GCA_039654765.1). NCBI lineage: Eukaryota > Metazoa > Chordata > Actinopteri > Cypriniformes > Xenocyprididae > Mylopharyngodon > Mylopharyngodon piceus. The sequence goes on along the minus strand of CM077458.1, from coordinate 33,016,555 downwards.
AGTTGAATTAGAGGAAACCACTTAAAACATTCGCTGTGTTGAGCTATTTCAATTACTTTTGTTTGATTTGTTCATTCCAAACAGCAGAAAGTCTGTAAATTTTGCCAATAAACCTGATTTGCAGAGGGGGTTGACTGCACATTATCTACAGTGGTCTTAAAGTATAGATTATTTGGCTTTTGCACACGCTCTGACCTACAAAAGAAATAAGAGTGCTGAAAAAATGAGCTTGACTTGTCATAACATATCCACAATGACCAGAGAGAGAGATAGAGCAGATAAGATCTTGACACTTCACTCAAAAATAACTGTAAACACGTGTCAGGGCTCAGGGTGTATCTGCTGAAATAAACACTTCTGTTTCCTGTAATACTAAAAGCCAAAGATAGTTCTGCAAATTTGAAAGTGGGAAAAGCATTTCAACATTTGCTTTCAAAATTCTAAAATTAAAATTTATCTCATTAAACTACAGTGACAAAAATTAACATAAAACTGAAAACCATAAATTAGTTGTTAATTTTCATTTGTCAATTGTAATTTTTATAGCTTGCTATTTAAAAACTATGCATGAGGAGAGTTAGTCTTCAGATCCACAGTGAGTCAGTAGTTGAGTTTGTACTTCCTGCTAAAGGGGTTCAGTTGTTGAATGACCAACACCCCTCTTTGTTGGATCAGCTAGTAAAAGCATCTATCTACAATCCCTCTTTACATAAGTTGTTTTTGCCTGCCATGTTATGCAGTTCGCAACATTCAAGGTATAAAGTAGTGCTGTAGTAGGGGAGAGCGGGGCACAACCTAACGCTTTTTGTCTTTCTCAGTTTGTGTAAATGTACTTAGGGTTCAGAGAATTTCTTTTGTTCCACATTAATTTCACACATGTCTGGTACAAATATGTAGCTTTGTTTCATTAATACAGTGTATACTTTTTTTCTTTATTTACCCTGAAAGAAGGGAAGGGAAATGTGACAACATTGTACAACACATTGTAACGTGATGGGGCACGTTGTAACATGACCATATGACAACTAAAAATGTTATCTGATTTAATTTAAAAAATATACATGACAAACTAAAATATTTTGTCAATAAAAGACAATTATTTATTTTTTTTCATATAAAATAATGGCATTTTTTTAGAAATTCAAATTTAAATAATTTTGTAGTTTGACAGTGAACACTCACAGAACACGAGATAAATAGACGAGCCAGTACAAATGCTGTAAATTTCTTGAAATAATATTTTCTGAATGTTCAGGTTCTTCCTCTCAGTCTTTATTCACCTTTTTTCCATGGTTTCTCAACAGAAATTCATAAAAGTTGATTATGCCAGTTGTATCGTAACTGTATAGATTAGTATAGTTCTAATAGTGGGGCACATTGTAACGCAGTGTTACAACAAACCCTATCTGCGCAACGGGAATATAAACCTGGTTAGTGTCTTCTGATAGTTAGTGAAGCATTAAAGAACTACCCAAACTGCTAAACAAGAGATTGGAGATTAAAATAATATCAGATTTGTCTAATTTTAAATAAACACAAAAAATATAGATGAAAAATTAGCTTAAGTAAGAAATTTAATTTTGCTATTGTTAAAAAAATGTTCAGTGATATCTTCCAAATATTTCTGAATTTTGGCGCAATTTTTTCTCTATATATTGTCGATATGGCAACTAGTAAATATGCTAAGTTTCTTCATGCTAGCATGTGTGGAAGTATTTTCATATACACAGAAAGCAGTGTTTTCAAATTGCCCAACAACACTTTATACCAGTGTTGTAGCACTTGGACTGAAGAAGAAGAAGACCAGATTTCTGACTCAAGTGTGAGTCCAAGGCTATTTTCAGGAGCGCTTGGACTTAGCCTGATCTGGTCTTGACTATAGTCATAAAAAATATGGTCTTGGACTCAGGAGTTCAGTCCTGAGTAGGGGAGCGCGGGGCACAAACTAACGCGGGGTTAGTTGTAACACGCATGGTTTCTTCATGCTAGCATGTGTGGAAGTATTTAAACCAACACTACTTCCTGTGTGACAAAAGGACAAAGTAAAGCAAGTGGCAAATGCTTTTTTTAAAGGCAATTTTATCAGTTTACTCTATTATTGTTTTATTTGGATACATTTCAAAAATTGAATTAAATAAACAGTTTAATAATTCAGTTTTTCCAATTCTTTTTTATATCAATAAAATAAAATAATAATTTTTATGTGAGGCTGTGAAAATGTGTTCACTATAAAAAACTCAAACACAGCCAGACATCTAAAAAAGGGATTCTTTATTTCCGACCGCGTATGAGCAAAACACAGCGTTAACATCTGAGGTTTCCGTTTGTGGGTAGGTGTATAAACAAAATGTATACAGCAGAAAACAACAGGAAAAGAACAGAAGAAGACACATTCGCACAAAGTGTTCACCACGTACAGTATCTCCAGTGTACTTAATTCAGATTAATTTGCACAAATTTCCTTTACAACTATATGAAAAGAGTTGTAACATAAAACAAAGTACACAAAACTCTTTGTGTAATACCCCAAATAAACAACGGTAGTGGCTTTTGATGAAGAACAAAACAGAAACATTATTAAAGATGCATTCTCATTAGCTACACACACTTGTAAGACCAGAAGTAAATACATTTAACATTCTCCACATTACCATTAACATGACTATATTCATTTTCATCCCTAAAGCGGATTATTAATAAATTTGGATGAATATCAACGTCAAAAACAGTTTACAGCTCTTAAACAATTTTCTTTTGAGTGAATATAACAATTCGCAATAAAGAATAACATAAATGACACACTCTGTGAAGCGCTGCACCGCACTAGAAAGCTCACGCAGCTGTCAATTCTTTGTTCTCCCCTCTGATATCATTTTATCAAAAGAGAATCACTTTCTTCTCGATATCACAACATAATCTACAATAGAAAACTCAAACAACACGTAATGATTACATCACCAATCAATCACAACATACACATCATGTCATCTGACCAATCAGAGGAGAGGAAGCTTTCGGCACGAGGGGGCCCCAGGGGGCCCAGCCCGGCCTGGCCACCTCGGTCACTGTGCCCCTTCACCTCTGGTCAATCGCGCCGGCGCCACATGATATTCTAGCACTGCAAACTTGACATCGCAGCCTGTTCATTATCAAAATAAAATGTACAGTCAACCAAACACTACAAAAAGCTACAATCGTATGCTACAATCGGCCCACTGCAGCACATTTTTGCTCGTGATGATTTTTTTCCTCTGATATTGGAACTCGCTTGAATTAGGCTACAAAGCCTAGTTTACATAATAATTAATAGTTTAGCATCTAAATACATGGCGAATATGAAAACATTTGGATTCGTGCCGAATGAGAGAGGTAGGCTACGTGAGCCCAACGGTGGTTACTTTCAGTTTCGCTTTAAATTAATTAGTTTTGGCCTGTTTAGCTACTAATATTTCTTCATTCTTGTTCTGTTCTGAATACGGTTAAATTTAAAGGATTTGTTTTGGGGTGAGGGGAACTAAAATAGCCAGTGTTTATAATGTTTGTGCATTATAACTTTGGCTTTGTGTAGCCGGTATTATTTCTGAATGTAAGAAAATCCAGCGTTAGCGTCAGTTCTGGCAGGTCACGTCAGTCAAGCTCGTATCAGCTGACTCCCAGGTGACTTACGTCTACCTATAGGAATACGACGCCTATCACAGAATCCATATATAAGCTCCTCAGTATTATCAGCAGCTATTGCATTTCTCAGGAGCTAATTACCCTCCTCCATCCCCAGCTCCTCCTCTCTTCAGTCAGGATTGGCCTTATGATTCCCCTGAATCAGACTAATTCTTGAAATATGTGTACATGTTAAATTATTGACATTAATTATATCTGCATATGTTGGTTCTGTTCTGTTTACCCTAGGGGGGTTATTGCTGCTTTCCCTGCTCTTATCCATGCTAGGCTGCATGGATGCACAGGGAGTTCTTGCCCAGAACAGAACCATACCGCAATACAAACTCTATGCAATTTATCATCAATCATATTTGACGATAGTGGTCCTGACAGAAATGCAACTTATAGGCTACGTGACTTATCTGTTTTATTTTTTCTCTCAAAATCTCACAATAGTATGTCTAGCATGTTTTAATCCATCCAGCAAACGATATTAATCTGTTGCTGTGGGCTAACGGCTAGGCTATATATTAGTATTCTTATTCTTGGCTTGACTTGATTGCGTGTAAATGGTTGTATGAGTCACGTCAATTTAAAGGGTTAGTTCACCCAAAAATGAAAATTCTGTCATTTATTACTCACCCTCATGTCGTACCACACCCGTAAGACCTTCGTTCATCTTCAGAACACAAATTAAGATATTTTTCATAAAATCCGATGGCTCAGTGAGACCTGCATTGCCAGCAAGACAATTAACACATTTAATGCCCAGAAAGCTACTAAAGACATATTTAAAACAGTTCATGTGACTATGAAGCGACGAGAATACTTTTTGTGCACCAAAAAAACAAAATAACGACTTTATGACAATATCTAGTGATGGGCGATTTCAAAACACTGCTTCATGAAGCTTTACGAATCTTTTGTTTCGAATCAGGGATTCGGAGCGCCAAAGCGCCGTGATTTCAGTAAACGAGGCTTCGTTACTTGATAAGTGTTTCGAAATTTCAATGGTTCACCATTGGGGGGCATGACTTTGGCAGTTTGATACACGCTCCGAACCACTGAATCGAAACAAAAGATTTGTAAAGCTTCGAAGCTTCATGAAGCAGTGTTTTGAAATCGGCCAACACTAGATATTGTTGAATAAAATCGTTATTTTGGGTTTTTTGGCGCACAAAAAGTATTCTCGTCGCTTCATAACATTAAGGTTGAACCACTGTAGTCATATGAACTGTTTTAAATATGTCTTTAGTAGCTTTCTGGGCATTAAAAGTGTTAATTATCTTGCTGTCAATGGAGGCCTCACTGAGCCATTGGATTTCATCAACAATATCTTAATTTGTGTTCTGAAGATGAACGAAGGTCTTACGGGTATGAAACGACATGAGGGTGAGTAATTAATGACATAATTTTCATTTTTGGGTGAACTAACCCTTTAAAAAGAAAAAAAGGGTCGTGCTCAAAGTTTGAAAACCACTGGGCTACAGCAACAGAGCCGTCAGCACAGGAGTGCGCGGCGTACCTTCAGTTGTGAATGCCGCCTTCAGACAATGATTATAAAATTTATTTAGAGCTCCTTGGATTCAATCCAGTTTATTGTCCTCATTTGAAATAAAATTACATTACATAAACTGCATATATAGGCTATATTATTAGATTATTTATTCATTAAATTATCATTTTAATCTAAGGATCATGTTTGCAATTTTGTTTCATTCGTCATGTAAGCAACGATAGATTCTGACAATTAAAACAAAAATCAGGCTTGTGTATTTATGGTATGATCATTTACATTTGTTCAGAAACAGAATTAAGTTAAAATGTTATTTGTGTAGCCTTATAGACTTTTTTTTCAGTAGGCCTATATAATAAAGCAAAACTACAGCACTTCCAGTAGGCTATTTTATAGAGCTGTCAGCACTGGAAACTCAGACGGCATGCAATCAGTTGACAAACACCCCATTCATATATAAAACTATATGTTATTAATTGTACAAAGTGTACAGAACTACAAGTTTCGTGTTTGTGATTTTCTGTTTTTCCCATTTTATCCGTTGCTCCATTTCTGAAAACTGCATTATCTACACTAGTAGTCTACCTAATTTATATCAATCAACATTCAGAAACTAGAGGATGGATTTGGATATAAATGTTTTATATCCCAAAAATTAAATAAATTTGAGTGTAGGTTTAAAAATGAACAGCACAAATAGTGTTATTACAAAACAAGGATTTATACACTTTACCAGTAAAAAGTTATAGGTCTAAAAATGTTATAGTTTCTGTAGGCTGAAACAGAAGCAGGTCAATAGAAAACTGGACTTCTGGAGAAAAAAAAACTGAAACTGAAGATACTGTTCTGTCTGTGTCTGTGAGAAAAAAAAGAGTGTGAATATTACAGCTTTTTTTTTTTTTAATAATGCCTCTTAGTCAAACATTCATGAAACCACAAACCAAAAAAATGATAAACCTACACAGAATTTAGAGTAAAATGCATTATAGCCTAATGTTCAATAGAGTGATATGACTGCTGTCATAATGTGAAAGTGAATATTTTGAATGTTTAATTTCTGTATAATTTACAGTAATAATAATAATAATAATGTTTGTCTTGAATGTGCATGCATTAAAAATACAGTTTTTAAATGTGTGTTTAAAATTATGTTTTTATGACTGTTGTGGTATGAAGGTGATTTCTTTGGTTTTCTTCAGTGGTAAAGCACTGTTATTTAAAAATATCTCAATCTGATCTGATTAAGAATTTTGCGTCTTCATAATTTTTGTGTTTGTGTTTTCTTTCAGAGTGTTAAACAGGAGGATGAGGTGGTGTACGCAGGTGTCGTCACGAGACGTTAATCAAATTCTTCATGATAAATTTGTCTTGTTTTGTATAACAATTAAAGCCATGTACACACTGCAGCTAAATTCAGAATCGTGTTGCTTCATCTCTGCTTTTTTGACATGACTGAATGTTATTGCTGCTTTCCCAGGATGCTAAATATAAAAAAGATGTCTTTCTCACAACTACGCATCTAAGTACAGTCATCATATTGACCAACAGAAGACATCTTAGCGGTTTTCTTGTGAAAAATGATTCCATTAAATACATTTTTTTTACCCTCTACAAGTTCAGTTTCGAGTCAGAACGAAAGCTGACGTGGCCCGAGTTCTTTAGATCTGTAAGGAAATGTGGTTTTGGTCTGATAGATTGACAAACATCTTGTAGAGAGTTTCTTTGAGCCTCTTCCTGTCCTGCTAACCACACTGATTTCCTTTTACATGACAAATACTACAGTGTTAAATGGGTCAAAGGCAAATGAAGATGCCCAAGATGTTGAAAATAATGCATATAATAAATAATGTACTTCATTTGCTGATCATTTGTTGGAGAACAAAAGGTTTGAGTTGTGTGAGATGTGTAATGTGACATTTTGTGAAAGTGATAGGCTATATGCTTCAACATTATTCAGTGAAAACGGCAGAACTCTGTTGTTGTAATGGTATAAATTTGATTTTGTCCCAGACGTTGACAGACAAAAACAGTATATGTTTTTCTGCAAGAAGGTACACTGCAGGACGCGCGGTCTAGGTGTGATTTCGATTTGTGTTTTCTGGAAAACAAGTTCTGCTAACCTTCGCTAGAACAACTACTGAAACTATAAAAAAAAGGTCAAGTATAAAATTATTAATAAAATTTATAAATAATTATTTTCAAGAGATTAACTAACCTTTACACACATTCATGAGGGTCTTCAGGGGACCTATCTGTGATGTCATATCATGGTTGGTTGTCACATTACAAAAAAAATTGCTTCCTACATATTGTTTAAATACTGCAAGCTTGAAAAGCACGCGTCAGAAAAGTGTAATATGATGTTTCAGAGTTCGAGGGTCACGGGTTTACAGCCTGTCCGACCAGATGGTTTCCATCAACATATCAGTGTTTGGTTGGTTAGCTGCTGTAGAAGCTGTAACACCATCAGGGTCCATAATGTATCCCTATTTATTCAAAATAGCTGTTACTGATTAAATATTTATAATTTTTATCATATACTGGAGCGCACTTCTGCATTCATCAGTTCTCACCTGAGCTCACATCGGGACCTCTGACCCAACATATGATGCAGGTGTGCGTAAACTCAGGTGAGAATATTGGGTGCTGAATACACTCTTCTGCCAGGAAAACATTAGATACAGACTATAAATGCCATTTGTGCCATACACATTACATTGCTAAAAATCATCCAGTATCCTTTTAGAATAAATATATCAAAATATCCATAAAAACAAAATTGTAGCTATAAAATACTTCTCAGATAGTGTATAGAATAGAGTCGATTCATTCATTTCCACTGGCCAAATAGTATTCTGATTATTTTAAACAATTCAAATCAACACCATAAGATATTATCATTGAACTTAATCAAACCGGACAATGGACCGTTGTACCACCGAATCCAGCAGTGTCTGCCATAATATCAAAGTAAGTGTGCATCACTGATCATCGCTCTTGCTAAAAATATTTTGCCCCCTATTTTTGACTATTTTTAACCAAGCAAAATGTTCACAAAAGAACGGGGAAATGAGAAAAGAATGAGACCATGCCAAATCAAAGAAAGAAACAAAACAAAACCAAAACTTCTAATCTAACTCAACCATCAATATTTACAGAAAACCCCTAAATTAAATAAAAAGAAAAATCTTCAGACGCCCTAAATAAACTACTCTTTACTTCAAACCAAAAATACAAAAGGTAGCACGTGCCACTAAACTAGTGTTTCCTACGCAGATGCGCTCTTTATAATCACATGGCGCGCCCTCATTGGTGAAGCCATGCGTTGTCGTCACCGTCGTCACCAAGCGTCTCGATGATTGACAGATGAATAGACCAATCAGGTACCCGCGTCGCCCTGCTGAAAGTGAAAGTAAAAAGAAGGGGAGGGGGAAAAAAAACACCATACCCAAAACAAATCATAATTATAACATGGGACGTAAAATATAAGATTTTACTTCACAATATTATTCAAATCATTATACTTTATTTATTGTATTTTGTTCCATTTATATTTAGATTTCTTTTTATGGAGTAATAGTAGTGAGTGATTAAAATAAATGTAGAATAAAGTGTGTGTATGGTTTGAGTAGTTTTTGACTCTCTTATTCCTACTAGAAACGATGTAAGTTCCTTCCTGCACATAAACACAGTCCAATAAGCTTATAACAAAAGTTAGAATTCAAATTTATTAAGAATGATAAAAAAAGAAGAAATAAAAATATTGTTCAAACTTCTAATTGCGTTAAAGTCTTTTTGCGTCTCTTCTGTTTTGGGAAAAGACAGACTTGTTGGAAGAAACTTCACCTTGAGGAAGAGTTGTGTGTTTGCAGATGTAATCTCTTTATCCTTAAAGAGTTGAGCTGACTTCTGCTCTTGAAGTAAAATTTTCTTCAATTGATTGAAATCCTTGGTCTACAAATCTTAACTGTACTTCCCCATACGAAATGTATCACAATTAGTTAATTTACTGTCTTTCATAAAGAAAAGTAGAGCATTTCTTTAATACTTGTTGGTAAATGTTCACTACCAAAAACTGATGGGTGCTATTTCAGTTTGTACTATTGATGTTTTATTCGTCTCATATTGTGAGAAATGCTATTTTTATATTATTTGAATCATCATATGAGGATATGGTGAAGGAAAAAAAATTAGATGGGAGGAAAAATTATATTTCAATGCTTTTATATTTACCCCATAGTACACGTACATCTCGGAGACATCTAATTGATGTGCGTTTACATCTGGAAGACGTATTTTTTGAGTGTTTGCTCATCTGCAATATGTCTAAAGTTTGTTTCCTGTCAGATGTCAAATAGATGTTTAGAAAATGTCTTAAAGATGTTTATGATTTAGAATCAATGTAAAACTGACATCTTAAAGACATCTATTAGATGTTTGAACACAGCAGATATGTCTTGCAGTTGCAGATGTACGTGTGCAAACGTGTTCTCTCGCAAAACTGTTGCGTTTACCCAAGAAACTTTGAGTAAAAATACATTGTGAGAGGAAAAAAACTACATTTCAGTACTAATGTAAGAGAATGCAAAGCTACGTTTTGCAAAAGTTTTCCAGTTAACGTACAAAAGCTCTCTCTCTCTCTCTTATATCACTATTTGTCCCTTTTATGGAAGCTTGTTTCTGCCATGGAATAAAAAAAAAAAAAAGAGGCAATTGTGACTTTTTTCCCTCACAGTTGCGAGTTTATAAAGTCAGAATTGTGAGTTATAAGGTTTTTTTATTTGTGTGATATAAAGTCAGAGTTGCGCGTGATATAGTCAGAATTGCATGATATAAAGTCAGAGTTGTGATATAAACTAGCAATTGTGAGAAAAGTCAGAATTGCAAGTTTATTATTATTTGGGCCCATTACTATTCTTTTTTTCCCCCTCAGAATTGCGAGATAAGAAGTTGCAATAACCTTTTTATTTTTTTTTTATTTAGTGGCGGAAACCAGCTTCTATACCCTTTAGGGCATCAGTAATGCTAGACTACAAGCCACGAAGAAGACTATCTGCTGATTTCTGCAGATGTTTTAAAAGTCTTCTAATAGCCTAATTTTTAATCTTATTTTAAGTTCAAGGTTTCTGAATGTGACCTTACAGAATTCGCAACATTTGATTCGAAATTAAAATGAATGGAAGAGTGTGAACTTACCAGCAATTTGTTAATATGAGGAAATATTTACATTAGCTGCTGGATGTGTGTATAATTGGCTTATTATACTATACTATTTAATTATTATATACTGACCTCTGGCCTCCTGGTCTTGTGAACAAATCAAATGTTGGTAGATTAAATGTAAGGTATCTAATTCACCTGCATAATAAGTGATTCCTGTATAATAGTTGTAATTTATTCTAATAATTACAATTCATTCATACTCACTACAGCTGGGAAAGTCTCAGCAGTGATGATCAGGAAATATAGTGGAGTTCAGAGTGGAATAATGGATCACAGCAGGAAAAGCAATCACACACAGAGCTGTACAGCACTGTTTTTTTTTTAATTGCAGAAAAAAAATACATTAAACAGCAATGCATTGAAATACAATAAAAATAATAAATAAAAACAAACAAAAACAATAACACCTCAATCACTATGAATAACATAACCATGTCTTAAAAAAACTTATTCTTATTATTATCAATGAGTTTAAGAGATTTAACAAGCAAAATCTCAGCAAGAAAGACATCAAATCTAGGCAAAATCTTGAGAAATTTGTTTTTGTGAATAAAAAATTAACAATGCAAAAAAATTGACAAGATCGACAACATGGTCACTAATATAAAAATATATCTTTCAGCGAAAATGTTAAATCATATTTTATAAAGGAAGACAAATAATAGCTGTACAGCAGTGGTTTGACTAAAGTTTTGGGCAGGTGACATGATAAAATCATTACTTATTCTTCACATGATATTGTGTTGACCTCTAGTGGTGAGCTTGAGAAACTGCAGAATCTCTCTGTAGCTGCTGTTGCATCTTAATACCAGTTACACTAAAATTAAGGGCACTGAACTAATGAACTTTTCAAAGTGAATAAAATAATCAAGTTTTTACTTGTATATTTACACAACATGTTAACACATAATAAAATACAATACAATGGCAAATGAGAAAATTATAATTGCTGAACAAAAAGCACTGGACAGAATATCTAGACTTGTGAATGCGAAAGCTACAAATTAAAATGTGGTGAATTATGGGTACATGAATGCTGTCAGTATTAAATCTTAGTCTGGGCTGGTGTGGGATAACAGGCTTTATCTGTATGTCAGTCAAAGCTTTGTTGTCTTATGTACAGAGACATATTTATGCATTGAGACAGTTTCATACAAATAAAAAAAATAGAAAAAATACAAATAAAAAATATCAGTAAAAATAAATGTATTCTGTATATATCATTTAAGAGGAATATAATTGTAAAACATATCAAAGTAAAATAATGATATAAAAAATATATACATGTGACAGGACTGATTTAAATCTTCATATGTATCACACAATGTCATTTTAATTTTAGACTTTTTTTTATATCATTTAATATATTTAATTGCTAAATTTGCAATTAGCAATTACAATAGCAATGTTTTAATTGCTTTATTATGGATGAGTTTAATCCCAACATCATGATGATGAAGGTCTCATACTGAAGACTCATATTCCTGCTAATCCAACTCTGAGCTGAGATCAGGCGTTTCTCCCTCCTCTGTAAAAAAGCAAAATATCTTGTATGAACACTAAATCGACAATAACTAGTCAACACTCAATGTTTATGTATGTTTCTATTAATGCTGCATTATTTAATTTGCTAGTATAATAAACTGTACATTTGTTAAAGCAATGCTATCTGAAGCTGTTTAAATGTACTATACAATACAGGTATAAACAGCTTGAATTCATAACAGCTGTGGGTTTGCTGTGTTATTTAAAATTGCTTTTTAGCAGCATCTTGCTTTAATTACCATCACACACACGGTATTCATTTATTACAGTATTATAGCAAGAACCTTCTGAGGATCCTTCATCTGATGGTGGCTTTTCTTGTGCTGTTGATTTCACAGGTTCCTCCTGGGCTTTAGACCGAGTAAACAATCCACCAATGCCACTGATCACGTTTGCAGTAGTGTTACTGATGATGTTTACACCGCTACTAATCCAGCCTTCTTTCTCTAGGCTGTGAGGAGGAATTAGAAGAGAAAATAATCAGTGTTGAGTGGAACAAGTTCCAAATTAATTATTATATTTCGATTACAGTACAAAGTGTAATAGACTGTAACTAACATTAAATTTCTGTAAACAGATTAGTTACTGATTTTACATCATTTGGCATACACACTTCCTCCTAAGCAAACATTTCTAAACAATATTTCAGGGTTTTTCCTAGGTCAAAAATGGTCTTCTGTGGTGGCTGATGAACACGGTCATTCACACACACACACACACACACACACACACACACACACACACACACACACACACACTGGGATTCCATGTTTTATGGGAACATTCTATTGGCATAATTGTTTTTATTCTGTAAAAACTGTATATTCTCTCCCCCTACACTAACCCTACCCCTAAACCACAGAAAATTTACTGCATTTTTTTGGATTTCAAAAAACAAAAAACAAACAAACACAGTATGTTTTTTATGCTATTTGGTTTATGAGGACACAGGAATAGACAGTACAGACTTTATTACTTTATAGAATACTATAAATGAATGTATTTTTCACATCATTCTGTAATAAGATGCCACATCAAATCACAGAAGGGAGTTATTTTAAACATTTGACTGACATTATATTGAACAAAAACATGATATTAATGTGATAAATTATTGTGTTTTACGTTATGCTAAGATAACATGCCAGCCCTTATGCACCTGTTGCAACAAAAGTATGTTTACTCACCTCAGGTTACAGCTTGAGTCTTGTATCAGGTCAATGAGCTGCTGCCTGGAGGATCTGATGTCATTTTTACTCAGATCAAGCTCTTTTAAAAACTGCAGTGCTTTTGTGTTTATCAAAGACTGAGTTAAAGAAGACACATCTGTGATGCCACACTCATTTAGACTAGAAAGAGACAAACAGACACAAGAAAAATTTTTGTTTTTACTTTCATGTTTGCCTTTCCTTTAGCAAAATTTTGCAGGAAAAAAAAATCAGTCATCTCAATAGGAATCCATGTGATGAGAGACATCCAGTGGCAGAGAAATTCACATACATGAATTTTACATTAATATCAAATCTGACGGGAAAATTCACAGTTGCTTGATTTGCTCATCAAAGCTACACTAAATATTCAAGGCTATCGTTTAATTGGTTTCTATTCAGCCCAGCATTCTTCAAGATGATAAAGTGCTGCAGAATAAAGAAGCTGTTTGGAAAATGTTTCACACATGCTTCACATCTGGTATTCTAATATTTAATTACTAATATCAGCTAATTAAATTACACATTATTATCAATTTTTATGCACTCCTTACTTTACTTTTGTTTGGTTGGAGGCATGTGTTCTAGGCAATTTGGCCATACAGTTATTTACTCTGTGGCTGAAATCATATTATCATACTTATACATTTTTCAAAACTGTGAAGTTACTGACTGACGGAGGGTCCTTGTGCCACAGTGCACATATAAAGCTAATTGATTATGAAATCATCACCCGCCATAGTGGCCTGAGCTTGGTACTTGCTGGGTGTCAATTCAAGACCCTGTTTTCATCAGATCACAAAACACATCACTAGGGAAAATTATTTTCCATTAAAATAATGTAAACTCAGGCTCTTCATGAGATATTGAGTGAAAGTGATTTGGTTAAACTGTTTTATGTAGAAGTGATTTTAAGCATTTTGATTCTTGTATGTGAACGTTACTGACCTCAATCTCTCTAGTTTACAGCGTGAATCCTTCAGTACTTCACACAAGTGATTCACTCCTTTGTTTTCTATTTGATTCCCACTGAAGTCCAGCTCTCTCAGGTGTGAAAGATTTAAACACAGTGCTTCAGTCAGGATGAGACACTGTTTCTCTGTAATACTGCATCCACACAGACTGAGGACAAAGAGAAACAACAAATGCCCAGATGTACAGTATGTAAATTCACTATGAGTGAGTGTCATACAGTATAATACAACAACAAAAACATGGAAACTTAATTACAGAACCATAAACCATGAGAGGAGCATAACTAGAAGAAACTAGTTACAACTCATATTAATAATCTAAAATAATCAAATCATCTTCAAAACATATGCGAGTTATGAATGTACATTAAGACAGGTTCAATATAAAACTGACTGAAAAACTGAATCAAGAAATTTATAAGAAATATAATTAAATAGATTATTTATTTATTTATTTAACATGAGAAAAATGAAGAAAATATTGGATAAATGACAATTTTGTGTAGTTTACCATCACTAATACAAGTTTTGTATTAATACCAATACAATTTTACTTAAAGCTGCAGTACAGAAGATTTTTGGGTTAAACCAGAAGACCAGAAGCCTATGAAGTTAGCCATGTTTTTTTACTAATATTTGACTTTTTGTATAAAAAACATGGCTAACTTCATAGGCTAACATCCACAAACATAAGATCTCTAAAAACATTTCATAAAAGACATTTCATGACCCCTTTTTTAAAAGTAGATTTTATAAAAATTACCATAAGTGCTGTAAAAACCATGTAACTAAGTTTGCAGATTTCAGCATTTGAAACTTTCTACTGATAGACATACTGAACCATCAGTCCATTCACTCACAGTACTTCTTTTCTTTAGACAAGGAAATGCCAAAAGACACAGTGCTATAAACAGTGTTGTCTTAAAATAACTAAATACTGAACTTTAAATCACACTGTAACTGCTGTACAGTATAATGATACTAACTGTAGTTTCTCCAGCTTGCACTGTGAGCTGCCCAGCAGAACACCAAGACTTTCAACTCCAGAATCTCCTAGTTCATTCCCGCTCAGGTCCAGCTCTCTCAGGTGTGATGGGTTTGATTTCAGAGCTGAAGTCACATCAGAACAATCTTCAGCTGTTATTTCACAGGATCTTAACCTGCAATGGGAGAAATGAGAAAAACTTTTCATTCTGTTTCATTTAAATACCAAAGCACTAATTTCTTTGCTGTAAGTGAATATACTGACCTCAATCTCTCCAGTTTACAGCGTGAATCCTTCAGTAGATCATAAAAAAGCTTCACTCTTGTGTGTTTTAGTACATTCCCACTGAGGTTCAGCTCTCTCAGGTGTGATGGGTTTGATTTCAGAGCTGAAGTCAGGGAGACACACTGCTTCTCTTTAATACTGCATTTACACAATCTGAAAAAACACAAAGAACAATGACTCAGATCTATGATGCCATCTTATTCTCTTTCCCGACTATTTTTCCCCAGAATTTTCCAGCAATCCATGTTTTCACTGTTTTACAGAAAGGAAGAGTACAGAATCTCTATTATAAAAAAAGCAGCAGAAACAAGCGATTGCTGTTTTTATCACATACATAAAAAACGAACATGATCATCGAAACATTAATCAGATTCAGCATATAAAATAAGAAAGCATGAAGCTAGAATCAAATGATTTTGTTGTTGTTGTTTCTTTCAAATCAGAGGCTCTGTTCTTTATTTTGATATATTGTATGTTCAGATATTCATCCAAAAAAATATTCTGAGGGCCATGAAACTTGTGAAAATTATCAAAAATGTTGGCACTAGGGCTGTCAATCGATTAAAGTTTTTAATCGCATGATTGTCATGAGTTAACTCGTGACTAATCACAACTTAATCACACATTTTTATCTCTAATCTTTAATTTTTTTTCTGTAACAAAACATTGAAAGCTTAGCCAAACTGCTGATCATAGCTGTACAGGGCGGGTTTTTATTTCTCATCTCCATAAATATATCTAGTAGTAGAGCTAATGCAAGGGCTAGAAATCAAGTGAGGTTATCCTTTGCTGAAACTTCCTCGTGGAGAGCGTGGTTCATGGTTGCATAGCAACGACAGATGCCACGGGAGAGCCAGCACTTTGGAAAGAAGGAGAAAGCGGCGTGTGAACACTCATATCTTTAAGTCTTGTTGAAGCACTGTTTACGCCTTGTTTACACTGCACATGTCTGCGGCGTGTTACGGCTCCGGTGAGGTTTTGTTCCGTCCTCTACGCAGTGTCAACTCACACCAGGAGCATTTCAGAAGCGAAGCGGCTGTATTCACGAGTCCACAAGATTTGCCTGTCCGACATTGTTTTCCTTGATTTTTCGTGTTTTAAATGGCTAAATGGTTATATTTCGTCTGGTTTAATTGTGTTTATTGCTATGCCCTAATTTGTTTTGCTGTAGCCTGCAGACAAATGAATACACTCAAAAGTCCAGTTATGAAAAAGCCTCCTAGTGATGTGAAATATGAGTGGGAGTCTACACATGGTGATTGTTTTGACTTTATTTTGTGTTTGAACAAGGCATTAGCGAAGCTAAACGTGCCGCGGCGTGGCTGGTGTAAACACAAGCATTGACTAGAGTGGCTGAGAAAATCAGCTCCGGTAGCTGCAGACGCGTGCAGTATTAATAACCCCTAAAGCCTTGTTTGCACTTCACACGCGTCTGTGGCACATTATGGCTCCGTAAGGTGAAAGTGGCGCAGCTGCACTTTCCACACGTTTTTAGACGCGACATGTGAACGGCCCCTATGGCTGCATCGCCACTTCTCCAACTATGGGCTAGGCCACGGGTCAAACAGAAAATGTGCGCTGCATTAATCGCACATTAATAAAATCAGTGCCGTTAAAATTAATTTGTGTTAATGCGTTATTAACGCGTTAATTTTGACAGCCCTAGTTGGCAGTAAAGAGTTAAATAGATACAGTAGGCATTCAGTCTGTCATAGAGTGTATAGTTCCCATGGACTATTTTTAACACTGTCACACTAGTTCTGTATGCTGGACACTGTTGTAACAGCAGATATGAATAGCATAACATTTCTGCATAACAACATGTACACAATTAGTACATTGAAATTTGAATCAAATCAAATTAAATTTAATGCAATTACTTGTTAGTTAGGCACCTAAAATAAAGTGTGACCAATAGGGAAATGCAGTTGTAGTTCAGGTGAAATGCTACAGTATAAACAATATAACCTAAGCTCTGTTGTCTTAAACTAACTAAACAGTAACTTTAATCACTGTAACTGCTGTAAAGTATAATGATACTAACTGTAAATTTTCCAGTTTGCATTGTGGGTCCTTCAGTAGATCACTGAGGTCTTCAAATCCAGAGTCTCCTGGTTCATTCCCACTGAGGTTCAGCTCTCTCAGGTGTGATGGGTTTGATCTCAGAGCTGAAGTCAGGGAGACACACTGCTTCTCTTTAATACTGCATTTACACAATCTGAAAAAACACAAAGAACAATGACTCAGATCTATGATGTCATCTTATTCTCTTTTCCCACTATTTTTCCCCAGAATTTTCCAGCAATCCATGTTTTCACTGTTTTACAGAAAGGAAGAGTACAGAATCTCTAGTACAAAAGAAGCAGCAGAAACAAGCGATTGCTGTTTTTATCACATACATAAAAAACAAACATGATCATCAAACATTATCAGCATATAAAATAAGAAAGCATGAAGCTAGAATCAAATGATTTTGTTGTTGTTTCTTTAAAATCAGAGGCTCTGTTCTTTATTTTGATATATTGCATGTTCAGATAGTCATCCAACAAAATATTCTGGGGGCCATGAAACTTGTGAAAATGATCAAAAATGCTGACAGTAAAGAGTTAAATAGATACAGTAGGCATTTAGTCTGTCATAGAGTGTAAAGTTCATGGACTATTTTTAACACTGTCACAGTTCTGTATGCTGGAAACTGTTGTAACAGCAGATGTGAAAAGCAGAACAACATATATACAATTAATACATTGAATTAAGTGTGACCAATAGGGAAATGCAGTTGCAGTTCAGGTGAAATGCTACAGTATAAACAATGTAACTTAAGCTCTGTTGTCTTAAACTAACTACACAGTAAACTTTCATCACACTGTAACTGCTGTAAAATATAATGATACTAACTGTAGATTTTCCAGTTTGCATTGTGGTTTCTTCAGTAGATCACTGAGGTTTTTTACTCCAGAGTCTCCTAGTTTATTCCCACTCAGGTCCAGCTCTCTCAGGTGTGATGGGTTTGATTTCAGAGCTGAAGTTACAGCAGAACAACCTTCATCTGTCATATCACAGCCTCTTAACCTACATTATGAGAAAGAAAGAGCAAGAAAATAAGACAGAAGAAAAGATGATAACTCTTTATTCTGTAAAGTCACATCCTCTCCGTAAACAAAACAAAAAAGACATTCAGAGGAAGAGAGATCATCATTCAGGGCTGTAGTGTACAGTGAGACACATATATGTATGTATGTATGTATGTATTTATTATTCATATGACAGTAATAACTAATATAATGTAAATCAAATGCACTGTAAAATAAATGAAAATGTATATTTCTTAAGTATATATATATTTTTTACTTTACAGTAGAGAAATTACCAAACTTTCTTTAATTTCTTCACCTGCATTAAATAAACTAAGCTTTTATTTAGTCAGAAAACTGAAAAAAGATTTATAAAGGTGTCTCATTACAAATCTAGTGAAATACTGTAATAATCTGCCCTAAAAAAATGTTGGAAATTATGTGAATGTGAAAATAACACATAACTTGTGCCCGCTACATTCCTAAATGCACAATAAATTTACAGAGATGGAGTTCACTGCATTCATTCACTGTGATCTGAGCAGTTCTGAGATGTGGAAAAGACCGGATCACAAGCTCATCACGTCAACAAAGTGCACATTTCACTTTCAAACATGCTATATAGGGGAGACCAGGGATGGTTGTAACACTTTTTGCTTCAGCACCTATAACTCGCTGAATTTTTTAGCTTGAGTTCTCAAACTTTTATACAAAGTACCCACATTTGTTTACTACAAATGGAACCAATTCAACCTTCTACAAGAATATCACAGACCTCGTGAGTTAATGTCAAATACATGGTGTTCCTTTGTTACAACCTACATCACTACCGGGGTAGGTTGTAACACATGCTGGGGTTGGTTGTAACAATTAGACAAAAGAAGCAAAAACACATGCATACCATATGATATTGTTCAAAAACAGGTTTATTGAAATAAAAGAACAATGTCTCTTACTCTCTCTATGACTGTGTGTGTATAAATTTGTCTACTAGAACAAAATTACTTAACAAGTACATTTAATAAAAACACTAGGCTACTACAACGTACCTAATTAAAGAAAATCTTTGTACATCTTTAGATCTCTCTCTCTGTGTGTGCGTGTGTGTGTGTGTGCGTGTGTGTGTGCGCGTGTGTGTAAATTAATCTACTAGACAAACGTACTTAATGGTATACTTAATAGACACTACTACAATGTACACGATTAAAGAACATCTTTGTACATCTTTAAGTCTAACAAAAATGACATGTCAATGTGTGTGTGAGTGTGTGTCTATGAAAAGGGATGGTTGTGACACTTTTTAAATAAGTGTTACAACCATCCCCGCCCCCGTCAGCCATTGTTTAGCTAGCTGTATTACCATAGTGGTTTGAAATTAGCAGGGGGAAAATACATCACATATTGCCTAAGAAACTATTATTTAATCTAATATAAGTCATACAATTTTATCTGAATTAGTATACATACTAAACAAAATATAGTCTTGGTCAAAATTTTTACTTTCTTACCTCAAAATCTGTTTTTTCTCTATATATTCTAAATGTGCCTGTTTCCAGCCTTGACAATCAACATGTGGGATCAGAGAGGAAGTAGGAAAATACTCAAGTGATTGCATGACTCCTATCTTGTCCCTAATTGATGGAATTGATGGTGTTACAACCATCCCCGGTCTCATATTTAATTGAATCACAATCTTTTGCAATTTAATAAGGGCACAAAGCCATATTGCACATTAAATTTTAGTTCGTTTCATGAAAAGTTTTGAAATAAGGAGTCTAGGTAATGGAAAACAATGGAATTATAACATTTTGAAACATACATAGCATGCATGATGAACTGTACTATTTATAGTTGTTGTAACAGGCGTTTTATACTTGTGCTATGTAATTGTGTATAATTAGGACCTATAAGTAGGGCTACAACTAAGAATAATTTTGATGATTGATAATTCTGTAAAAAAAAAAAAAAAAACATTTTAATATTTTTAATCATATGAAAAATCAAAATATTAATTCTTAAAAATGTATAATTTTCAGGTACGTGGATCAAAAACAAAACAAAAAAACAGAAGAACGAAAAATAGGGATCCACACACATCAAAATATAGGCCAAAAAGCTCACATTAATTTATTAAACAAAAGTCACAAACAGACTGATGTTTAAAAGTGGAAGTGCAATGTCCAGCAAAACGTTTTGGGGTTCAACCCTTCATCAGTGCCATGTGCTTCCAAGATACAGTAAATGCTTATGCAAGAGCGCTTGATATAAAGCATTCTTATGTTTCAGTTGGGTCGTGACTTGTGCACCTTTCCCACAGCAGCTCACTCTGTGTTCTCTGCATTTTTACATATGCGTTTTGTCCGAAGATACGGGTTATTCCCTACTGTAAAGCGATGTGACAGGTGGATGAATTTTGTGCATAGACGTGACTAATCCATAATCAAATTAATTATTTTCATTATCGATTATAAGCAATTTTTGTATGTTAAAATAAAGCACAGCCTTGTCATTTATTTCACCAGATCACTAAATATAAAAGAGAATAATTTAAAAAAAAAAAAAAAAAAAAAAAGAGAGAGACAAGTATAAAGTGTTCAAGTAATTTTAAGCATTTTGATTCTTGTCTGTGAATGTTCCTCACCTCAGTCTCTCCAGCTGACAGCGTGAATCTTCCAGTACACCAGATAAGTGCTTTGCTCCTGTATTTTTTAGTTGATTCCCACTGAGGTCCAGCTGTCTCAGGTGTGAAAGGTTTGGAAATAGAGCCTTAGTCAGGATATCACACTGTTTCTCCGTAATACTGCATCCACACAGACTGAAGACACAAAGAGAAAAAACAATCAATCAGATTTATGATGATCAAACTAAGATTTATAAATATTTGTAATTCTCTCTATCAGCATTTTCCATTTCAGAATTGTCAATAAGTTTGGAAATGTTTTTTTTCCGAGATGCAAAAAAGTTTACACAATTTCAGATCAACTTCAAAAGTGGTTCTTCCGTGTGAATGTCATCTTTTGGGTGCTACATTTTTACAGTCTCTCTCTCCCACCAAATCAGTTGATGACATCATTCTGCACTTAAAGGGTTAGTTCACCCAAAAATGAAAATAATGTCATTAATTACTCACCCTCATGCTGTTCCACACCCGTAAGACCTTCGTTCATCTTCGGAACACAAATTAAGATATTTTTGATAAAATCCTCAAAGCTCAGTAAGGCCTGCATCGCCAGCAGTAAAACTCCCTTTTTCAATGCCCAGAAAGCTACTAAAAATATATTGAAAGCAGTTCATGTGACTACAGTGGTTCAACCTTAATATTATAAAGCGACAAGAATACTTTTTGTGTGCCAAAAATAACAAAATAGCGACTTTATTCCACAATATCTAGTGATGGCCAATTTCAAAACACTGCTTCATGAAGCTTTGAAGCTTTACAAATCTTTTGTTTCGAATCAGTGGTTCGGAGCGCCAAAATCACATGATTTCAGTAAACGAGGCTTCGTTACATCATAAGTGTTTGGAAACTTCAATAGTTCATGTGACTTTGGCAGTTTGATACGTGCTCCAAACCACTGATTCGAAACAAAAGATAGATTTTAGTAGCTTTGTGGGCATTGAAAAGGGGAGTGATCTTGCTGGCAATGCAGGCCTCACTGAGCCATCGGATTTTATTAAAAATATCTTAATTTGTGTTCCGAAGATCAACGAAGGTCTTACGGGTGTGGAACAACATGAAGGTGAGTAATAAATGAGAGGGTGGGATTAAGATACCAGTTGATAAAGATCAGTGGCCGAACAATTGGTACATCACAATTTGCTTTGTTCTGGAACAGGCACTGAATTGTGTTCCAGCTTTTTTTTTTTAAAGTCTTATGTTTCACATCTCCCAACTAGACACCTGCTCGGGACAGATTTTTCATTCCCGCTCCCAGCCCCTCCCACCAGATTCTGACCTGCTCCTACAAAAACATATGTAACCTTCTCCGGCTCCCACCTGCAACATTCACGCATAAAAGAATACATAAATCACTACGTCTGTGAAATTTCAATGAAATAGTTTCACGGACATAGTGAGTGTCACCTTGCCACAACATCATAAATAAACGCTCTCGATAAAATATTTATTAAAGCATCAACATTCACAAAACACTGTTAATTTAACCGAAAAGCAATCTTAGGCTACTGAGTGCATGGTTTGGCATGGCAGAATGCATGCAAAGAGTGCTCACTTTAAAATCACTAAAAAAATGACATCTCAGTTCATGTTGATCTCACAAAACTCTGTTATAATCAGTGAAGTTGACTGAAAAAAAAAAATCTTTTATAATGTCTACACTTTGTTATATTGAGAGGACTCATGAGCGGAAATCCAGCACTGAACAAAAAACTATGGCGTTTTGAGCAGTGAGTGGATTCTAACTTAAATAGATCTGAAAGAAAGAAATCAACAGATATGTCTGTGATTGGCTACATTGCTCAATGCTGCAAAAACCTGTTATAAATAAAAACTCTGCCTATTCTTGCATTTGTAAATCGATTTTTATTTTATTTTAGTTGTTCTTGTTGCTTTTGTGAAATAGATGAATAATAATTTATTTGTTTTTAGATATTTTAGTTTTAGATGCTTCTATTTGAGGAAATCGCATGAATCATTTTATTCTCCCGCAACCTGCACTTCTTCCCATCAAATCTTGTCCCGTGCCGCACTCTGTAGCATTGGGTCCCACGGGATTGCAGGTCTCTATCCCCAACCAAATTTATGCACACATCAACATACTTTAAAGTAAAAACTCTGTAGATTTGAAATATAAGCTTTTGGAATTAAAACATATATGTGAACTTAATTTAAATTATATACAATCTGTGAAAGTTATTTTTATCTAAATGTGTATGTTTTTAATTATTTGTGTACGTTTATAACGTTATTGTAGCTGTTAAGAGAAAAACTGCTCTGACTCAAACAAATGAGAAAATAGTATTATCCACTACTGTAAAAAGTAATATTAAATTTAATGTAACATTTTGTCACTAAAACAAAATACTCACGTGAGTGTGTTGAATTGACAGTGTTTATCCTGCAGTAGAGCAGCGATCTGATTCACTCGTGTGTCTCCTAGTTCACGTCCACTCAGATTCAGCTCTCTCAGGAGTAACGGGTTTTTACCCACAAGTTCTGTCAAATATTTACAGGCTTCCTCTGCAGTAGGACTTCTCAAAAACCTGCAGAAGGGAAGATGAAATTTAAATGTCTTTATGGCTTTAAGCAATATGTGAGAAACATCAGCACAGAGAAAACTGGCTTATGAAACTGCATGTTTGTGAACATCTGGAGACTCACAGAACTGCTGTAGAGAGATACAGTGATACAGTGAACATGGGCTTGATGGCATTAAACTACAGTGTCAAACATTTAATACCATACTACTGAATACCATCAGTACAACTGTACCTAAACAAAACTCAGTAACCCCCACTGCAAAACCTGTGGAGATTATTGTATTACTGAAAGAATACTGAAAGAATATTTTGTATGAATATTTAGCATGCATACTTATTTTGTGTTATTTTATCACATCTCACCTCAGTGTCTTGAGTTGACACTTCTCATCCTGTAGTAAATCGTTGAGCTCACTTTAAGATAAAATCTTAAAACTATTGCACTTTAATTTGTAGAAAACACTCACCTCAGTGTTTTCAGTGAACGGCACGAAGTCTTTTGTACATTAATGAGGTGTTCCACTCCTGATTGTCCAGGATCATTTCCTGTGAGATCCAGCTCTTTCAGGTGTGAAGGGTTTGATCTCAGAGCTGAAGCCAGAGCTTTATAACCTTCTTCTCTGATATGGCAGCCTGAAAGTCTAGAAAAAAAGACAACTTTTTAAAATTAAGTTAAAAAAGTTATTATATGATTAATTTATTTAACCATTTCGTACTGTTAAACAGTGTTGGGGAGTAGCTAGCTACAAATACAAACATAACTACATTTTTCAGTAGCTGGACAGTAGCTCAGCTACTTTTAAAACATTGTAGCTTTTCCAGTAGCTAACTACTTTTTACAAGTAGCGGTGTAGCGTGACCAAAAGCTACATTCCATTTTGCATCCTGATGAATCACGAGCCTGTAATGCATTAAAGCAGCACAGCGTCGTCTTCTTACTAGATATCAAACTACATTTATTCATTACCGCCATCTATTGTTACATCATGCTTTTTGTGGCTTTACACCTCCACCAATAAGACATGATGTCTTATGTAAATCAAGTCTGATGATTATGTAAAGGATGTACAGGAATTGATATTTCACGTGAATTGACTAATTTATGTAAACCAACGATTAAAATGCTGTCTACATTGATGACTTAAAGCGAAGGTGGAAGGTGAATAATAGCTTATTGAATGGAATATTTATCCTGCTTTAATGCACTCTATATCAAATGTGTATTTCTATTTTAATTACAATGATGAACCACCATTCTTTAATCTGTCCCGTTAGATTTATAATGAACCTAAAAGATCACTAATCAAACTGAAATAAAATTGCAATACAGTAGTACACTTATTACTTGGCAAAGGCTGGTTGCGATGGGATTCAAGCAAAGTGTGAGCAGCTCATGATTTGCATCTGTTCACAGTAAATAGCCTATCGCATGTGCTGTGAGTTTAACCTGCATTTTTGATTACTCCTGTATATCCAGTTTAAGTTGCATACATTTTGTTCCTGTATTGATGTTACATTTGTAGCAATTTTGCACTTTGACAGTAAGTTTAAGATATAGGCTATATTTTAGTATTGTGTGTTTTGGATAGTTTACAAAATCAAACGATTGGGACACTTTTTGCCATTGAAATGACTGGGAAAAATTGTGCCAGTCAACCTGAATTTAACCTACTCATTGAAACCATAATTGCATTACAATATGTTGTTTTAAATCCCCCAAATATTTTACTTATAACATTCTTCATTAACAATTATTCAGTTATTTGTCATAGTTAAAAAAAAAAAAAAAAGCTACTTTTTGATAGAAACTTGTAGTGTAGCTACAAGCTTGAATGTAACTTAAAGGGTTAGATCACCTAAAAATGAAATTTCTGTCAATAATTACTCACCCTCATGTCGTTCCCAACCCATGAGACCTTTGTTCATCTTTCGAACACAAATTAAAATATTTTTGATGAAATCCGATAGCTGTCTGACTCCTCCATAGACAGCAATTTAATTACCACTGTCAAGGCCCAGAAAGATACTAAAGACATTGTTAAAATAGTCCACGTGACTGCAGTGGTTCAACCTTAATGTTATGAAGAGACGAGAATACTTTTTGTGCACAAAAACAAAACAAAAATAACAACTTTATTCAACAAATTCGTCTCTCCCCTGTCAGTCTCCTACGCTATTTATGTTACATAGACAAAGTGCAGCGCTTCCGTGTTCTACATCAGAACACCGACTCATTATTGGCTGGTTCCTGCGTCAGCATCACACGCATGCGTCGTGCTGCTCACGTGTACAGCGTCGGCCAATACTGAGCTGGCGTTCAGACATAAACACAGAAGCTCTGCACTGTGCCTACTAGGTCAACTTGCGTATGAAACTGACAGGAAAGAGAAGAACTTGTTGAATAAAGTCATTATTTTTGTGCACAAAAAGTATTCTCGTCGCTTCATAACATTAAGGATGAACTACTGCAGACACGTATACTATTTTAACAATGTCTTTATCTTTCTGGACCTTGACAGTGGTAATTAAATTGCTGTCTATGGAGGAGTCAGGCAGCTATCAGATTTCATCAAAAATATCTTAATTTGTTTTCTGAAGATGAACAAAGGTCTTACGGGTGTGGAATGACATGAGGGTGAGTAATTAATGACAGAAATTTCATTTTTGGGTGAACTAACCCTTTAACTTACGAGCAGCTTGTAGCTTGTCAAGCTACAGTTTCAGAGTAGATTCCCCAACACTGTGGTTAAAACTGAAATTGTACTATGAAAAAAACATTGTACAAGTTAAGTGAAATCAAACAATAGTTCACTGAACTCACCTGAGTTTCTCCAGTGTGCAGTTTTTGTTTTCTAATCCGTTCTGGAGTTTCTTCACTCCTGAATCCTGCAGATTATTGTTGCTGATGTCAAGCTCTTTCAGACTGGAGTTTGATCTCAGGACTGTAGCGAGAGCTGAACAGTTTTCCTCTGTTAGACCACAATTACACAGCCTAAAATGACGATCAGGAGAGGGAGAATTTAGAAACACAAAATACTGGACGCCAACATGATTACTGAAAATTTTGTTTTTGTCACCAGATGTCTTTAAGATGCTTTAAATCTACTATTAATGAACACAATACTCACGTCAGTGTGTTGAGTTTACAGTGTTTATCCTGCAGTAGAGCAGCGATCTGATTTACTTGTGTGTTTCCTAGTTCACGTCCACTCAGATTCAGCTCTCTCAGGAGTAACAGGTTTTTAATGTGAAGATCTTCAGTCAGATATTTACAGGCTTCTTCTGCATCAGGACTTTGTAACAACCTGGACAAAGTGGAAGTACCCTGACATTACCTGCTATATAGTGATTTATGCTCACAATGTTGTGAAAGAGCTTCAGTCATTTCAATTCTAATTGTTTACTGACAGTTTAATTCTCATCCACCTAAAATGGTTTTAGGACTGTTGAACGTTATTATTTGAAGAACACTCACCTCAGTGTCTTGAGTTGACAGTTCTGATCCTGTAGTAAATCATTGAGCTCCTTCACTCCTGATTGTCCAGGATCATTTCCTGTGAGATCCAGCTCTATCATGTGTGAAGGGTTTAATTTCAGAGCTGAAGCCAGAGCTTTATAACCTTCTTCTCTGATACCACAGTCTGAAAGTCTACAGAAAATAAAAACACAAATTTAAATTAACATTGCATTTGAGATTAATTCATCACTGTAATATCAATAAATATGACTAAATCACGCTACACTTTAATGATCAGATATGCCACAGTTTTATTCTGCTATTAATGTGCAAGGTTAATTATTTAATGGTCATCAGGAATCTGTTATTGTTACATATGGGTGGTTTGAGTTTGTTTGATCTTAAATTTAGATTGTTATAGTTAGCCTATACATGTATTATTTAGTTTTCACGTCAAGTAAAATGTTCCTTTAAAAAAAGTCTGCACCAAAGGAAAAAAAAAAAAAAAAATGGAAAAAGCCCAACCCCAAATTAAAATAACGATTTATTAGGGGTGTAACAGTACACAGAAGTCATGGTTCAGTAAGTACCTCAGTTTTGGGGTCACGGTTCGATACGAGTTTGGTACAATAGAAAAAATGGTCAAACTTTAGTTTAGGGTCCAATTCTCACTATTAACTATGAACTACAACTTTGCCTCAATAAACCCCTAATTACTGCTTATTAATAGTTACCAAGGTAATTGTTAAGTTTAGACATGTGGGAGGATTAAGGGATGTAGAATATGGTCATACAGAATAAGACATTAATATGTGCTTTATAAACAGGGGTGCACATACGTTTTTCAGTCTGGTTCTCATGAGAGCACCTGGTGATTTGGTTTGGTGCTCACACTGCACATAGTGTGACCCATTAAATATAACTATAAAAAGTTAAACAATTAATAATAGCATTATTGCACTTCATTTAGTTAGTTTTTTAATAAAGTAATGAACAAAATAATAAATAGTGTGATAATACTATTATATTTTAAAACAAAAAAGAAAATCAGTATTAAATAAAAAAACAATTATTTTATACAAATATTTACATTTTCTTTATTTTTTATATGAATTTTCAACATTTTCAAACCTAAAAATCAGCAAGCTTTTATTTTGGCGGGTTGCAAGGAAGTCTCCATCAAACGTTGCAAATTAAACTTACAGACGTGGACAAAATTGTTGCTACCCTTGATAAATATGATCAAAGATGACTGTAAAAATAAATCTGCATTGTTTATCCTTTTGATCTTTAATTCATAAAATTAGCAAAAATCTAACCTTTCACTGAAGGAAAAGAATTGAAAGTAGGGGGGAAAGTGGACAGGAAGTCATGGCTGGACAATTTCATGTTCATGATCACCCTGGTGTGCTAAAAAAAAAATTAAATATGAATGGGAATACTTCAGAGATATTTTACTCAAAAATTCTGCCAATAATTGCGGCCAACGTGTTTTGGAGAAAAACATTTATTTCATAATTTGATTTTCCCCCCACTTTCAAGTCTTTTCCTCAGTTTGTTCTCTTGATTAATGACACTGTTCACTGGTTGTCCACTTAGGGTATGTTTACATGGCAACGATGTACTAAGAACAGACGACAAAGTTGTCAAAATGTTCCCCATTCACATGAATCTGCGAAAACAACTAAAAAGGCTGTATTATGCTGCCAGGCCAGTAGTTGGCGATGTCACTTTGTCAAGAAACAACCCACGAAAACATAATACACATGCGTGAACACGTAGTATGTGTGCACATGATGGCACCATTTTCACAAATTTGTGCTTTTGTTGTTTACATGGAGACTGTAAAGGCATCGTTTTTAAATCCTTGCACTTTGAAACCAGTTTATAAAAGCTTGCATTTTCAGGCCTTCAAAACACCATTGTTGTATAAATGAACAGTCAAAATGCATAAAAAGTTTTTCGTTTTCAGTTGAAAATTGTGTCATGTAAACAGCCCCTTAGTTCTTCTGTGAATTTATACTCCCTTTTTGGTTCAGTTCTTTGACTTGTCTTGTCTTGGTTAAGTGGATGTGTTTCCCCTGTGATTCTCATCTTTATTCTGTGGATAATTGTATTAAAGACAGGCACGCTATTTACACAGCCACGCATGACAGCCTCTAAGTTCTGCATCAGTTAAGGCTTCCACATATTTTGAAGCTTAAAGAAGCAAATGAACTTGAAACATAGAACAAGACTAAAAATACACCTTATTTCTGCGCTTGAAAGCACATTTTGTGAATGAATTATTACAACATTTATTTATTTTATTTTTTTCAGCATGTCATGTATGGGGTCCCATACAACCACTCATGTGCAAAATCTCCACCTAGGCTGTGAAAAAGAGTATTTACATGTTTTCAAACAGTTCAACCTATTTAACCAACCCTATTCATATTTTTTTATTGAATGGAATTTATCAAACAAAACCAGAGCTACTCAATATCAATCTCCAAACCCTGTTCCAGATTCCTCCCCTGCTATTCAATGTCACTTAGCAAAAGAGTCAGTGAGCCTCCAAGGCAGTGTGTTATATATAACGGCAACAGCTGTGTGCATGTTAACAAAGTGTGAATCTTATTGGTTGGCCAGTTTTCTTTATAGTGCAATGAAAAAAATAACACCTCTCCAGTAAAGAGAAAAAAATTCACGTCAGTCTGAATGAACAGCAGTTTATGGTGTACTGTACTCACTTGAGTATCTTCAGCTCACACACAGGATTCTTCAGTCCCTCACAGATCTCTCTGACTCCTGAGTCCAGCAGACGGCTGCTGTTCAGGTTCAGCTCTTTCAGGATGGTTTTGGAGGAGAGAACAGTAGCTAGAACTGAACAGCTTTTCTCTGTCAGCTCACAATTATTCAGCCTAAACACAAAACAGCATAATTTATTATTCAACACATATTTAACACACATCAGATCAACAGCTCTTCATATCTGCTGACACGTGTGACTGACAGTCTTTTATAATGAGTAAACAGAGAAGTTATAATGTATAAAATCATGTTGACTCACTTGATTTTCTCCACTTTGCTATGAGAGTCCATCAAAAGAGCAGAGAGCTTCTCTCCATCCAGATCTCCTAATTTATCTTCACTCAGATCCAGTTCTGTCAGTAATAATGGACTTTTACCCAGAACTTTAGTGAGATACTCACATGCTTCATGTGCAGCAGGACTTTTCAAAAACCTACAGCAAAACGACAACAATTTTAGATTAGATAATCTTGTTATAATTTTATACCTTGCTCCCATCCTGCTTATGGGTATGAGTGGACTAAATCAAATATAGAAAAAATATAGATCATTCCCACTAGTATGTTTCCATAGTTAGTGTATGAGTGTGATGTAGGGTTGTGAATCGAAAATCAATAGAGTAAGAAAATTAAAATTCTTCTTATCAGTTCCTTTCTGTGGATTGTAATGTGATTTTAAACCATTCAAGCTGACTGAATAACTTTTGTAACTGAATTTGTAATGCATATCTTACAATTGATTACAGTTTCTGTACCTGAATATCTGAAAATCTTAAACATTTGTATCTTTTAGTTGTATTTATTTGTGTTATTGCTAATGTGTTTATTTGTTCTTATTTAATTGCTGAGTGTTTCTTGTCTTTAATAATGCTTGAAATTTAAACTAGTTAGGCTAGTTGTTTTTGCTGTGGTATTTTTGTTAAAACCATAGGCAAAAGTTCCTTTTATAAGTTCTTTAGCCTTTAGATTTTTGTTCATGGTATTGATGATGTGAATGATGTCAATTTTTATTTATTTATTTATTTATTTTTACCTTATTGGAATCGAAACTAGGAATCGATAAAAATCGGAATTGGAATTTCTAAAATTCTAATGATTCCCAACTCTAGTGTGATGTTCTATTTGGTTTTCAGTTGTTCCTAGAGTTTGGTATTTGTTTCTAAAGCATTCCTTTTAAGTTTTAGCTTTATAACCATAAACTAATGCTGACATAAGGCTGCAAAGAGTTTGTGTGTGTGTGTGTGTGTGTGTGTGTGACAAGCAAATATATAGAATGTTTTCTTCAATGAATAATTGTTTATAGATATCAAATATATTTTTCAGTTTGTATTGATGGAAGAGAACTTGATATTAGTAAATGTAAACAATCCATTTTTTTTTTTTTTTTTGGTGTGTGAAAAATTAACTAGTATGCAAGTTTTACTGTTTAAGGAAATATAACATTTGTACCGTTTTTATCAACACAGCATAATTATGGTAACTGATAGTGCTGTTAATGTGCTGTTTATACAACAACTTTATTGCTTATGAAAACAAATGTATAATCTTGCCAATTTTATTCTTTCATATTATGTGAATTGATTAATAAACAATGGATCAATACAAGACATGAAAATCAACTGATTATTGTTTTGTTGCAGCATGGCTTCAGGTTATTTTAAAAGTACAATTTTATTAAATATTTAAAGGTTTTAATCACCTGATGGTCTTTAATGTACAGTGTTCATCATGCAGTAAATCATGAAGCTCCTTCACTCCTGATTGTCCAGGATCATTTCCTGTGAGATCCAGCTCTATCAGGTGTGAAGGGTTTGATCTCAGAGCTGAAGCCAGAGCTTTATAACCTTCTTCTGTGATACTGCAGTCTGAAAGTCTAGAAAAAATAAAAAAAACAGTTGATGTTATTCTTTGTGGAGACAGATTATTGTATCACTAATGGGATTTATGAATGGCTTCTGACAAATTAGACAAATTATGAACAAATTATTGCCAGAGAGTGTGCAAAAACGTATGCCAATATGTTTCTGTTTTTTTTAATATTGGCAAAATCTCCTTTAGATATAAACACAACATATGCATTAACCAAAACCTTACTAAAATAAATAACTTTAAAAACCTAATCTTATTAAATTAATAGTTCACCAAAAATGAAATCACTAAACACAAAAGAGATGTTAGGCAGAATATTAGCCTCAGTCATAGTGTACATTTAAAAAGTAATTTCGGCATCGAGTCTTTTTTCAGTTAATCTTATTAAATAAACATTAATAAATGTACATAAACATGCAGAAAATTACACAAATGAAAATACACACTTCAGTTTCTCTAATCTGCATTGTGTATTTTCCAACAGATGACAGATCTTCATTATTCCTGAGTTTCCTAGATTATTTCCACTCAGATCCAGCTCTATCAGGTTTGAAGGGTTTAAATTAAACGCTGAAGTCAGAGCAGCACAACCTTCTGCTGTAATACTGTTATTATTCAGCCTGAAGAGAAAGAAAACAAAGACAGGAAACATTCTTTAATTTATTTCAGCCACAATTCACAATAGAGGAACAGAAGGATAAATTTACATGATAGATCAAATAATCTCAATCCTCAAAAAATTTAAAGAGCAATGACAGTCTTTTATTAGACTCAATTTTTTTTTTTGTAAATTATAAAACCATGTGAAATACTCACATCAGTGTGTTGAGTTTACAGTGTTTATCCTTCAGTAAAGCAGCAATCTGCTTCACTCGTGTGTCTCCTAGTTTATGTCCACTCAGATTCAGCTCACTCAGGAGTAACGGATTTTTATCCACAATTCCTGTCACAATCTGACAGGCTTCATCTGCATCAGGACTCAAAAACCTGCAGATAAAAAGATGAAACAGGATTCAAATAAATTCTTAAATGTGATCTAAGGACAAATAACATATGACTATGTGTGTGAAATGGTTCATTTTATATTAGTGAAATAATGTTTAGATAAATAAATTGCCTGCATATAATTTATTTTGTATTATTTCATCACATCTCACCTCAGTGTCTTGAGTTGACACTTCTGATCCTGTAGTAAATCATTGAGCTCCTTCACTCCTGATTGTCCAGGATCATTTCCTGTGAGATCCAGCTCTATCAGGTGTGAAGGGTTTGATCTCAGAGCTGAAGCCAGAGCTTTATAACCTTCTTCTGTGATACTGCAGTCTGAAAGTCTAGAAGAAGACAAAAAGAGACAAACAGTCTAAAAACTGTAATATTTACTCCTTCAATAACAGACCTGCAAACTCACAGAAGGTGAAAAAGGTGACAAATTTATGAATGTAATCACTGTGGGGGGTCTGGGAACATTTTTGTGATTTAAACATGTAAATGATGCATTCTAGTGCACTCTAACAAGAATGGAAATGTTAAGCCTTTGAACTTTCAGTGCACAGAAGTGCAAATATGACAAACTTCTTTTACAATTTTAATTAAAAGATGTCATATCAGAAGAAAACAAAGGATTTCATTTGTAAAATGTAAAACATTTCATAGTAACTAATTACAAAGTAATTATATTGTAATCTAATGACTTATTTGTACTAAACATATTGTTTATTTTTAAAGGATTTTTTTACTCACATTACAGACATAAGATATCCAAAACACAACTTACAACTTATTTAATAATACATATTAAATACAAAGTTTATAATGGCAATTATTGTTCAGTAAATTATATTTTATATTTTAATGTTGATTTATCAACAATTTCAGTGCAGGTTATATAGTTCCACCAGTAGTTTGCAGCAAGAGACTGTTTTTAAGAAGGAGTTAATAGACCATTCATTAAAAAAAAACGCTGATTAATTCTGGAACGAAGCAAGGTTGTATATATTATTAATTTGTACGAACCCCAACTGTTAACAATTAAACACCTAACTTTTGTTTCATAACTTTGAAACAAAACTAAAGAAAAAATTCATCACTACTATATCTAAATTAACATTAGCAAACAACACTGATCATGTTGACACTTAACACTCATATACTGGTATTGGTTTAACACAGTGGGTATTTGTTTCATTACATGTTGGTTTTAATTTTCTTTACCGACATTGGCAGATGTTAAAATCAGATATAAATACGGATGCAGTGAGAAGTAGCCTTAAACTCAGCAAAAATATTCTGATTCATTCTGAACCGAAGTTGTAATTCACTGATGTTAGTTCACGTGCTAACCAACATGTAGGAAAAAATGTGATGGGGTAGCGTTAGGAATAATGTTTCATGACAAACTTGCTTGGTTTTCTTATTAACTGACAAAGTAACTTGATTTGGCAAGTTAACGCTACTGTAACAACTATATAATGTTAAGTGAGTTTAAAAGAATTACATCACTGGCAGCAACCTTACCTCAAATTTGTTGTAATACCAATAAAAGCTGTCTATGGAAAATAAGACGCTGTTTTATTGGGAAACAGAGAAACAGCTATGGTCTTACTCCGGCTTCTGAGCTTGCTACTTCACACTGCCACAATTCGATAGGATTAGGCCAATAGTATATTTATGATTCCCAGCACCCCAAAAGTTTTGTCAACAGGAGAAATGAATACAAGAGTCATTTTCACTAATGTAAGTGACATTACTAACTAACCGACCATCTCTTCATGATATGCATATTAATAATTACAAAACTGACTGCTTGAGCCTTACTGCCCCACTTAGTATCACAATACATGTCTGCTGAAGCCATTTGCTAAATTTTAAAATATCCTGCTTACTTTACGACTTAAAAATGTCTAGAAATCCAAAAAATATTTATTGCAGAATGCCAAACACATTTACAATTTATTATTGATTCAGTTTATATAGAGGTCTATGATCCAGATTAATTTTTTGGTAGGGCTCTCCCTGAGGCGTACAGAGTGTTCATTTATTAATAATAATTAGGGTTAGGGTGGGGGGTAATAATGAAGCCTAGATTCTGATTCATGTTTAGATTAAGCAAATTCAAACCTGAGTATCTGCAGTGCACACTCTGAATTTCCCAGTAGAGTGGAGATTTGTGTTACTCCAGAGTCTCCTAGTTTATTTCCACTCAGATCCAGCTCTATTAGGTTTGAAGGGTTTGAATTAAAAGCTTTAGTCAGAGCAGCACAACCTTCTGCTGTAATACTGATGCAGTTAAACCTGTAGAAGAGAAAAGAAAGCTTTAATAATGATAAAGATAAATAATATCAGTTTTCTTGCAGCAGTTGGCCTTTAACACATTGACTAAAATACTTACTTCAGCTTTTTCAGTCTACACTGTTCATTCTCAAACAGAGTCGAGAAGATCTTCATTCCTGAGTCTTTGAGTTTAGTCCCACTCAGATTCAGCTCTGTCAGATTTGATGAGTTTGAATTTAAAGCTTCAGTCAGAACACAACAACCTTCTGCTGTGATATCACTGTTATTCAGACTGCATAAAAAGACAAATATTTACTTGAGGATGATTAGATTACAAAAGCATCCAATGATTATTCAGTCAGCACTTTCCGGTAAAAGATACATAAAACAAACCCAGCAGCAAGTTCACAAGTATTAAAAGGTCTTATAATGATACAACTCACATCAGTGTGTTGAGTTTACAGTGTTTGTCCTTCAGTAGAGCAGCGATCTGATGCACTCTTGTGTCTTTTAGTTCACATTCACTCAGATTCAGCTCTCTCAGAATTAACGGGTTTTTACCCACAATTCCTATCAGATACTGACAGGCTTCATCTGCAGCAGGACCCAAAAACCTGCAGAAGAGAAGTTGAAGCAGGATTCAATTCAGTGCTCAACTAAACATGAGGAAAAAAAGCATCTGACTTTGATGGGAAACAGTGTGACATGGTTTATCTTGAATTTACTTTACATCAGTGGGGCTGAGTGACAGATCAATATCAATATTTATAGGAAATGATAAATCTATAATGTTGATAAACTTTTAAGTAATTTTTTATATTTAGCCTACATCTATACAATCAGATGTATGATGCTAAAAAGTCTGCAAGTTCTGCTTGTCTCTGTGTGAAGTAGTGGAATTAAAAAATAAAGGTAGCTTACTTTGTGGAGTTTACTTGTAAATAAAGCAAACTATATTTACTTTTCTTTTCTTTTTTTCTTTTTTTTTGATGGTCTAACAAACATGTGGAACATTTCCTTCCCCATTAATACTATGAAGTAAATAGATATCAATACTGAATGATATGGGAAAAATATTTCCCAGCCCTATGCATTCGACTGAATTAGTAAAATGATCTTTCTGTAAAAATAGCCTGCATATTTTGTGGGTTTATTTATTTATTTGATTTTGAATATTTCATCATGTCTCACCTCAGAGTCTTGAGTTGACAGTTCTGATTATGTAGTAAATCATTGAGCTCCTTCACTCCTGATTGTCCAGGATCATTTCCTGTGAGATCCAGCTCTATCAGGTGTGAAGGGTTTGATCTCAGAGCTGAAGCCAAAGCTTTATAACCTTCTTCTGTGATACTGCAGTCTGAAAGTCTAGAGAAGAGAAAAAAACGTATTTCATCATCTGACAGAGACTTGTTTACTGGAATAATTTAACTTTGGACAAAGAGTAAAGGGAAATGTTATTATTAAAGCTGCACTATGTAACTTTTAGCACTCCAGGGGTTAATAAACAAAACTGCATACATCTAGCAGAAGAACATTGTAGCTGGAGCTACTTCTCTCTGTTTCTGTCTAAGGTGATTCATGCAGGTACTGTGCTACTCCGCAGTGGTGGTGACCCGACTGGTCTACAATAATCCAAATATAAACAGTTATTCTAGTGAATCAGGATAAGAAAAAACATGGTCTGGAAAAAGGATTCATGTTAAACTCGCTCATTATATAAATTTTGTAAATTTTGAACACAAAAAAAGTTACATAGTGCAGCTTTAAAATCAAACAATTATTTACTAAACTCACCTGAGTTTCTCCAGTGTGCAGTTTGTATTTTCTAATGCGTTCTGGAGTTTCTTCACTCCTGAATCCTGCAGATTATTGTTTCTGATGTCAAGCTCTTTCAGACTGGAGTTTGATATCAGGACTTTAGCGAGAGCTGAACAGCTTTCCTCTGTTAGACCACAATCACACAGTCTAAAATGATGAACAGGAGAGGGAGAATTTACCAACACATAGTACTTGACGCCAACATGATTACTGAAAATGTTGTTTTTGTCACCAGATGTGAATGAACACAATACTCACATCAGTGTGTTGAGTTTACAGTGTTTATCCTTCAGTAGAGCAGCGATCTGATTCACTCGTGTGTCTCCTAGTTTACGTCCACTCAGATTCAGCTTTCTCAGGAGTAACAGGTTTTTAATGTGAAGATCTTCAGTCAGATATTTATAGGCTTTTTCTGCATCAGGACTTTGTAACAACCTGGACAAAGTAGAAGTACGCTGGCATAACCTGCTTTATAGTGATTTATGCTCACAATGTTGTGAAAGTGCTTTAGTTATTTCAAAGCTTTTATAAACGTCTTTTTGACAGTTTAATTTGTTTTTAAGATAAAAAGTATAGAACAGCAGGAAGTAAAGTGGGAGAGATGGGGGGAAGGGATCGGGATAGGTCCACGAGCCAGGACGCCAACTCAGAACATCTGAAGAGCAACGGCACTATGACAGTTTAATTCTTTTTCAGCTAAAATTACAATTTATTAG
Organism: Mylopharyngodon piceus; assembly: GCA_039654765.1. NCBI lineage: Eukaryota > Metazoa > Chordata > Actinopteri > Cypriniformes > Xenocyprididae > Mylopharyngodon > Mylopharyngodon piceus. The sequence continues at coordinate 32,978,946 of CM077458.1, read as the reverse complement.
TTGAAGAACACTCACCTTAGTGTCTTGAGTTGACAGTTTGGATCCTGTAGAAAATCATTGAGCTCCTTCACTCCTGATTGTCCAGGATCATTTCCTGTGAGATCCAGCTCTATCAGGTGTGAAGGGTTTGATCTCAGAGCTGAAACCAGAGCTTTATAACCTTCTTCTCTGATAGTGCAGTCTGAAAGTCTACAGAAAATAAAACTATATTTTAATTTCACATTACGGTTTAAATTACTTCATTATTGCACAATACTCTGAATACCAAAATATGACAGATCACATTAGAGCTGAATACTTTAACAGATGCACAGATAAGCCACTTCTGACTTCATTAATGTGTGGATTGATTAATGAATTATAATTAATTATTGGTCAGAAAGACTCCAAAATTTGATCATAAATGTAGGAAAAATGTATTTGTAAAGTTGTAAAGTTATGAATTTATTGATTTGGTTTTTATTAGTTTTATTTGGTTTTACTTATCTGTTATCTAGACAAACAGATAATGTGCATTTTCTGCATGAAAATTAACAAATTAATACAGATGGATGGTGGTATTTACACCCAATCTCCTCAAGCAATCAGATTGCTATCTTAACAGTTTTCATGTTCTATTCACACTTTATCAAAAAAATGTGCCCTGCAAATTAATTCTTGTGTCTCATGGAAATTCAGTGGAGTTCACGTCCCTAAAAGCAACAGATATGTGCTGTATTTTATTTATCATCAGCTAACTTTAAAACCAAAACCTCAATAAGAGAGAGAGAGCAACATCAGTAATGGTAAGAGAATGATTGGGTGTCAAGCTTCGAGATGCAAAAGCAATCATTAAGTTTTATTTGCAACGGTTTTGCAACGTGCTTACTGAAGAGAAACACTCTGGAAGACCATATACAGTATATATAGAGAGAGATCTATATAGAGATCATGCTGCCTTTCTTTTTACAATTTTAAGAGGAGTAAAATTAACATGTGGCTTGAACAACCAGATGTATTTCCAGATGCTGCTGGGCAATCATAAATGCATCTTGAATCACCTCTTCAAGTGGTTTGACTTGCAAGCAGTCTCAGTGCTCTGGATGGCATTTACACTCGATTTTTATGATCAGATAGCTATTCAGCTTTTTAAGAAATATCGTTGTATCGTGCTATAGCGCTTTTGTGCTATCAGTTGCAGTCCTGGCACCTCCGTCTCAACATACTGTATAACGCGACATACATTCACATCATGCTGCGCTCACAGAACACTGCAGTTATTCACAGTCACGAACGTTCAAAAGTCTTAAAGGGTTAGTTCATCCAAAAATGAAAGTTATGTCATTAATTACTCACCCTCATGTTGTTCTACACCCGTAAGCCCTTTGTTCATCTTCGGAACACAAGTGAAGATATTCACAGATCCGAATTTCCCGGATCAATAACTCTAAAACAGCTAAATGCTGTTACTACACAAATAACACCTCTTTTCAATCGTAGTAATGTAGACAAGCAGCTACAACCTAATTTTCCTCAAAACGAGCCTTCCTCCGCACTTGACAAAATTCATTGATCTCTATGAGCAGGCAGGTGAGAGACAAGTCCGAAGGGACCGTCTGTAAAGTGCAAAACCCAAAAAGCGTTGCTACAAAAACATGCTACACACTGTAATGTCACCAAATTTAGTTCACACATCACTGCTGTCCTGCTGGTTATACTACAACACTTATTTTGGAAAAATACATTTTTGTATAATTTTTAAGATTTTTTATTATGAAAAATATTCAACAACTTGACTATTATGAAAAATATATTCAATAACTTCACTGTAATACACTGTACTGTCACCAAATTCAGTTCACACATCACTGCTGTCCTGATAGTTATACTACAACACTTATTTTGGAAAAATCTTTACTACCTTTCTGGGCATTGAAAGTGTAAATTAACTTGCTGTCAATGGAGGCCTCACTGAGCCATCGGATTTTATCAAAAATATCTTAATTTGTGTTCTGAAGATGAACGAAGGTCTTACAGGTGTGGAACAACATGAGGGTATTTAGGAGTAATTAATGACAAAATTTTCATTTTTGGGTGAACTAACCCTTTAAGCCCTGCCGATTAAACATTTTATTCATGTGCTGTTCTGACGTGCACTTTTTTGAGCGAGCACACTCAAAGCACGAACACACTAAAAGCCTGTCAAACGGCATGTGTTTACTGGACTAAGTTATGTTTTTCACTTCTTATTGTGCTAATACTGTCAAATACACACAAGGTTTACATAAGCACAGTCGGCTATGTCTAAAATCAAAGTAAACAGAAAAAAAACAGAATCGATTCCTCCTTCTGTTTTCGATTCTTTTTAACTTCTTGTTTTTTTAGATTGAAGGAACCTAATCTCGCCATGACTAAAAGGTATTAAGGTCATAGAAAGTAGTCTTCTCATAATATGAAGCTGTATTAATAATATAAAGGCACATTTCTTTAGCTCTGATTGATTTTAAATTGTAATTGCATTGCACCTGAAATGGGTCATAGTCCGTAGACCAGCAGTATCGCTTAAAAAAAAAAAAAACAAACAAAAAAAAAAAACCCTTATTCAAGGACATGCATTTATTGCATGGATGGAACAAGACATGAAGTGTCTTGTGCACAATTCAGCTGAATAATAAAGTTTACTTTAACTGTATGCTTTGCACAGAATTTATATAAAGCAAACTGTACACTGAAATAACCAGAACATTAACAACAACACAGGTATAAGAGCACGTGATTAATCTGTCAATCAGATGCACCTGAAAGTTGTTTTTTTTACTATAGCAAGTAGGCTCTCAGCCACTTATCTGCTTTTGACACATTTTCTTTAAGAATTATTGGCTGATGACGAGAAAAGGATAAAAAAAAAAAAAGCATTTTATTTAACATGAAAATAATCAAGACCCTCGATCACATCATGATCTATTCTCTCATACAAGTCTGTGCAGCACTCAAAATTGTAGAGAACATGAACCAGTTTCACCTTAAAATAACCTCTGAATATTTTTTTGAACTGGTTCATTGACACAAACTATCAGAAAGAACCTTTTGAGGAAATAATATGGACTTCTAATTACTTTTAAGCCCTGAGAATATTTCGTTTTTTTACACGTACGCTAGTGTATGCGCACAGTCGAACGCACAGCCTTGGAAACTATACTTCATTTGACTCGTACGCGTACAAAGGCGTTCGAAGCATGTGCCGTTTTGAGCAATCTCTCGCCACGAGTTACAACCCATGTAAACATATTTGTATTCTATCATGCTAGAGTTGTACAAATGAGGGTACTTTTTAACCTATTCGCACAATCTCTCGTCCATGTAGGCCTCCATTGTCGCTGTAGCTTGCATGTGTTCCGGTCTGTTCTGTTTATGCAGTTTTTCGTTGACTACCTTGTGAATCGACGCCCCCAGGGCACGGTTGCCACCTTGAGGATAAACTAATTACTGCAAAAAAATTAAATGCGCACGTGTATATGTGGTTACAAATATCCGGCAATGCTCATACAGTATGTGTGTACACTTCTGATGACGAAATTCCAACCTTTGGAATCAACTCTTTCCTCTGAATTCCCAGCCCTACTTTCTAACCTCAGAGGGGACAGAGGAGCTGTAATAATGTAAAATATGTGAAAAAATAATGCGTTTTTTTGAACAATCAAACATGAAAACATTCTAGTACACCCCAAAAACAAAATCAAAACTTTGTAAAAGGGCATAATAGGACATAATACTTCAAAGAAACTTAGAGCCGCATGATTCTATCATGTGACAATATATATATATATATATATAAAAAAAATTATTTTTTATTTTAAATCAAACAGAGATCATGATTCTCCCATGATTCTGAACAACAACTAAACAAATAATTGCTGCAGTCTATTTAAAAATGTTAAAATAATTTTTTATGAATTATTTAAAAAAACATGTATGCATGTATGATTCAATGATTCCCTCAAAGACTAAACTTGTTTCATTACTGGATGAATCAGCGTTTTTGAATGAATCTTTTGAATGAACGATTCAATGACAAACATTTTTTTTTTGCACATTCACTTGTCACCACCTAATGGTGAAACAATGTAATTGTTATGCATTATCTGAAGTGCCAAGTTACGTTCAAAAGGTGATTTGCTCTACTCTGATCGCTACTGTAGACACATCAGTGTTTATTTGCTTATTTAAACATGATAACTGCTTTCATAAGGCAAACTTTGAGGTAAATCACCATCTGTAAGACAATGTTCATCAGACCTGAAACCAAAAAACTGACACTTTTTTTTTTTTCCGTCATTGCTGGCAGGCATGGAACTCATATTCGCATGTGTTCGTGTTCTGATTTCACATGGTGATAGAGCAAGCGAATCCCACAGCAATGCAACTTGTTTGCTTGTCATTCGTAGCACATTCCTTTATCATCGTACATGATACGATTTTTTGTGATCCTTGGATGGCGCACGCTTGAGAGTTGTTCATGCAACTGAACTTCATGTCTATTTACATTTTTATGCATTTAAGTAAAATTATATTGAATGTTATATCAAACATTTTTTCATTCGTTATTGATGAAGGCATACTGTCGATGAATACCAATACCGTTTTATCGCCCAAGCCTAGTTGAACTGTACTCACTTGAGTATCTTCAGCTGACACACAGGATTCTTCAGTCCCTCACAGATCTCTTTGACTCCTGAGTCCAGCAGACGGCTGTTGTTCAGGTTCAGCTCTTTCAGGATGGTTTTGGAGGAGAGAACAGTAGCTAGAACTGAACAGCTTTTCTGTGTCAGACCACAATTATTCAGCCTGAACACAAAAACAACATTTATAATTCAGCACATATTCAACACACATTAGACCAACAGCTCTTCATATCTGCTCACATGTGACTGACAGTCATTTAAAATGAAAAAAACACAGAGAAGTTATAATATATAAAATCAAGTTTACTTACTTGATTTTCTCCACTTTACTATGAGAGTCCATCAAAAGAGCAGAGAGCTTCTCCCAATCCAGATCTCCTAATTTATCTTCACTCAGATCCAGTTCTGTCAGTAATAATGGACTTTTACCCAGAACTTTAGTGAGATACTCACACGCTTCCTCTGCAGCAGGACATTTCAAATATCTACAGGAAGTAGAAGAGGATTTAGATTTGATAATCTTGTTTTATTTTTATGGTATTCACAACTTAAAGGATTAGATCACTTTCAAATGAAAATTACCCCAAGCTTTACTCACCCTCAAGCCATCCTAGGTGTATATGACTTTCTTGTTTCTGATGAAGATAATCAGAGAAATATTAATAAATATACTGACGCATCCAAGCTTTATAATGCCAGTAATGTGTTACCAAACGAATATGAGCTAAAGAAAGTGTCTCCATCCACATCCATCCATCATAAACATATTCCACGTGGCTCCGGAGGGTTAATAAAGGCCTTCTGAAGCGAAGCGATGCGTTTGTGTAAAAAAAAAAAATCCATATTTAACAAGTTATGAAGTTAAATATCCAGTTTCCGCCAGACTGCCTTCCATATCCTTCAAAAAGCTTACGCTGTACATCCTACAGCTTCCCTATTCAACTTACGGAACTGACTCAACGCCAGTTCAGTTTTTTCGTATATGGAAAGCGGTCTGGCGGAAGCTGGATATTTAACTTCATAACTTGTTAAATATGGATTTTTTCTTTCAGAAGGCCTTTATTAACCCCCCGGAGCAGCGTGGAATATGTTTACAATGGATGGATGTGGATGGAGACACTTTCTTCAGCTCATACTCATTTGGTAATGCATTACTGGCATTATATAGCTTGGATGCATCAGGATATTTATTAATATTTCTCAGATTATCTTCGTCAGAAACAAGAAAGTCATGTACACCTAGGATGGCTTGAGGGTGAGTAAAGCTTGGGGTAATTTTCATTTAAAAGTGATCTAATATTTTAATCTTCTTTATGGGTAGTATATCTTCTTTATAGTGCAGTATTAAAGTCATAGTTATAATAACTGCCTCCAGTTTCACTGAGAAAATATCTATTATACAAATCAGCAAAATCTGAAAACAATAATTTGCAAAGATTATTTATATAATAATCATGTTTTTTCCATTATTTTTGTCACAAAACCCATGAAATTCAGCTTTGAACTGCAATTCTTTAAATTCCTCTTTGCCTTTATAATGCTGCACCGACTCATTTATCCCCTTCTACTTTCATATAGCTGATATCATATATGTGTCTTATTTTTAAATATTTGAAGACAATTATGACCTGATGCGACTTAATTTAAAAGAGTCATCCTGTAGTAAATCATCGAGCTCCTTCACTCCTGATTGTCCAGGATCATTTCCTGTGAGATCCAGCTCTATCAGGTGTGAAGGGTTTGATCTCAGAGCTGAAGCCAGAGCTTTATAACCTTCTTCTGTGATACTGCAGTCTGAAAGTCTAGAACAGAATAATCGGTTACTCCATATATGTCCTGAACAATATTATTCCATACAAAAACGGATAGCTGAATATGGAAGCAAACAACAGGCCCAAAGACCTTTAATATATTAGTCAACTAACCTGAGTTTCTCCAGTTTACAGTTATTTTTCAGTCCATTAGAGAACAGCTTCACTACTGAATCCTGGAGATTATTATTACTCAGGTCAAGATCTCTCAGATAGCTGGAGTCTGAACTGAGAACTGAAGCAAGAGCTGAACAGCTTTCCTCTGTTAGATCACACTCACTGAGCCTGAAAATAATACAAAATGTTATCAAATGCATCATATTCCTGTGACTGCTGTGGTCTTGAATGTAGCTGATGGTGAACTGTACTCACTTGAGTATCTTCAGTGTTGATTTCTTCAGTCCCTCACAGATCTCTTTGACTCCTGAGTCCAGCAGACGGCTGTTGTTCAGGTTCAGCTCTTTCAGGATGGTTTTGGAGGAGAGAACAGTGGCTAGAACTGAACAGCTTTTCTCTGTCTGCTCACAATTATTCAACCTAAACACAGAAACAGTCTTATTTAACAACAACTCTTCATATCTACTCACACATGTGAATGACAGTCTTTTATAATACAGAACAAACAGAAGATCACACTGACTCACTTGATTTTCTCCACTTTGCTATGAGAGTCCATCAAAAGAGCAGAGAGTTTCTCTCCATCCAGATCTCCTAATTCAACTCTACTCAGATCCAGTTCTGTCAGTAATAATGGACTTATATGCAGAAACTTAGTAAGATACTCGCACGCCTCCAGTGCAGCAGGACTTTTCAGAAACCTTCAGGAAGTAGATGAGAATTTTAGATTTGTTAATTTTACAATTGTGAACATGCTTTTGATCCACACACAATTTTTTTTTGGAACAGTGTTTACTGTTTAATTTGAAAGTTTTGTATGGTACATGTATTCCTAACTGATCTGCAATGCTGTTAATACAATGTGTTTATACATTGATCATGTGTTTTATATATG